>CM069076.1:19276939-19324439 GCA_035578085.1 Solanum pinnatisectum | reverse complement strand
CTCACCCAATTAAGTCATTTATTCCAAGACCCAAATCAAACCCCCAAAATACTCTCCTCTCAAATATTTCTCTCTAGAAAACCCAAGGCTTGAAGAAGAAGATAGAGCTTGAAGATTGGGTCAAGAACAAAACTCCATTGTTGAAAGCTTGTGTTAGGGCTTTGAATTAAGGTATGTTAGCTTATTCATCTATGGGTTCTTCCACCCATAGAGTCCCTTAGATTTTCCCCAATTTGTGAAGAAGAACCCCAATCTTAGCTAGGGTTTCTTCTAATGTGTGGGTATAGTTGGGTATGATTCAAATTGGTTGGATAATACTTATTTATGGGTAATTTAGTATTGATTCATGATATTATGGGGGAATTTATGTGATTTCCATGGTTACCCTTGTCTAATTGATGAAGTTGAATTATGTGGATTATTGCCATGAAAGGTGAAATTGAAGGTTCTTAGGTGATTTTGTTGAATCAATGCTTTGAGTAGTAATTGTCTAAGGTTAGAAACATATATACATGAATTGAACTAGAATAATGTGAATATGATGGGTCTTGGTTAGTAAGGCTTGAGATTGAATTTACATGATGAATTATGACTAAAATCACCTTGTAATGAAGAATGTGGTTGAATGTCATGTGATCTATACTAATATGATGATTGTCGAGTAAAGCTTTAGAGTAGGGCTTGAAATCAATGATGATTATCACTAGGGCTTCTAGAGTAAGTCTTATATGAAGAGGTAGCTTGCATTATATGAGTATTCTAGGCTATAGGGTTGTTGTGAAATGCTTTTAACCTAATGACCTACCTAGACCTATGTGAATGCATGCATGTAGAATGTGAAAGGTCTTCTCACATAGAATGGTTCTAGATTGAAAGGTTAATCACCTAAAATGGATCAAAGCATGTTAGAATAGAATATCTTCAAGTTGTGACATATGATCCCTTCACGAAAAGTTTGACTCAAGTAGCATGAGTTAGGAGTTGTCATGGTAGCTTGGGATGGAGGAACCAAACTCTCCTAAGGTTAGCTTGAATTAGTATTTGTGGGATGCTTTTCATGGTAGCTTTGATCAGTATAGGCATGGTAGCCTAGGATTGAGGATCTATACTCTCCTAAGGGTAGCTTGAACTAGCATAATTAGAATGCATTCATGGTATCATGACTTGGTTAGGCCAAGGCCACTTTATGGTAGCTTAGGATTGAGGACTTATACTCTCCTAGGGATAGCTTAGGATTGAGACACCATACTCTCCTAGGAATAGCTTAGGATTGAGGGCTTATACTCTCCTAAGGGTAGCTTGTATTAGCATTATTAAATGTTTGCATGGTAGCTAGGTTGGGATACTTGTACTATTCCTTGTATAGATTGGTTTTGTATGATAGTGTGTTTTCCATGGTAGTTAGGTCTAGCCTATTAGGGTGCCCATGGTAGTTAGGTCTAGCCTATTAGGGTGCCATTCTTTAATAGTCTAGAGTGATAACTAGTAATCTTTGCGTATGATAGCCAATAGAAGTACTTAGTGTGAATGGTTGTATAGGATGCCATTCATACATGGCACAAGTATGACTTGAAGCTACTTATGAAGTGTTCTCTCAGGTGATGTATGCTTAGCTTGGATTGTTGTTATAGTTGCCTTACATGCTATGATTGACTTAAGCTGATAGTTCCTTGTCTATAAGAAGTAGGTCAAGATTGACACCTTTAAATGGTAAGTATGAATATGGTGACTTCAAGTATATGCTTTGTGTGTGTGGTATTATGGGATGCAACCCATGCATTGCACAAGTATGCTTTGAGGTTACTTAGGAGTATAAGGCTCGTATGATATGAAAACCTAAGTCTTGACTATGAATGTGGACTATGCCCAAGAATGACCAAAAAGAGGTACTTAGCTTGGATGGTATTATGGGATGCCATTCATGCATTGCACAAGTATGCTTTGATGTGGCTTGAGAAGTAGTTCTCCTATAATATGAAATACTAAGGGTTGAAGAATGTTAGTATGAAGGTCTAAGTAAAGACCATGCCATGAACATGATGTATCTCCTATGCTCATTGATTATGTCTTATGTTGACTTATGACTATATGATGCTTATGTTGGAGATTATGCTATGATGATGTATTACTTCTTATGCTTATGTCTTATGTTGACTAACCATTTGAGATGCTCCTATGATGTTGTGCTAGCTAACATATTTAGTACTTTTTTTACTAATGCATACTTTGCCTACATTCTAATCAAATGTAGGGTTCGGAGACTTGAGTTCTATTTGGAGGATAGACTTCTAAGGAGCAAGGATTGGAAGATTTAGTGAGTCCTCACAGCTTTTAGGACAAAACCATTATTTCGCTTTATGTCATTTCTTTATATTTTAGACTTTTATATGGGCTGTGTCTCAAGAGTTTTATTCAAGAGTTATATTAGATAGTTTGAGATAAAAGTGTAGTAAAGACTTTCACTTGCATTTTATGAAAAAGAATTCGATTGTATGGATACAACTTTTTAAAATTTTTGTACTTTTCTATTATCTTATGTCATGATATGCTAAGGGCTTGTATGAGACCCATTCGGGGTCAAGTACGCCATGTTACACCTAGGGTGTACCCTTGGGTCGTGACAAACTTGGTAATCAGAGCACAAGGTTTAGAATAGTTCTAGGATTGTCTTAAACCACGTCTAGTACAGTCTTGTTCATAAATGTGAAGCGTGCAACATTTATGAATTGGAGGCTATTGGATGTTTAGGAAACTTTACTTTTTCATTCTTCAAGTCATGCCATAGAGTTTAACTCTATAAAGTCTCTCTCTTACTTCTTTTTCGATGATCTTTATGATATGACTACTCAAAGGGATCATGGTTCAAGGAGCGAGGGGCATAAGGTTGGTTGTGATGCCAATTATGGCTATGTGACTAGATAGACTTTGAAGTTGTCTTTAGTATGAATGGGTTGTATATTAGTTTTGAGCATTTGATGGTAGAACCCGACTTAGTGATAATGAGGTTTGGAGGTATGTTGATAGATTTGATGAATAGGGCATTTAACTAATGCCTAGAAGGGTTGAGTGAATAGACTCCTCTAAAAAGGGTAGAAGTGTAATTCACCTTGGTTTAGAATCATCTTGTGTGATGGATGAAAAATCTTGGTGATGACTTGCTCTGACCTTCGAATTGAAAGAAATAATGATTAGAAGAGTCCGTATAGACTTACACCCAAAGGGGAGATGATGTGCTTAGATAGCAAGGTCGTTGAGTGTTCTTGATGGTTATGATTTGGTTGGCTTTTGAATTCTCGCCTTGAGAGGTGTAGTGAGTTTGGGAAGTTTATTCCCGATTTTGTAGGATTATGTGAGATCTTAATTGGTGTTGATAAGGTTTCTTGTGAGCTAGAGTTTCTTAACGAGAACCTCTCTAATTTAGAAATACCGGTAAGTATCTTAGACCAGCAAGTTAAGAAATAGAAAGAGCGAGGAAGTTGTTCCCATGAATAAGTTGAGGATTGTTCTTTTAGTAAGGGTTTTAGTTGAGGGTGATACTTAGGAGGCCTAGGGCCAATGAGAAGTCCCGATATCCTCATCCTTTTTCCTTGTATTACTCATTTAGCATTTAAGATCTTGAGATGATAAGTTTCTCTTGAGTTGCTTTTTATTTGAAGTCATGCGTGTTTTAGATATTTCCATGATTTCCTTATGTGATGCATGTTCATAAAAATTTGTTTTTAGAAAGAAAATGAGTTTTATATGATTGATTTTCCTCATGTTGTAGTGCATTGAGTATGAGTACCCTATAGACTTATGAGATGAATATATGAGCATGCCTTAGTTCGGAGTTGGGAGATTCCTCCTTAAATGAATGCTTTTGAGAGTAAATTGCACATGAGCTCCATCAGTGTATGTTGAGCATAATTTTGTTTGGAGAAGGTAGTTCCTCCTATGAATATGATGAGTTATTAGATTTGGTGCATAATGGGTTGTTAGATGTAGTTCCTACTTACTTGTGTTGCATTGAGTATGTTTAGCTTGGAGTTGAAGTTTCCTCCTTTGGCTATGTGCATTTAGATGAGTTGTACGCATGATGGGCTACTAGTCTTGTGTCGTTTCCTTTAAGAGGTGTCTAGAATGCCATTCAAGGATGAATGTTCCCAAGTGGGAGATAATGTAACACCTCGGAATCTAGTAGACAAAGCTAGGGGCTAAGTGCTAGGCATGAACTAGAGAATTGGGCCTTGGCACCCTCCACGAGTGCCCACACGAGTCATGAAGGGCACCACAACTTGTGGTGGTGCCCATGATGCCTAGGCAGTAGCTAAAGAAGACTGAATATCTCATACGAGAGCCTAGACGGCTCATGGTGGTCACTACGGATCGTGGAACCACTTGTGGAGGTGAGGTAGTAGCTTCACAAGGCTGCCCAAAATAGGGACACTTCCCACGAGCAATAAGACAGCTCGTGAAGGCCACCATGGACCGTGGGAGGGGTCGTGGTTATGAGTTGGATTTTTAGGGGTTGAGGGGTGGCAAGCTAGGCTACTGGTCAAAGGCTATGGGCATCACAATGGTCCATGAAGCCCCACACGGACCGTGAAGACATCTGTGAAGGATTTTTATTAGACTTAGAGTGTAGGGTCAACTTCAAATAATCATATCTCTTAGCTCTAGGTGGGCCATGAATTAATGGTCTCTGAGTCTTCTTTCCAACGCCACCTAGTTTGCCCAATTCCGGTCTTGGGGTAAAAGGTTATGCCCAAAATAGTGAAGCATTGTCAAGCTGAAAATTCTTCACGACCCGTTTGACGGGCCATGGTGATGATGACGATCCGTGAAGGCGTCCGTCATGCAATTTCGGCAATTTTCGGCAAGGGAATTTCTTGGGTATTTTTCCAATTGTTTTAACTCAAAGTTAGGTCATTTTTCCCAAGCCTAGGACCCTTATATAAGTCATTTTAACACCAAAACTCACCCAATTAAGTCATTTATTCCAAGACCCAAATCAAATCCCCAAAATACTCTCCTCTCAAATATTTTCTCTAGAAAACCCAAGACTTGAAGAAGAAGATAAAGCTTGAAGCTTGGGTCAAGAACAAAACTCCATTGTTGAATGCTTGTGTTAGGGTTTTTGAATTAAGGTATGTTAGCTTATTCATCTATGGGTTCTTCCACCCATAGAGTCCTTTAGATTTTCCCTAATTTGTGAAGAAGAACCCCAATCTTAGCTAGGGTTTCTTCCAATGTGTGGGTATAGTTGGGTATGATTCTAATTGGTTGGATAATACTTATTTATGGGTAATTTAGTATTGATTCATGATATTATGGTGAATTTATGTGATTTCCATGTTACCTAGTCTAATTGATGAAGTTGAATTATGTGGGTTATTGGCACGAAAGCTGAAATTGAAGGTTCTTAGGTGATCTTCTAGAATCAATTCTTTGAGTAGTAATTGTCCAAGGTTAGAAACAAATATACCTGAATTGAACTAGATTAATGTGAATATGATGGGTCTTGATTAGTAAGGCTTGAGATTGAAATTACATGATAAATTATGACTAAAATCACCTAGTAATGAAGAATGTGGTTGAATATCTTGTGAACTATATTATTATGATGATTGTAGAGTAAAGCTTGAGAGTAGGGCTTGAAATCAATGATGATGATCACTAGGGTATCTAGAGTAAGTCTTATATGAAGAGGTAGCTTGCATTCTATGAGTATTCTAGGGTATAGGGTTGTTGTAAAAAGGCTTTTACCCTTATGACCTACCTAGAACTATGTGAATACATGTATGTAGAATGTGAAATGTCTTCTCACATAGAATGGTTCTAGATTGAAAGGTTAATCACCTAAAATGGATCAAAGCATGTTAGAATAGAATAGCATTAAGTTGTGACATATGATCCCTTCATGAATAGTTTAACTTAAGTAGCATGAGTTAGGAGTTCTCATAGTAGCTTGGGATGGAGGAACCATACTCTCCTAAGGTTAGCTTGAATTAGCATTTGTGGTATGGTTTTCATGGTAGCTTGAATTAGTATAGGCATGACAACTTAGAATTGAGAATCTATACTCTCCTAAGGGTAGCTTGAACTTGCATTATTAGAATGCCTTCATGGTAGCATGACTTGGTTAAGCAAAGACCACTTCATGGTAGCTTAGGATTGAGAACTTATACTCTCCTAGGGACAGCTTAGGATTGAGACACCATACTCTCCTAGGGATAGCTTAGGATTGAAGGCTTATACTCTCCTAAGGGTAGCTTGCATTACCATTATTGAATGTTTGTATGGTAGCTAGGTTGGGATACTTGTACTATTCCTTGTATAGCTTGGTTTTGCGTGATAGTGTGTTTTCCATGGTAGTTAGGTCTAGCCTAGTAGGGTGCTATTCTTTAATAGTCTAGAATGATAACTAGTAATCATTGAGTATGATAGCCTAAAGAAGTACTTAGTGTGAATGGTAGTATGGGATGCCATTCATACATGGCACAAGTATGACTTGAAGCTACTTATGAAGTGTTCTCTTATGTGATGTATTATTAGCTTGGATTGTTGTTATAGTTGCCTTCAATGATATGATTGACTTAAGTTGATAGTTCCTTGTCTATATGAAGTAGGTCAAGAATGACACCTAGAAATGGTAAGTATGAATATGGTGACTTCATGGATATGATTAGTGTGTGTGGTACTATGGGATGCCACCCATGCATTGCACAAGTGTGCTTTGAGGTTACTTAGGAGTATAGTGCTCTTATGATATGAAAACCTAAGTCTTGACTATGAATGTGGACTATGCCCAAGAATGACCAAAAAGGGGTACTTAGCTTGGATGGTATTATGGGATGCCATTCATGCATTGCACAAGTATGCTTTGAGGTGGCTTGAGAAGTACTTCTCCTTTAACATGAAAGACTAAGGGCTGAAGAATGTTAGTATGATGGTCTAAGTAAAGACCATGCCATGAACATGATGTATCTCCTATGCTCATTAATTATGTCTTATGTTGACTTATAACTATATGATGCTTATGTTGGAGATTATGCTATGATGATGTATTACTTCTTATGCTTATGTCTTATGTTGACTAACCATTTGAGATGCTCCTATGATGTTGTGCTAGCTAACATATTTAGTACATTTTTTACTAACGCATACTTTGCCTACATTCTAATCAAATGTAGGGTTCGGACACTTGAGTTCTATTTGGAGGATAGACTTCTAAGGAGCAAGGATTGGAAGATTTGGTGAGTCCTCATAGCTTCGAGGACAAAACCATTATCTCCCATTATGTCATTTCTTTATATTTTAGACTTTTATATGGGCTGCGTCCAAGAGTTTTATTCAAGAGTTATATTAGATGGTTTGAGACAAAAATGTAGTAAAGACTTCCGCTTGCATTTTATGAAAAAGACTTCGATTGTATGGATAAAACTTTTTAAAATTTCTGTAATTTTCTATTATCTTATGTTATGATATGCTAAGTACTTTTATGAGACCCCTTCGGGGTCAAGAATGCCATGTTTCACGTAGGGAGTACCCTTGGGTCGTGACACTTCCCACGAGCCGTGGTCAAGACCACTGGTCTTGAAGTGGCTCGTGGTCCTGAGGCACTAGCTTGGTCTCAAGGCCTTGCCTCCCAAAAGTATAAGGGGACTTCACGAGACCTCCCACGAACCGTGGTCAAGACCACTGGTCGAGAAGGTGGTCGTGAACTTTGGGGCGATGCCTTGCCAAGGTTGGGGTTGCATTGGCCTTTGGCTTAGGCTTTGACCCTTTGCCTTGGCACTTGCCCTTGCAACCCTCAATTAAACCCTAGATGGTATTCTAATCTACGGGGTGTAGAACGTGCCTTGACTTTTGATCCCTAAGCCCCTCATTCTAAGTACGGAAAGTCTTATCTACGACCTTAACTCTCGTATCAAATTCTAGAACCCTAACTTGAGGCTTTAGTTTAGTCTACTAGTTTTCGGGGTATTACGCAAAGCATACTTGTGCAATGCATAAATAAGATCCCATAATCCCACCCATACTAAGTATAACTTCTTGAGTAACTATAGTCCATAATTCATATTCTTGTTCATACTATCATAAAGGAGGAATAAGCCTTAACCAACATAGACCATGTGAGCTTACCATGGAATCTGGTGTCTACCCCACACAGAAAAGGGGTTGTCCTACTTGCCTAAGGTAGAACCATATTCTTAGCTTAGGTGGATCCACTAGCTAACTACCTACGTGGGCACATAGTTTATGGGATAAGGAGACTGCTTCTAGAAACTCGGACTCAACTAAGGTAGAAGGTTTCCATCTCATGAGATACATATTTTGGGAACCTGGACTCAACTAAGGTAGAAGGAACCCATTTGAAAAGATGGACTCAACTAGTGTAAAAGCTTTCATTGGGAAGCTGGACTCAACTATCATATAAGCTTCAATCTCATATTCATATCCACTCGGTACTAAGCATTAATTCCCATCTATTACATATTAAGTCTTGACTTAAGTTAATATTCATGGAATAATGTTTTGACAATCAATCCAACATAATTCATACTATAGCTCATAGATTCAATAGGTGAGCATAGCCTTTCAACCTTAGAATCATCATATTTTGAGAAAACCTTTCACATCATATCATATACATACATAGGTTTGTACATGAGGATAACTTCCAACAACACAACAACTAGATCATAATCATATTCACTTTACTCTCAAAGTGTTCTTAAAGCATATACATCAGTCTGATAATCAAGCATAATTCTCATACTTTTCCCTTCAAGGACCATAGATCATATTCAATCAACACATCCAGAATTACTACATTAGACATGGATATAATCATAATCAAGTAACCCAATCACTACATACATAATCTCATATCATTCTTCTATAATCAAGAAACCCACAACACAAGAGCATAATTGAGTAATATGGGGGTTTCATAGGTTCTTGGGAATTTCAACATAAAAACCATAATTATTCATCAATTCAATCATAGTATAACTAAATCAAACATTAGAATATTTTTTGAAAGGAACCATGACCGAGAGACAAACCCTAGCTTTTAAGGAATTTCTATCTTTGAAATTGAGTTATGAAGGGACTCCATTGATGAATTCTATCCATGGATGAAGGACTACCATAACTTAGCAATGGAATCCAATGAATTTGATGAGAATAACTTGTTCCTTGAACCCTAGCTTCACCTTCTTCCTTTATTTTTCTTCCTTGAAGTTCTAGAGAGAGAATTTTTGAGAGAGGATGAACTTTTGGGAATTATTTGGGTGTTTGCAAAAAATGACTTAATTTAGGTGAATTTGACTTAAAAATGACTTATATAGTGACTCTAAACTTACAACAAACGACTTCACTTTGATAGGACTTAAAATGGAAGTTCCCAAATTAACCTTTACTTAAAGTGAGCTGCCGGGTGCCTCGAGGGGCTCCACGAGCCGTAGTCCCCTCCTTGGTCTTGAGGCAGTGGCTTGGGAAACATGGGCCCTTAGCTCACACTCCCAGGACATTTTCACGAGGGGCTCCATGAGCCGTGGTCCCTCTCGTGGACCTTAAGGCAGTGGCTTAGCCACTTTTCGTCACCAATCTCACACCACCAAGGCATGACCAATGCCACTCCCACGAGTTGTCTAAGGCTTCATGAGTTGTTAAGTGGCTAGTGTGGAAGAGACAATTTGGGGCAGCCTTAGGGAGGGTACTGCCTCTACCTCCATGAGTGGCACCATGACTCGTGGTGACCACCATTGGTCATGAGGGCCCTCGTGGTCTCGGGGCAGTGTTTTGCCAAGGCTTGGGCAGTTTTTGCCTTTGCCTTGGCCCTAGGCTACCTCCATGACTGTAACCCTTAATTGTTTAGCTCTAGTTTTAGCCTACTAATTTCTGGAGTGTTACAGTATCTCCCCCTTGGGAACATTTGTCCTCAAATGACTATCTAGACACCTTACGGAAGTAAAGACTCAACATACCTCCTTTTCTTGACATCCTGAACGATCCATTCAAGGCGAATTCGATTTTAAGTGTTGTACTTGCCCGAATTTGATTCCATAAATCACTATGGGTTCCTTAGTGTCTCTGCTACATGAATATGTTAGTTTTATGACTAAAGACTACCCCTTAGATGTGGCATGATACCTAGAGTACCGAAAAAACCTAAGGGAACCACATGGCATAGCATGACACTAAGATAACATACTAATTGCAATAGCATGAATATAAGAATGACATCTCAAATGATATTCTCAACATATAAGAAAAATCTAAATAAAAAGACTCATAAGCGAATGTACTAATGTTTGAAAGAGCCTTTAAACATAAGTGAGTTGCCTGAACAAGCCCTAACTTACTCGAACATTTGAAAAATTTAAATGTGAAGTCTGAAACAAACATAAGGAACTCATAAGTGGCATATCCCCAAACCATGAGGACTCACCAAAGCAATGCTAAGTTGATAGAATCATGTAGTAACAACAGCCAGAAGGATATGTGTCAGAACATATATTATTCAACAATTTAGGTAGGAAAGTGTGCGATCAGTACTCAAAATGTTCTGAATATAGGGAAATGCATAAATATGACATACATAAGATGATAAGTCTGAAAATATGATAATAGGATAACCAATTAAGCATAACATGAACATTGATAATCTGATTCTAAAATACATAGTACAAGGTCATGTAATATTCTGGAACATCATAATTATTACACGGGTGGGAGATATCGTTAACTGACATAAACCATATAAGGTACAACATGGATTTTAATGTACTGCTTCCATACCAAAAAGAGAGTGTCCTACTTGTCAAGGTAAGGACCATAATTATGATCTAAGATGGATCCATTAGCTAGAGTAAATTAAGACAAAGTCTTATGTGGGTACATAGTTTATAGAGCTGGGTAATATTCACTATTCCAACTCAGTGCTAAGTTCTCACAACTAAAAACACATATTTATACATATAAAAATAGTAAGAATATGGTAAAATTGAATCTTTCATGGAAAATCTGATAATGCGAAGAAAAACTCGTTAAAATCATGATTTTTTAACATAATATTTGAGAAACTTATTTGAAACATTTAAGTCATGATAATCATATACATTGAGTGATACTTCATGTGAAATCATCCTTGATTCATAAGAACCTTCATAACATTGTGCATGCATATATAACTAGCTTAGTCGAGATCATGAAATACTTTTATAGCATGGGTTAATAGAAATATCATTTGAAAATATTGAATTATGATGAAATCACATAATTAGATAAATCATGAAGAATAAACTTGAATTCAATAAAACCCATAAGAAATCATGAAACCCTAGATTTCGAGTAAGAAACATAAATAAGAATTTGAGGTTTCTTTGGGGCTCAATGAGTAAAGAAGGAACCATTGGTGACACTCTAACATACCTTGATATAAACCCTAGGTGAAATTGAAGAAGAAGACTTGAAGCTTTGAAATCCTTGTTCTTGCCTTGGGAGAGAGACTTAGAGAAGAAACTTTGATTGAGTGAATGAGACGGAATGGGGAAGTTAGGGGTCTTACGGATCATTTGAAGTCTCCAAAATAAGCCCAAAAATAACATAGTATAGGAATTAAAAGAGTATGAAAATACCGAATTGCCTCTGACTTAAAAATCTTCAAACATATTTCGTGGCCCCTTTCTATGGACCGTATTTCCTTCGATGGTCCATGGACCCTCTCATGTTGTCCAACCACAATAAATCCAAGTTTCTGAACTCTCCATCCATGGTTGGTTTAATAGTATGTAGACACTTACGTGGGTTATGAACCCTCTCATACAACTATTGTGAGGTCAAATTCCATTAATCCCAAAGCCTTACTTTATGGACCCTTCCATGATCCGTAGAAGCATCCATGGGTCGTATAACCTAGCCTTCCTGTTAACCCCACTTTTCAACTTTCTAAGATTGAACTATAGGTAGGTCTATAGTCTGTGAATCCACTTACGAACTATACAACCGTTCGTTGTCCTGACTTGGTGAATTCCATCTCAAAGGCTACTTCCTCGGGTGGCTTTTGCAAACATGACCCTTGAATGTTTCTTGAACACCTTTCGTGAAAGTAAAAAGTCGTAGACTTTAACAGTTTATTATGTACTTTCCATATTTCTCTAAGTTAGGAACTTTCGAGGTGTTAGAATATCTTTCCCTTGGGAACATATGTCCTCGAATAAGATTTCAGTAAGGATGAAAATAGTAGAAAAAGATCTAACAACGCAACATAAATGCAAAAATACATAAACATATGAAGTTTAGAATTGATTTCATAAACATGCATGCATAGGAAAATATGAGAATAATTGAAACACATAAATCCAAAGAGTACATAGGAGGAATTAAAACCTCACACTGAACTCATCCAGAGGGAAAGAGGTGCGGGTACTTGGACATCATATTGACTTTGGCCTCCCAAATAGCACCCTAAACTAACTGATTCATTTAAAGGACTTTCACTAAAGCAACTTCTTTGTTTCTCAAATTACAAACCTAATGATCAAGCATCTCAATTGGGACCTCTTTGTATGAGAGACTTTTATTTACATAAACACTCTCTTAAAGGCATAATTGTAGTTAGATCAACAATGCATTTCTTCAACAAAGATATATGAAACACTGGATGCGCTAAAGTTGTAACACTTATGAATTTGGAAAAGAAAGAAACAAAATCTTTGAATTGAAGTCTGGTTTTACAGGTCCCATCTATGGATTGTAGAAGCTTCTATGGGTCGTTGATGGCAACCGTAGTAAGGGAAAACATTCTTTCTTAAAACAAGTCCTAGTACCCTTTGTACGGTCACCAAGACGGTCCGTCATTTTACATAAAAGTCATAGATAGGTCTCGTAGGTGACTCCCAAACCTAGTCAAATTTTGAGGGTCAAGGTTGGTTTCTACATTTGGTTACTACAGACCGTAGAAAAACCTACGAACCATATACCGAGTCCATCAAAGTTAGTCCAAAATAATGGTCCAAGTACTTGGTGTATGATTGACCAATATGGACCGTTAAAATCCTACGATTGGTAGGTCCAAACCATAGGTTGAATCTGATAGTTATTTTTAAGGGGTTTTTAGATCTTTTCCTAATTGTTTTAAACCAAGACTACATCATTTTTCCTTCTACTCTAAGCCCTATATAAAGATTTTAAGCCCCAAATTACCCACTTTGAATCCATTCTCCTAAATTTCCTAAACTTGACCAAACTCATCCTCCCCAAATTCTCTGTACGTAAGGAAGAAGAAGAAGAGCCACGGTTCTATTCAAGTCTCTAAATTCACCATCTTTCTTGGGCTTTAAATAGCAAGGTATGTGGATATTCACCCATGGACTCCTTTCCTCCATGCGGTCCCTAATTATATTTCTAAATTTCTCAATTTAATTTCTATTGTTTAAGTTAGGGTTTCATTCAACTTTGATTGATTGGTGTTAATTAAGTTTTATAATGCATGATTCAATGTTAATTCATGATATTTAGTTGAAATTATGTTGACAAATGCCTAAAATATGATTTTCCAACTATGGACCTATGAAGAACTCATGAACCTATGAATTATGAATTTAGGAAGATACATGTTTTCATGAAGTTATTGTAAATAAATTGATGATGCGTGAAAGGAAAGTATTAATGCTATTGTGAAATGTTTTTTCACATGTTATTATGATTATGATTGTAAATGTATTTCTAACATATGTATTCACATTGGTGAAAAGTTTTCTCATCCATGTTGAATTTTGTTTAAAGAGCTATTCTATGTTTTAATCCTGAATGTTGTGGATTGATATTGATCCATGCCTTTTCTATGTTAAATTTATATTTGGCTTTTATCTATTTTAGTGGTATTTAGACATAGCACCAAGAGTGTTTTATGATGGAGGCTCAAATAGGGTAGCTTCTAGTAGCAACGTCTAGCCCCTAACTACGTGCCCCCATAGAATTGTCTTAAATGACCTAGCTAGTGGATCCACTTTAGCAAATGATGATATGTACGGATTCTACCTTGGTAAGTATATTCCCCTTCTTTTCGTATAAGGAATATACCGGATCAATGATATACCTCGCGTGGTCTTATTGTCGGTTAAAGCTAATATCTCACTAAATGCTTATGTTTTCTTTAATGTTTTTCTTAAGTCCTTTATGTTAATGCATTCGACCATGTTTTATAATTCTCATGTCATTTCTTCTTCAAAGCATTTCAATGTCTCAATATGATCATGTCTATGTGTTTTAAGTCATTTACACCATGATGTCAACCTTATGCATATTACCCCATACTTAGTACATTAAATGTACTAACACATACTTATTCCTACATTATATCATGAATGTAGGGTCCGACGATGTACCTCCCATTCTCATGGCTATACATCTCTTGGGAGCTTCAAGTGATTGATGAGTCCTCATGTTTCTAGCATCGAGACACTTTATAGCTTTATGTCATTTTCATTTGTAGACTTTGTATGTGATCTATGGGTTACGTTCCTATCACGTATTTTGACTTTTGCTTTGTCAAACTCTTTGATATAGGAAATGATATCTTCTAAAGTAATTAAATTTTATTATATTGTATGATGTATGGTAAGTGGCTTGTGTAGGGCCTCTCGGATCCTATACGCAATGTTACACCTAGGTACACTTTATGTCATGACAAACTTCATATTCAGAGCACAAGGTTTAAAAAGGTCCTAGGATGTCCCATAAGCCACGTCAAGTAGGAACTTCCACTTCTTTCATCGTTCTAAAGTTGTGTGATAGATTTTAATTCTATATGTCTCTCTCCTAATTCTTTTTAATGCATTTTAGGATATGGCTAATCGAAGAGGATACGTTAGGAGGAATTTGAATGAGAATGTCGATCGAGAAGCTTTCCAACTTTCAGCTGACCCTTTGGCTAAGAAATTAAGTAATACAGAGTTTCGAGCTAATTTTCAATTATTGGCCCAAGCCAAGAGAGAGGTTGTGGTTCCCGTGAACCCAAATGTAGGTACGGAGGCAACTACAGTAAGGGACTTCACTAGGATGAATCTCACGGAGTTTTATGGTTCCAAGGTTGAGGAAGATCCTCAAGAGTTCATTGATGAGGTATACAACGTGTTGATTATGATGTGTGTGACGCTGGTTGAAAAGGAGGAATTAGTCGCTTATCAACTTAAGGGTGTTGGTCAAGTTTTGTTCAATGAATGGAAGAAAGAGAGGGTGGTTTATGTGGGTCGTCTTGATTGGGAAAAGTTTAAGGGTGCTTTCATTGATAGGTTCTTTCCCATTTACAAGAGGGAGGCAAAGTTACTTTAATTCATTAACCTTCATCAAGAGAATATGAGTGTGAAGTATACCGTGAAGTTCACACAATTATCTAGGTATGCTCTAACTATGGTTGCCAACGCTAGGACAATGATGAGTTAGTTTGTTTTAGGTGTGTCTGAAATGCTGGTTAAGGAATGTCGTACCACCATGCTTATTAAGGAAATGGATATTTCTTGCCTAATGATTCATGCTCAACAAATTGAAAGAGGAGAAACTCAATGAAATGTCTAGGGAGGAAAATATGGAAAAAACTGGTGTTGGTCACTTTTCACATTCAAGGTTCGATAGACATGGTCATTGTAAGTTCTTACAAATGTTTTCCGATCGAGGTTTCTCCAATTCTTCGGCTCCTAATTTCAACAAGGACAGGGTGTCTAATGGTAAGCCTCAAGGAGGAAATGATTCTTCTTTTCCCGCATGCCAAAAGTGTGGCAAGAGTCATCCGGGAAAAAGCTTGATGTGTACGGATAATTGCTTTAGTTATGGTAAAAGTAGGCACCGCTTGAGAGATTGTCCATTTATAATTGACAAGGGAAAATATGGTAGTCAAGATCCGCATAGTGATTCAAATTAAAAGTGCTCTAAAGCAAAACCAATTCTATGCACTTCAAACTTGTCATGAGCAAGAGGAATCTCCCGATGTTGTTACCCGTATGTTGAAAGTCTTTCACCTTGATGTTTATGCTTTACTTGATCCCGATGCTACCTTGTCTTTTGTGACACCATATGCCTCTATGAGGTTTCATATTCATCTATATGTGTTGATTGACCTTTTTTCTGTCTCTACACCTATTTGTGACTCTATTGTGGCTAAGAGAGTCTATAGAAGTTGTCCCGTCTCCTTATCCTATAGAGTCACTCATGTTGATCTTGTAGAGCTTGATATGTTAGATTTCGATATTATTCATGGTTTGGATTGGCTTCATTCTTTTTATGCTTCTATTGATTGTAGAACCCGAGTGGTCAAGTTTAATTTCCTAATGAGTCCATCCTAGAGTAGAATGAAGAAATTTCTATGCCTAAGGGTAAGTTTGTTTCTTGTCTTAATGTGACATTCCAGAAATTTAAAAACTAAACTAGTGTCTAACATGAAACTAATAGGCCAAGTTAGAGCTAGACGTTAGGGTTAGAGCCTTGAACGTACCTTACCATACCTTAAAAATTCATGTTTTGGATTTAAAATGACAAGGCCTAAACCCCAAGGACCAACCATGGGTCCTTGAGGAAAAGGCCTAGAAGGTTGCCTGGGCAGTGACCCACGAGGGCTAGCTACGCCTCGTAGGTGGGGGTCGTGGGTCAAACCCCTCAAAATAGGCTCCAGTCCCTTGACTAATGGTTCACCAGCACGGGCCGTCGTCCCACCCACGGTCCGTGGGTCACCAAGTCATTGGTCACACCTATAGTCTGCCTAATCTCGGCCAAGGGAGGGGTAATTTAGGAAATTCCTTTTAAGGTTAGTTTAAAGTGAAGTTATTTTATATTGTTTATTTAGACCTTTATAAGGGTTTTTAAGCTATTAATTAACCCTTACACTTCATAAATCTCAACTACCCAAATCATAACCACCTTTACCCCCAAAGTCTTCTCCCAAAAACTCCATTGAAGAAAATCAAGTTAGAGCTTGAAGAAGGGGGCTTTCTCTCACGATTTTGATTGGATTTCTTCATCTAAGGTATGGTAGTCCTGATTCATGGAAAGCTTTCTTCCATGAAGCCCTCAAACTTTCAATTTCAAAGAAGCAAATTCTCCAAAACCTAGGGTTTTCATTCTAAGTCATGGATTCTTTCTCAAAACATTTTCAATGGTTTAATTATCACATATTAAGATTGAATTGATGTTTTATGGTGGTTTTAAGAAAAAATCTCCCATGAATCAATGAATTCCCCATAACCCTAATTTATGACTATGTGATGAGGGTGAATTGTAGTAAGATGAATACTATGCAATTGTTCTTGTAGTAGTTTAATTACTTGAATTATGTCATTATCCATGCCTAATTGTAGTAATTCTAGGTGTGTTGGTGAATTTTGATTCATGGTCCTTGAAGGGAAAATTATAAAGATTGTTGTATAATCATGATGCTTATGTACATGCTTTGTGATATCAATGATAGTAATGTGATTATGACTATAATGTAATTGTTGTATTGTTGAAATGTGATTCTTAATTATACACTTGTGAATGATGATGTCATGTAGTGAAAGGTTTCTTCAATGTAATGTTATACCTTGAATTGGTAGGCTTAGGTCATCCTCTTCTTGTGTAATTGAAAGTGATCTTGATTGGTATACCTTGAATTGGTAGGCTTAGGGCATCCTCTTCTTATGTAACTAGAGTATCTTGACTTAATGAACCTTGCATCAGTAGACTGAATGGTAGCCCTTTCATAAATGATTAATGAAGTATTCTAAGGCTTTGTCTTGAATCGATAGACCAAACGATACCCCTTTCATGATGAGCCCATGAACTACTATAATGATGAACCTTGAATCGGTAGACTATATGGTAGCCCTTTCTTATGGATTCAATGAGCTATCTTAATAATGTACCTTGAATAGGTAGACCGAATGGTAGCCCTTTCATGTGTGTAATAATGTACATTGGGTCGATAGACCAAATGGTAGCCCTCTCAAGTATAATAATGTTGAAAGAGAATGAACTACTCTATGGGAATTTAAAGCTTAGCACTGAGTGGATATCATAAGTTGGAAGCTCTCCCCATGTTAGGTCGGGTTTCTATGAACACCTTCTTATCCCATAACTATGTGCCTACATAGGTTATAGCTAGTGGATCCACCTAAGCTAAATTTACGGGTTCTACCTTAGGCAAGTAGACCAACCCTTACGGTGTGGGACACACCGGATTCCATGATTTGCTCACATGGTCTATGTCGGTTAGGGCTTATTCCCATCATTTGAGTTATGTGCTATGGTTACTAAACAGGTTTTATGAAGTGTGGGTGGTAGTATGGGATGCCATTCATGCATTGCATGAGTAGGCTTTGAGAGTGGCTATGGTGTGTTTCTCAAATGTCATAATGTCTAATGAAATGAATGTGCTTATGATGATGCTAATGAGAATGTGGACTTAAAGGCTAAATGTAGTAATGAATGCTTAACTTGGATTGTTATTATGAGTTGCTTTCCTTGTCATGAATTATTGAATATGAATGTTCCTTGTCTATGAGTATTAACTAAAGATGAGAATGAAGAATGGTAAATATGTTTATGGTGGCCTCAAAGTAGTACTTATTATGAATAGTATTATGGGATGTTATTCATACATTGCACAAGTATAACTTAGGGTTGCCTAAGATGATGGTTCTATCATGTTACAATGATTTACATGTTTAATATGCTTGTGACTTATGTCTTTATACTAAACTTCATGATGTTTCTCAAACTTGTTATATATCATGGTTTTCAACTAAAATGTCCTTTTTAGTATATTTTTGCATGGCTATCATACTTAGTGCATTTTTGTGCTAACCCACATTTCTTCTACATTTTTACAAAGTGTAGGTTCTGGATATTAAGGTGATTTCTAAGGTTCAAAGCTTGGATTGAATATTCTCCAAAGCTAGTGGTGAGTCCTCATGGTTTGAGGATGAGAGTTGTTCTTTTCTAGTTTCCTTCATGTTATTTTATGTATCGGATTGTGTTGAAGGGTTGTGACCCTATTATTGATTCAAAGTTGTATTAGATGGCCATGTGGGACAAAGTTAGACTTCCGCTATTTTTAAATAAAGACTTCGATTGTATGGATAAAATTTTTAAATTTCATACCATTTTCTTATGTCTTATGTTATGAATGCTATGAGGCTTGTTTGAGGCTCTTTAGAGTTTTGTACGCCGTGTAGCGTACGAGGTGTAGGCTCGAGTTGTGACACTTAAAGCTAGAAAATGATTTCTAAAGGTTTCATATATCATCTTGTTCGGGTTAGGGATATTGATTGTGAAACCCCTACTATTGAGTTGGTCCCCATTGTTAATCAATTTTAGGAAGTATCTCCTCATGATCTACTCGATGTTCCTCCTAAAATGGAAATAGACTTCGGTATTGACCTTATCCCCATACAAAACCTATCTCTATTCATCCTTACCTTATAGATCCGGTAGAACTCAATGAATTGAAATGGCAATTGAAGGACTTGTTGGATAAGAGTTTCATTTAGCCGAGTATCTGTAACACCCCGTATCCGAAAATAGACCAAACTAGCAGATTTCCAAAAGATTCAGGTAAAACCCATGGTTTCCATCGACGAACCATGGGGTCCATCTTGGTGGTCCGTGGATGGCCACCTACAACCCCCCTAAAACCCATCCTTTGAGGTTGATCGACGAACTGACAGAACAGATCGTGGATCAGTCCACAGACAATCGATCAGTCTGTAGGTCGAGACCCTCAGGACCCCCATAATCCATCCTCTGAAGTCGATCGATGAACTCACATGAAGGATTGTGGATCAGTCCACAGACCGTCGATCAGTCCGTAGGTCAAGACCCTCAGGACCCCAAGAATCAATCCTCTAAAGTCGATCAATGGACTAAAAGGATAGATCGTGGATCAGTCCATGAACTGTCGATCAGTCCGTAGGTCGAGACCCTCAGGGCCCCCCTAGAATCCATCCTCTGAATTTGATCGATGGACT
The DNA here is from genome assembly GCA_035578085.1 of Solanum pinnatisectum. Taxonomy (NCBI): domain Eukaryota; kingdom Viridiplantae; phylum Streptophyta; class Magnoliopsida; order Solanales; family Solanaceae; genus Solanum; species Solanum pinnatisectum. The sequence continues at coordinate 19,304,451 of CM069076.1, read as the reverse complement.
AAAAAAATAGAATGTAGATCTATCCACGGACTGTCGATCAATCCATAGGTTGAGACCCTCAGGACCCCAGAATCCATCCTTTGAAGTTGATCTACAGATTGACTGGACGGACTGTCGATCAGTTCATGGGTCGAGACCCTTAGGACCCCCTAGAACCAATACTCTAAAGTCGATCGATGGATTGACAGGACGGATCGTGGATTCATCCACGAACCATCGATCAGTCCGCAGGTGGCTTCTGCAGATTTTAAGTTAGGGGTCATTTGGTTATTTTCTTATGCGTTGGACCCCTAAACTACGTCTCTTAACCCCCCTAAACTACGTGATTTTGTTCAATTTTAGACTAGAAACTAAATTAGAACCTAACCTAATCAATTATTCATAAAAATCAAGTGAAACTTAGCAGCCGTCCAAAAACATGCAGTAATGTTTCTTCAGTTCTAGCCCCAAAATTGAAAGATTTTTTCGTGAATTTTGTCACCTGCTATGTCGGGTTTCACTAATGGGTTCCTTTCACCCATTAGGTCCTTAGATTTCAGTCACAATCTTGATTCCCTTAATATTATCTAGTTCTAGGGTTTCTTGAATGTTAGAAACTATTGCGTTTTAGCTGTTAGAATGATCCAAATAAAATTATCACAATTTTTGTATCGTTTTGTGTAGATTATTCCATAAATTTAGAACCCTAGCTATGCAGTTCTTTTAGTTCATGAATTACACATGCTAGGTCACTGATTTCAGATATACATGCTTCAGTTTACGAATGTCACATTATCAGTCATAATTGTTGTATTCTCAAAGGTTGCATATTAGTAATTGAGCTATCCAGTACTTCATATTTCAGTCATAAAATTGCTTATATACATTCTAACTGAGAGTAGCTTAATATCGAGTGGACTAGGGTTCATCGTACCCAAATAGTCTTAGAAGTACGTGCCCCAGTAGGTTTATAAGTCCCCTATGTGGGTATTACATTTTAGTGATCATGCCAGTCATGCCTTTATACCTCTGGCAGGGTATATTGGGTCCTCTCGATGGGGCATATACATCGAACTCCACATTTAGCTCATGTGGTTTTATGTTAGTTATTAGTAGCTCCCACAGTTAGATTCTATTGCATCGACCAGGTTATCAGTACAGCTTAGTATTCAGTTTCAACATTGTTATAAAACTTGGTCATTTCATTCAGATAGTTCATGTTCAGTATTTTTTGTACATTATCATGTTCCTATTGTATCGCTACTCAGCTATATGCTTTGTTCAGTTATGCATGTTGTTAAACTTTACTATATCCTGCACTCAATACCTTTCAAGTACTAACGCATACTCTGCGCTACATCTTCTCATGATGTAGGTTGAGGTCCTCAACTTCCAGATCACCCATAGATTGGGTCTCAATCTTCAGTTCAGCAGTATCAGTGGTGAGTCCTCATTCTTTTGAGGACGACAAAAATGTTTCCTTTGTTTTTAAGTTTAGTTTCAGTTTTTGCTAGATTTAGCTGGGGGCATGTCCCAGCACTTCTAGTCAGTTAGAGGATATTTTCAGACATATTTACATTCAGCTTTAGCATTTGAGTTTGACCTTTCAGCTGTTGTTAAACTCTCTGCTTTCATATGTTCAAATAGTTTATGGGCATTCCCTATTATTTTAGTTTACATGATGATTTAGTTTCCACACAGTATTTCTTTACTTTGATTTATTTTGTATGCTTATTATATGCCAGCAAGTTTAGCTTGGGGTCACTCGTGACCCTAGGTCTTGTATCTGCGTCATGGGGGTAACTTCTGGGAGTAACAAACTTGGTATCAAAGACTAGGTTTAACAGTCCTAGGATGTTTGAAAATCTGCACTAAGTAGGATCCTTTTCATGGGTGTGAAGTTTACCACATCTAATGAGAGGGAGGCTATAGAGTGTTTTAGGAAAAACTTCATTTTCTTGTTACTCTTATTGTGCATGAGGTATGATCTAACTTCCTTGTTCTAACTCATCATTATGCACTTTTAGATCATGTCTCCTCGTAGAGCTTATGGAAGGAATGCTAATGCAGCTCCTCCAGTCCCAAATCAGGAAGTTTCAAATGCTGATTTCTGAAACGCCATTCAGCTTTTGATTCAGAGTGTATCCAACCAGAACAATCAGTAGGTTCCATTTCCTAGTAATGGTAATGGTGGATCAATGGCAGCTAGGGTCCGAGATTTTATTAGGATGAATCCGCTTGAGTTTTAGGGTCACAAGTTGATGAGGACTCACAAAACTTCATTGATGAGGTTTAGAAAATCTTTGGAGTGATGCAAGTGACTGGTAGTGATAGGGTGGAATTGGTATCCTACTAGCTTAAGGATGTGGCTCACATATGGTTCACATTGTGGAAAGACAACAGAGGCTACTTTGTCTTTTGTAACTCCTTATATAGCAGTAAACTTCAGTGTCAGTCCAGAAACTCTCTCAAAACCCTTCTCAGTCTCTATTCCAATTGGTGACCCAAATATAGCTAGACGGGTATACAGAAATTGCCCCGTCACAGTCTCTCAAAAAGTCACCTCAGCAGATTTTGTAAAGTTAGAAATGGTAGATTTTGATATCATTTTAGGCATGGATTCATTGCATTCTTGTTATGCCTCACTCGATTGTAGAACTAGGATTGTTCGTTTTTAGCTTCCAGATGAACCGATCTTAGAATGAAAGTGTAGTAGTTTAGCGCCTATAGGTCGATTCATTTCTTATCTTAAGGCCAAAAAGATGATCTCTAAGGGTTATCTCTATCATCTAGTTTGGGTTAAGGAGCTCCGATACCCCAACTCTTGAGTTAGATCCTGTAGTTAATGAGTTCCCATAAATGTTTCCAGAAGATCTTCCCAGAGTTCCTCCCGAAAGGGAAATCAACTTTGGAATTGATCTCTTTCCAAATGCCCAGTCTGTTTCTATTGCTCCTTATAGAATGGCTCCAGCTGAGCTTAAGGAATTGAAAGAGCAGTTGAAAGACCTTCTAGATAAGGGCTTCATCAGACCTAGTATTTCCCCATGGGGTGCACCAGTGTTGTTCGTGAAAAAGAAAGATGGTTCTCTCATAATGTGCATTGACTATAGGCAGTAAAACATGGTCACAATCAAGAATAGGTACCCCATCCCCAGGATTGATGACTTGTGTGACCAACTTCAGGGTGCTAGTCATTTCTCAAAGATAGACCTCAGATTCGGTTATCATCAGCTCAAAGTCAGAGATAGTGACATTCTAAAAATAACCTTCAGAACTCGGTATGGTCATTATGAATTTGTAGTTATGTCATTTGGAATAACCAATGCTCCTGCAACTTTAATGGATTTGATGAACAGGGTGTTTAAGCAGTATTTGGACTTGTTCGTTATCGTCTTATTGATGATATCCTCATTTACTCTAGGAATGAGGAAGACCATACGAATCATTTGAGAGTTGTCCTGCACACTCTCAAAGATCGCCAGTTATTATCTAAGTTTAGCAAATATGAGGTTTGGTTGAAATTTGTTGCTTTCCTGGGGCATATTGTGTCTAGCGAAGGGATCTAAGTGGATTTCCAGAAAATAAAAGCAGTGAAACAATGGACCAGACCTATATTTCCTATAGATATCAGAAGTTTCTTGGGTCAAGCGGATTATTATAGAAGGTTCGTGGAAGGATTTTCATCCATAGCCTGTCCTTTGACTAAGTTGACTCAGAAAAAGGTTAAGTTTCAGTGGTCAAATAATTGTGAGAAAAGCTTCACAAAATTGAAAACTAGGTTTACTAAAGCTTCCGTTTTGACTCTACCATATGGTTCAGATGGTTATATTATCTATTGTTACGCATCCAGAGTTAGCTTAGGTTGTGTGTTGATGCAGCGAGGTAAGGTTATAACTTATGCTTCTAGAGAGCTTAAGGTGCATGAGTAAAACTATCTAACTCATGACCTCGAGCTTGTAGTAGTGGTATTTGCACTTAAGATTTGAAGACATTACTTGTATGGACGTAGATGTGTTCACAGACCATATGAGCCTTCACTGTTTGTTCACCCTAAAAGAGTTGAATCTTTGCCGGAGGAGATGGCTTGAGTTCCTCAAGGATTATGATATGAGTGTGCATTACCATCTTGGTATGACCAATGTAGTAGCAAATGCTCTTAGCAGACTATCTATGGGTAATGTAGCATATGTTGAGGAAGAAAGAAAGGAACTAGCAAAGGATGTTCATAGACTTGCTCACTTAGGAGTTTATCTTATGAGCATAACAGATGGTGTTGTAACAGTTAAGAATGGGTCAAAATCTTCATTGGTAGCGGAGGTTAAGGAAAAGCAAGACAGTGATCCGATATTGCTTCAACTAAAGGGTGCAGTCCATCAGCATAGAGTTGAGGTTTTCTCTGAAGGGGGGTATGGTGTGCTTCGCTATCAGGGTCGATTATGTCTTCCTAAGGTGGGTGAGTTGAGACAGCAGATTATTGCAAAAGCCCATAATTCCAGATATTCTATTCATCCAGGCACCACTAAGATGTACCGTGATCTACGAGAAGTCTTTTGGTGGAATGGTATGAAAAGAGATATAGTGGATTTTGTGGCTAAGTGCCCTAATTGCTAGCAAGTGAAGGTAGAACATTAGAAACCAGGAGGTATGACTGAAGAGATCTACATTCCCACTTGGAAGTGGGAAGTGATAAACAATGGACTTCATTACAGGCTTACCTCATACTCACAGACAGTATGACTCCATTTGGGTGATAGTTGACAGAGTTACTATGTCTACACACTTTTTGGCAATTAAGACTACAGACTCAGCAAAGGACTACTCCAAGCTTTACATTAATGAAATAGTTAGGTTGCATGGATTTCCTTTGTCTATCATCTCAGATAGAGGTCCTCAGTTTACCTCTCATTTTTGGAAGTCATTTTTGAAAGGTTTTGGTAATCAAGTTAATTTTAGCACACCATTTCATCCACAGACGGATGGTCAGGCACATCGTACCATTCAAACCTTAGAGGACATGTTGAGAGCTTTCGTGATCGATTTCAAGGATAGTTGGGATGATCACCTTCCTCTTATAGAGTGCTCCTACAATAATAAATACCATTCTAGTATTCATATGGCCCCTTATGAGGCATTGAGGCATTGTATGGCGTAGATGTAGATCTCCTTTCGGTTAGTTTGAAGTAGGTGAAGCAGCCTTGATAGGGCTAAATTCAGTTTATGATGCCATGGAAAATGTTCGTGTGATTAGAGATACACTTAAGATAGCCCAAAGTCGCCAGAAATCCTATGCAGATGTAAGGAGAAGGTACTTGGAGTGGCAAATTGATGATTCGATTTTCCTTAAAGTGTCACCTATGAAGGGGGTGATGAGATTTGACAAGAAAGGGAAGCTCAGTCCTAGATATGTAGGCCCTTACAAGATCTTGAAAGGGTTGGAAAAGTGGCTTATGAGTTAGAGTTACCAGCAGAACTAGCAGCAGTGCATCCGGTCTTCCACATTTCGTTGCTGAATAAGTATGTGGGTGATCGAGCATCTATAGTACCTTTAGAAAGTGTTGTTGTGAAGGATAGTCTCACTTATAAGGATGTTCCAGTTGAGATTCTTGATCGTCAGGTTTGAAGATTGCGAAACAAAGAAATCGGCTCAGTGAAGGTTTTGTGGAGGAGTCAGTCCCTAAAGGGAGCTACTTAGGAAGCAGAAGAAGCCATGAAGGACAAGTATCCTCACCTTTTTCTTTCTGATTCCATTCAAGCTTGAGGTAATAGTTCCTCTTCAGTTTTTTAGTCATTCATGTGTAGATTCAGTCTTAGTATCTTGTTCCTTCAGTTGTTTTTGTATTTTCAGCATATTTGCATGTTCTTAGAACTTAGTTCAGTCAGAAATTAGTTTTCTAGTAAATACTGGCAGGGTTTGTAGCTCTTTCCCTCCCTATCCAACAAGTTTAGACTTTATTTGAGAACGAATATTCCCAAGGAAAGGATAATGTAACAGCCCGTATGCAAAAATAGATCGAACCCACGATTGCCACCCATGGACTGTAGGGTGACCTAGGGTCCATCCTGGTGGTCCGTGGATGGCCACCTGCAGCCCCCCAGAATCCATCATCTAATGTTGATCACAGACTAACAGGACGGATTGTGGATCAGTCCATGGACCGTCGATCAATACGTTGGTCGAGACCCTCATGACCCTCCAGAATTCATTCTCTTAAGTCGATCGACAGACTAACAGAAAGGATTGTGGATCAGTCCATGGACTGTCGATCAGTCTGTAGGTCAATACCCTCATGGCCCCCATAATCCATCCTCTAAAGTTGATTGATGGACTGACAGGACGGATTGTGGATCAATCTATAGACCGTCGATCAGTCTATAGGTCGAGAGCTTCAAGTACCCCCAGAATCCATCCTCTGAAGTCGATCAACAGACTGTCGGGACGGATCCTGGATCTGTCCAAGCACCGTTGATTAGTCCGTAGGTCGAGACCCTTAGTACTAACAAAATCCATCCTCTGAAGTTGATTGACAGACTGATAGGATAGATTGTGGATCAGCTCACGGACCATCGATCAGTTCATAGGTCGAGACCCTCAAGACCCCCAGAACCCATACTCTAAAGTTGATCGACAGATCCGTACATGGACCGTCAATCAGTCCGTAGGTGGCTTCAGCAGATTTAAAGTTAGGGGTCGTTTGGTCTATTCCTTCTGTGTTGGACCTCTACACTACGTTATTTAACCACTGAACTATGTGGTTTTGGTCAATTTTAGACTAGAAACTCAATTAGAACCTAACCTGATCTATTATTCACCAAAATCAAGCGAAACTTAGAGCTAAAAATCATAGAGAAAGTTGAACAGCCCTCCAAGAACATGCAACAAGGTTTCTTCAGTTCCAGCCCTGAAATTGAAAGATTTCTCCGTGAATTTCGTCACCAGGTATGTGGGATTTCCCTAATAGGTTCCTTTCACCCATTACGTCCCTATTTTCAGTCACAATCTTGATTCCCTTAATATTATATAGACCTAAGGTTTCATGAATGATAGAAATTGTTGGGTTTTAGCTGCTAGAATGATCCAAATCAGATTATCATGATTTTTGTTTTATTTTGTGTAAATTCTATCATAAATTTAGAACCCTAGCTATGTAGTTCTTTTAGTTCATGAATTACACATGCTAGGCCGGTGATTTCAGATATACATGCTTCCGTTTACGAATGTCACATTATCAATCATAGTTGTTGCATTCTCAGAGGTTGCATGTTAGTAATTGAGCTTTCCAGTACTTCATATTTCAATCATAAAATTGCTTATATACATTCTAATTGGGAGTAGCTTAATACCGAGTGGACCAGGGTTCAGCGTATTCAAGTAGTCCCAGAACTACGTACCCCCGTATGTTTATAAGTCCCCTATATAGGCATTGCAATTAGCTCATATCTTTTTATGTCGGTTATTAGTAGCTCCCACAGTCAGATTCTATTGCATTGACTAGGTTATCAGTACAGTTTAGTATTCAGTTTCAGCATCTTATAAAACTTGGTCATTACATTGAGATAGTTTATGTTCAGTATTTTCAGTATAGTATCATGTTCATCTTGCATCGCTACTCAATTATTTGCTTTGTTCAGTTATGTATGTTGTTCAGCTTTACTCTATCATGCATGCTCAGTACCTTTCAAATACTGATACATACTTTGAGCTACATCTTCTCATAATTTAGGTTCAGGTCCTCTGCTTCAAGATCACGCATAGATCGATTCCCGATCTTCAGCTCAACAGTATCAGTGGTGAGTCCTCATTCTCCGAGGACGACAAACATGTTTCCTTTGCTTTTAGTTTTAGTTTCAGTTTTTACTAGATTTAGTTGGGGCATGTCCCAACACTTCGAGTTAGTTAGAGGCTATTTTAGCTGTTGTTAAACTCTCAGTTTTCATATATTCAGATAGTTTATGTGTATTATCGATCATTTCAGTTTACATGATGATTTAGCTTCCGCACATTATTTCTTTACTTCAGTTTATTTAGTATGCTTATGATGTGCCAGCAGGGTTAGCTTGGGGTCACTCGTGATCCTTGGTCCCGTGTCCGCGTCTTGGGGGTAGTTTTGGGGCGTAACAATATCTCTCGATAGGGTTCTCTGATTTTGTTTGTTCGTAAGAAAGATAGTTCACCTTCCATGTGTATTTACTAACGACAATTGAAAAAGGTTATCATTAAGAATAAGTATCCTCTTCCAAGGATAGATGATTTGTTTGATAAGCTCACATATGCGAGTTACTTCTCTAAGATCGACCTTCGATCGAAGTATCACAAATTGAGGGTGACAAAAGATAACATTATGAAGACGGCTTTTTAGACTCGGTATGGTCATTATGCATTTTCGGTAATGTCGTTTGGTTTGAATAATGCTCCGGTAGCATATATGGACTTTATTAATAGAGTGTTTCAACAATATCTAGATATGTTTGTTATTGTATTTATCGGTGGCATCGTGATTCACTCAAGGATTAAGGATGAGAATACCGATCATTTTAAGATTGTGTTGCAAGTCCTCAAGGACTTACAACGCTTCGCAAAATTTAGTAATTGCGAGTTTTGATTGAGATGTGTGGCTTTTCTTGGTCACTTTGTTTCCGGTAAGGGTATTGAGGTAGATCCTAAGAAAACGTATGTTGTTAAGATTTGCCCTAGACCTTTATTCCCTTCGGATATTCAATATTTCTTGGGTTTTGCTTGTTATTATAGAGGTTTTTTTGGAAAGGTTTTCTTCGATTTCCTCTCCATTGATGAAAAGAACTATCCTACCCATTATTTGGAACTAGTGGTGGCTGTGTTTGCCTTAAAATTTTGGAGGCATTACTTATATGGTGTTCATGTTGATATTTTCACCGACCAAAAAAGTTTGCAATATGTGTTCAAGCAAAAGGATCTAAATCTTTGGCAAATGAGGTGGCTTCTTGCTAAATGATTACGATATGAGTGTTCTCTATCACCCCCGTAAGACTAATGTGGTGGCGAATGCTCTTAGTCGACTATCAATTGGTAGTGTGCTCATGTGGAGGAATATAAAAAGGAGTTGGTTCGAAATGGTCATAGATTGACCCGATTGGGTGTTCGGTTTGTTGACTCTAATGAAGGTGGTATTATTGTTCATAATGGTTCAGAATCATCCTTTCTATCAGATGTGAAACCCAAGGTACGTCTTGATCCAATTTTTGTTGAATTGAAGGAAGCGATGCTTAAAAGGTCCGTTGAGGATTTCCCCCAAGGAGGAGAAGATGTGCTTTGACATCAATGTCGTTTGTGTGTTCCCAATGTTGATAACTTGAGAGAGAAAATCTTATTATAAGCCCATAGTTCTTGATATACCATTCACTCGGGAGCCACCAAAATGTATCGTGACATGCACGAGGTCTATTGGTGGAATGAGATGAAGAAGGAGATTGTGAAATTTGTAGCTAAGTGTCCTAATTGTCAACAAGTGAAAGTTGAGCATCAAAATTCGAGAGGTTTGTAACAAGATATTAGTATCCCTACTTGAAAGTGGGAAGATTTGAATTTGGACTTTATTATTGGTTTACCCTGCTTGGGGTGGGCATGGTATGGTATATACCGAATTACCATACCATATCAAAAATTTTGATACCGTGGTTTTGATATTATGGTATTTTGTATGGTACATGGTATATAATTATTTTGGTATTTGGTATTTAAAAATAATTTACCGAAATACCAAATTCCATACCGAAGTATATAGTTACATAAATAACATATATATATATATATATATATATTATAATAATAATAAAAATACTAACAAATATGCAACCTAGTATTATTATAAACTAAATATTTAGAAGTTAAAACTTTGACTACTCTATTTTGATTTAAATTTAATTGATTAACAAAAAGAGGAGTTTGTACTTTATTTTGAATAAATTTTTCTACACGTATAATGTGTAGGTATGATATAATTGAGACATTTTTTTAATTATCTAAGTCTTAATACTTTATTATATAAGTGTATTTTAGTAGAAGTTGAACAAACTATGATTACCGATTTACCATACTGTAGAATATCGAAACCGAACTTCAAAATATCCAACCATACCGAATTAAATTGGTATGGTAATGGTATAATGATTTAAAAGCCAAATAAAAAAAATACATAATCGAAACTTTGAAATACTGTACCGTACCATACAATTCCCACCCTTATACCCCACACCTGCCGACAACATGACTCGATTTGTGTTATTGTAGATCGCATGACAAAGTCAACTCATTTTATTCCTATCAAGGTTTCTCAACCGGTGGAAGACTATGCTAAGTTGTATCTAAGAGAGATGGTTAGGTTGCATGGACTGCCCCTATCCATTATCTCCGATCGTGGTTCTCAATCTACTTATCAGTTTTGGAAATTTTTCCAAAAGGATGTTAGTACTCGTGTTAAGCTTAGTACAATCTTTCATCCTAAAATCGACGAGCAAGCAGAGCTTACTATCAAAACTTTGGAAAATATGTTGAGAGCTTGTGTGATTGTCATGATCCAAAAAACACATATTGTGACGGTACATATGTTCCCAGCTGATAGCTAAGCCAACCCACCAGTTATACCAATTTAACTAAATAATTAAGGTGAAACGATAAAAAAAAATAGAAAAATACGTCAAACACTAAGTCTTTTATTATGAAATATGGAAGAACTAAAATACCACCCTAAGATTTGGTGTCACAAGTACAAGAGCTTCTAAAATATGATGCAGTCTTGAACTAATGACAAATCTAATACAAGAAGTATCATGTCAGAATACTAGCTAATATAGTAAATAAAGACATAAAGAAATGTGTGGGCCGCGGAATAGCCAAGCAGCTCACTATAACTTCAATATAACTCAAACACAACTCACGAAGCTCCACAAGATGTGATCATATTTGAAATCCAATTTACACCACAAAAGAGTGCAACAAGTGTAGTATGCGTGTGAAACCACATATACCCAGTATGTCTCATAGATCAATAGCAAAAAAGTAGTGACACGGGTATGTAGGAAAATCATCCTTTAATTGTACAAGTCTATATTATACTTATCAATCAAGTTTCATTAAATATGGATAATAAAAGGTCACGTAATGTGAAATCACCAAATAAGCACATAATCAAATAAGAATAAAGGATGTAATGAGATGTAATTCAATGCAACACCATCAAATGACATGCCTCATATACCTGTACTCTCTCCATCGTATATACGTGATACTCTTCGGAAATACATTGAGAATTCGTGACCCATGGGGGACTCATGAGGTCCATATACCAACACGGATGATCTCCACGTGTCTGAGCGGACGATCTCAATGCACTATCATAAAATCAAGAAATTTCGACATGGACGATCTCCACATGCTCAAATTATCATCTTAACGTCTCATAATCCCAGAATAGACAATCTCCACGTGCCCAACTTATACCAAATCTCATGTCAATACATGTGCACAATATGATTTTAAAAAAAAAAGGGATGATGATGCATCTCAATCAATCAGATATTGCTATGATATATAATCACAAAGATACAGATTTAATAAAAATACAAATCACACAAAAGAATTCAAGTCAATGATACATCAGCTAATGTCCATATGCTTTGGCATTCTCGAATTACTACCATATTTTATAGTAATATACTTTCCCTTTATAACATCAATACTTGTATCAATGCCCATCACACCATTGGTAAGATACCTCACATTTTACCCTTACCCATTGTCTATTTCATTTTTAATCTTTAATTAGAAAAATGTGCTTCAACGAAGTCTGAAAGTCTTACCATACCTTGAATGCCGAAACATGTGTCACGAATTCTCAAGATTTTGCCTTTCCCTTTCATAAAACTTCATAATGCTCCCAATCTTTCAAATATGTAATATTTGTAAGTAAGTGAGTCCACAAAAACCCATATTACTATCGGTCTAGCCTAGATCCAAAACTGCCATAATCTATAAATAAATTCATAAATCTTGGTGCCAAATAAATATTCCAAGTCTCATATTCCTAAATTTTAAGCTTAGAATGAAGTCTCAACTTATCAAAATATCATAAATCTAATGGTAGTCATATAATACAATACACCTAACTTTTAATTACCTATCTTTATATACCAAAACCTAAATCACAATGTGATAACAAAAAAAATTAAAATTTAAAACCGAATCAATAATAATGAACCCACTGACTTCTACCAAAAAAAAAAAAGAAATATGCATAATATTGCCCTATATGCAATTATCCATTTTAATTATTAATTTTATAATTAATTCATCATGCCGTAATCATTGTCTTAATGTTGACAATGATTTCCATCCAATATGTGTCCTTCAAATCCAAAAGGATATAGACAGATTCAAGAATTCATATTACAACAATTCAGTTTTTTTATTGCTCTTTTCTCTTGTTCCATCCATTAATAATAAAATAATATTACTTATACATATAGGAATCACATGCATACACAAAATTGAATCTCATTGCAAATTGCTTACCTTGAAAGTTTTCAACCTTCGTTATGATGCAGCAATGAAGACTTGTACAATTGTTATCTTTCTTCTTTTCTAAATAAATACTTAGGTATTAAAGGTGGCACATTCCACTAACTTAATTTAATTATATGGGATAAGTGGTAAAGGTTATTAAATAAATTATACACTTGACCCATTAACTATCACTATATCAAATATTTAACAAATATTTGTTACCTAAATAATCATAGTTACCAAATAGTTCAAAATTTCCATTTAAACTTTTACGAGAAGAGTCAAAATAGTCCTGGTGCTCAAACTACCAAACAGTCCATTACATCCTTTAACACTAAAACAAATGTTTGTCCTCGAACAGTAAAAGAATAAAAGTAAGTGAACGCGTAAACAAATGTGGATATCTAATCTATATGTCCATTTTACTCTCTCAAGTAGCCTCTTCAACCCTTCCTTTGAACCTATGCTGAAATAATTTCTTTTGACTCAACTTCCGAATTTTTCCGTCCATGTAAGTTACGACTTCTCCTCAAAAGTAACAGTCTAATCAAGTAACACTTAATCTCATTAAATCACATACGCACCATCCTAAATGAAACTTATTTAGCATCAAATTATGAAATATAATGTAAACACCAGACAACCCAAGTAATAAAGCAAACTTGTAGCCACCTCACCAATACATTGATCAATCATGATAGGGATAATATACCTTGGGTTTAACTTTTTCTTCTTTTCAAATTTCATGGAACTTTTAATAGGTGTAACCCTCTCTCCAATCATTAACTCAAAATCATGAATCTTTCAATTAGTATAACTGTCTTGCCTATTGTAAGACATGAGAAGCCCATCCTCAATCAACTCAACCTTATCCAAGGACTCCCTAACCAGATATTTGCCCCACGGTCTAACCTCAAATGCATCAAACCAACCAACTAGAGATCCACATCTCCTACCATACAATGCCTCGAGTAGTTTCAACTCAATACTCGAATGATAATTGTTGTTGTATGCAATTCCACTGAAAGCCAAAAATTTATCCTCAATAACCACCAAAGTGATCACACACACCCACAACATGTTCTCAAGGACCTCAATAGTCCATGTAGACTGACTATCAGTATGTGTATACAAGGATGAACTAAGATCCACCCAAGTCCAAATAGCTTCTACATAAACCACAAAAATGAGATATAAATTATGTGCCTCGACATGAAATAATAGATATATGCACCCTATGTAATCGAATTATCTCCCAAACATAAAACTGGACTAACTTCTCTAAACTATAAATAGTCTGAATCGGCACAAGATATGTAGACTTGCTCAATCAATCCACAATGACCCAAATAACATCAACCTTACCCAAGGTCCATGGCAACCCTACCACAAAGTTCATATAAATCATTTCCCACTTCAACTCTAGTATGGGTGTCCTTTAAGTATCACCTCAAGGTTAATTGTGTTGTTACATCACTTATTGATAAATGATACATTTTATTAGACCTCAAATGAGTCGTATACCTTAAACTATAGGCATCCTCCATGATCATTCTAGTAACCTCACCAATCCAAAGAACATAAATACAATCTTTTTTACTCAAAACTCCCTCGACATCAAGAATTTTCTCCTTGGCTTCTCCTTGTAACACATTATCTCAAATATTACACAAATCTCAATTGTCAAACTGTTATGCCCGAATCTGATCAAGTAAGGACAACCTTTCCTCCATGTGAGACAAAACTCTACAAGATTTGAAATATCAAGTCTTGCAAAGATAATGGCAAAGAAACGAATATCCATAGCCATCTCTATACTCACCATTCTTTTACTTAATGAATCTACTACTACATACTCCTTATTTTAGATGATAAAATATATAGATGTCACAGTCCTTGAGAAACTCAAAATCATTTTTGCTTACCCAAATTGATATTTCTCTGATAGAATTTATATTAGAGACTATGATGATCCTTGAACACCTCACAATACACACTATAAAAGTAATATCCTCAAATCTTCAATGCGAATACTACAACGGCCAACTCCAAGTCATGGGTAGGACAGTTCTTCTCATGAACCAGTTCCAGCTGCCTTGAACATAAGCTATCATATTTCCCTTCTACATCAACACACAATCATGATCAATCTACGAAACATCATAATATATAATAAAATCCATTCCCTCCACAAGTAGAGTAAAAATTAGAGTAATAACCCATAAAGTCTTGAGCTCTTGAAAATTCACCTCTCACAAACCACTAGAAAACCACTTCCTTTTGGGTCAATCTACTTAATGGGGATATAATGGATAAAAACCCTCTTGAAATCAATGATAATAACCCGCAAGGCCTAAGAAACTCTGAGATTCAATAACTAAAGAAGGCCTGACACTATATCAAACTATCTCAATCCTCGTAGGATCCCCATAATACCCTTTTTGGACACTACATGTCCCAAGATTGCTAACTAACTAAGCCAAAACTGACACTTTAGAAAAAACTTCACATAAGGCTTCTTCTCCTTCAGAATTTCAAGCATAATCCTCAATGATGCTCGTGCTCTTCCTATTACGAGAATATATCAATATATCATCTATGAAGACAATGACAAAGGAATATAGGTACGATCTTAACACCTTATTAATAAAGTTCCTAAAATTTATTGGTTCATTATCAGCGTAAAAGACATCACTAAAATTTGATAATGACCAAGACATGTCCAAAAAGTTGTCTTAAGGTTATCTTTCATCCTAACCTCCATCTGCTAATAGTTGGATCCCAAGTCAATTTTGGAGAAACCTGAAACACCCTAAAGCTGACTTGTTTCTCATGGTAACCTTGTTCAACTACCGATAGTCAACACATGTACACATAGAACCATCCTTCTTCTTTACAATGAGCATTAGATTACCCCAAAGATATACACTCGGCCTAATAAACCCGTTGCTCAACAAATCATGCAACTGCTCTTTAAACTCCTTCGATTTGGTCGGTATCATACCATAATGAGGAATATAACTAGGTTGAGTAACTTATTATAAGTCAATACAAAAATTAATATCACAATCAAGTTGAAGACCTAGAAGGTTCGTTGAAAAAACCTTCAGAAAACTCATTCACAATCGGAATAGACTCAAGCATAGGAAGGAGTATCCACATTACTGTCTCAAATATGCATCAAGTAGGAAAAATCCTCCCTCCACTAAGTGATGAACCTTAATAAATTACACACCCTTTTTGAGACGTGGCTAAAAATCTCTCCACTCTACATTAGGAATACTATGCATAGTTAATGTAATTGTCTTAGCATGACAATTCAAAATCACATGATAAGAAGATAACGAACTCATTTCAAGAATAAACTCAAATATTCATCACATATAAGTCTATCAAATCCACCCGAGTATTATATCCCATCAAAGTAACTATACACGATCGGTATACTCGATCTACCACTATGAATTCTCCAACAAAAGTAGAAATATATACATGCAAATCAAGCTACACACATACCATATCTTACTCGAATGACAACATTTTTTCCCTCACACAACTTAAATCTCACACGTCGAACCAACACTAACTCATTGGAAACATATAAATTTTTTTATATGGAATACCAAAAGCAGCTACTCGAGAAACTCGCATGCGACTAAAAAGAATCAACCCTTTGACAAACATTCTCACTCTCTCAACCTAGGTGGACAGTATCATCAAAGCGTAACTAGCCAAGACATGGAATTTAACCTAAGATTATGTGACTAACATGCCATCTTACTTCAAACCCTCAACATCGACCCTTTTGCTCTAACTCTCACTGCATGGAACAAACTTATCTAAAAATACCTAAGCAAATTGAGTCCATGAGAATAGAGGTGATCTAGTTGACCTATTATCAAAGTAATATCTCCACCAATACTTGACAAGGTGAATTATATGAAATGGTGTGTAGTCAACTCCATGGGCTCCCCTAATCCATCATCATACAACCTCTCGTGAAAGATGAATATGATTTCATAAGATCCTCACTAAAGTTACAAGTATAAGTCAGAAAATTCATCATCCTAACCCTTTCAATCATTTTCTACTCATCAATAATCATGACAAACCTATTAGCCCAAAATGATGCAACCAACCTCTACCTAGACCTCCCCCTATATCTACAACATGCAATAAACCTAGTAGTAGCTGCGGGTGTAAGCTCGTGATCTTTAATCATGGATGCATGAGTCCTCACTAATTGTGAGAAAATAAGACAACAAGATTAGAACTCCAACATCAAGTGTGCACGATAAGGAATGAAAGAATAGAAGTTTCTTTAATGTCCTATAGCCTCTCAAAGATAAGTATACCAATTTGCAAGACTCTACTAGACATTACTCTCGTACTTGATGAACCTAGGCCTTTGATACCAAACTGTCACGACCCAAAAAATCACATTTCACTTATGTTCCCAACCGATAGGTAAGCCAACCCATTAGTTTTATCAACATAACTAAATAATTAAGGTGAAATGATTAAAAAAAAAAAAACTAGTAAAATACCTTAAACACTAAGTCTTTAACAGGAAATGCAGAAGAGCTAAAACTAATGACATGTCTAATACAAAAAGTATCTTGTCGAATAATAGTTAATAGAATAAATCAAGACAAAGAGAAAGGTGTGGGCCACGGAATAGCCAAGCAACTCACCACAACTTCAAGATAACTCAAACTCAACTCACGAAGCTCCACGAGATGCACTCATATTTGAATTCCAACCTACACCAAAAAATAGTGCAGCAAGTGTAGTATGAGCACGAAACCACGTTTACCTAATATGTCTCATAGACCGACAATGAAAAAGTAGTGACATGAGTATATAAGAAAATCATCCTTTAATTGTACAAGTCAACATTATACTTACTAATCAAGTTTTATCATATAGGAATAATCAAAGGTCATGTAATGTCCAATCACAAAATAAGCACATAATCAAATAAGAATAAAGGATGTAATGAGAAGCAACACAATGTAACACCATGAAATGATATGCCTCACATGCCAGTATTCTCTCAATCGTCTATACATGACACTCCTCAGAAATACATCGAGAGTTCATGACCTATGGAGGACTCGTGAGGTCCATATACCGACACATATGATCTCCACGTGGTTGTACGGATGATCTCAATGCACTATCATAAAATAAATAATTTTTGTACAGACGATCTGCACATGCCCATATTATCATCTTAACATCTCATAATCCCAGCACATATAATCTCCACGTGCCCAACTTATACGCAATTGTCACACCTCGAACCTATACCCTAGACGTAAATGGCACTCGAGTGCCATCGTTGGCCCCAAGCAAACCTTTGTCTTGACTCAATACTCAGTAGAAGACTTACTCAACAATATATGAACTCAATTGCAAAGAGTTAACTCAACTGTTTCAAATAAATAACTCAAAATATATAAGAATATTCAATTAGCCAAAAATAGGCAACTCAAGTCTTTAAAACATTTAACAAGGAAATGGAAAAGACTCCTCCAAACACTACTATCTATTAAGCCTCTAATGACAATGATGGAAGTCTAGACAAGACCTACGACATCCTAAAAAAATTGAAAAGTAAATGTGAATCCTCCGAAAGCAAGGAGGCTCACCAAAGCATGAAACTGCACGTGGTTTCAACAGTATGCCTGTTGATTACCCTGAACTCATGTATCTGCATCATAAAAGATGCAGTCCAAATGACGTGAGTACATGAAATGTACGAGCATGCAAGAGAAACTCTGAAACACATACATAAGCTTGAAATTAATAAAAAGAAAGAACAAACTCACCTCATCTCAACTCAAGGATACTCAATGACACTCAAAGATACTCAAAATACTCAACTTAGTTCAATATAAAAGCAATAATAAAGATGCATTATAGAGAAAGCCTTTAAAATAGAAGATAATAACTCAATGTATTTAAAAATACAATAATAACTCTTTACTCTTATTTGGGAGATTCTCTAACCGACAATCATCACTATGAGCTATGTGATGATACAACGTCTCGCCCATGCTGCTAGAACTTTCCTATACCTATCTAGAGTATAAGACATCCTCAAATAAGTAGATCCACTAAGCTATGCTTAAAAACAATATGGAATCATCTAAAAGTATGACCCTTTACCCATGTTGGCATACATGATTCATGAGGACTTTGAGTTGTCTAAACTCGTACCCATATCAGTGCTCAATACTACTCCCAATAATATAACTAATGCTCATATGTTTAAAACATTTCCTCATCCTCAAACTTTGAGATTATTACTCAAAATGTTCTCTTAAAATAGATAGTGCTCAAAACTCCTCATGAACTCATTTGGAAATCAAAGTTTCCACTCATTTGAAATGTAAAACATTTTCTCTTGGGAATACTTGGTTCCCATATATTCATTTTGAAAAGTGAAAATCTACTCTTCTCATTCTCATACTCAAGTGCTTAGGTTTTAAAAAAATTAAAAGTTTGCAAAAGACTTCTCAAAATGACTCAAAAGAACTCCCTCAAACTTTGTTGTTAACTCTATCTTGAATTTGAAAAGTGAATTCATGGATTATGATTTGGATATATCAGAATTTTGATTGATTAGATGTAGTTTGGATAGTTATAATCATGAAGATAGCGAATATACATTTTAAAAAAAAACTTAGACAGAACAAACAACGAAAATTGGACAGGGGCAAGCGACCCTAGCGCACTAAGTGGCTTAGGGCACCAGACCCTAAACTACAGAGCATCATTTATGGCGCACTACTGGCGCATTGGTAGCGCATCTCCCCAAGCCTTGCCCAGAAAACCCTTCAAATTTTCCTCTTCGATTTTTGGCTCTAATTCACTTAGAATCAAATGGTTTCTTCCAAACTCTCTCATATTCGAATACCCAACATAAGTACACAAATCCACTTAAAAACAACCCTCAAACTCATAACATTTATCTCAAGAACTCATGAAAAACCCATCATTAACTATTTAAGAACGAAACTTCAAGAAACTCATCAAGAACTTCAATTCATGGATTGTTATGGACGAAATTAACTCAAGAAACTTATGATTGATATGAGGGTGAATGAGCCCATCACTATTAAAACTTATTAGGATCGAATCCTTGGTGAAATCCCCCGACGCTTGAATCTTTTCTCCCTTTTTTTCTTGAACTTCTCTCTATAACCCTAAGCATATTTTAGAATTGTGAAAACTAATCTAAGTTAGTTTAGACCCCTAAAATATTACTTTCTAAGTCAGTTTAGATCCCTAAAATATTACTTAAAACGAGTTAGGCTAGTGCGGTAAGGAAAAGACCAAAACACCCCTTCTTAATTCGGATGAATTTTCTTAATCGAACAGGCTAAACTCAAATGGTCATATCACCCTTATCCGAACTCAATATTTAGCATTCTCGATGGCATTGGAAAAAGGAAACCAACGATCTTTCATTCGATACTTTATGGGCCATATAACTCGACTTGTACTAAAAGTTATGGTCATTTGAAGTTGACTCAAAACTCACAATTTAAGACTAACTTGAAAAATTCTCGATTTAGCTCTTTCCAAATTGGTTCTTGCTAAAATTAGTTTATTCTAAGACCGAGGTATTAGAATATATCCCCCTTGGGAACATTCGTCCTCGAATTAGATCACTCTAATTAGAACTAAGGGTAGAAACATCTAACACCTAGCTCAAACACCCAAAATGCAATTTAACACAACATAACATTTTAATTAAAAGAGTGTTTCACAAAAAGTCATTACCTTCGTCTGGAATTTCTCCGAAAGAAAAGAGATATGGGTATCTCTTCTTCATATCCTCCTCAACTTCCCAAGTAGCTTCCTCAACAAACTAATTCCTCTATAAGACCTTGACTGATGCTACATCCTTGGTTCTCAGCTTGCGAACGTGACGATCAATGGAAGAATTCATTGGATTTATTGTCAAAAGCTTGTCTTTCTGCATGCAAAGCGGAATAAGATATAAAATAAGATATAAAACTAGCCTCAGATGCAGGAGAGATATTGGATGACACATCACCTGCAAGGAGACTTGTTGGAAGTATTTCAATGGGTATCTCCTCATAAGATTGGTTGTCCTTAATACCAATATTTTTAGTAGGTATTATAAGTGAAGGATCACCCATACACATTTTCAGCATTGAAATGTGGAATATCGGATGGACTGCTGCTAACTCTGGCGGTAGCTCCAACTCATAGGCTACATTATCAATCCTCTTGGATATCCTATAAGGAACAATATACTGGGGACTAAGCTTCCCCTTCTTGCCAAACCTCATAAAACCCTTCATGGGTGAAACCTTCAAATAAACCCAATCGTACACCTCAAACTCCAAGTCTCTTCTCCTAACATCGGTATAGGATTTCTGACGACTTTGCAGTGTTTTCAACCTTTCTTAAATGATCTTCACTTTCTTCGTAGCTTGATCAACCAAGTCTGGTCCTATCAACCCAGCTTCACCAACTTCAAACCATTTAATAGGAGATCTACATCTTCTCCCATAAAGAGCCTCATAAGGAGCCATCTGGATGCTAGAGTGATAGCTGTTGTTGTAAGCAAAATCAATGAGAGGTAAGTGATCATCCCAATTACCCTTGAAATCGATCACAGATGCCCTCAACATATCCTCTAAAGTCTGAATCATACGCTCTGCTTGACTATCCATTAGAGGATGGAAAGTAGTACTCAAATTTATCTTTGAACCCAAACCTTTCTAGAAAGACTTCCAATATTGTGCAGTGAATTGTGCACCTCTATCTGAAATGATAGACACCGCTACTTCATGAAATCTGAAATAATCTTTAGTCTTTATTGGCAATAAATGGCATGATTTAGTCATTCAATCTGCAATCACCCAAATCGAATCATGCTACCTGCGAGATTATGGCAAACCATTAATGAAATCCATATTGATCATTTCCCACTTGCATTTTGGAAGTTCTATGTTCTGAGCTATACCAATAGACCTCTAGTGCTCTACCTTGACTTGATGGTAATTCGGGCACTTAACAACGAACTATGCAATACACCTCTTCATACTACTCCACCAATAAACTTTTCTCAAGTCATGATACATCTTTGTGGAACCATGATGGATAGAGTATATGGAGCTATGAGCTTCCTCCATGATCCTCTCTTGGAGTTCATCCACCTTTTGTACACACAATCTACCTTGATACCTCAGTATAACATCTCCCCCTTGTTCAAAAGCTATTACTTTCTCCTTATGAATATTTACCTTCTTTCCAAGAAAATCAAGGTCTTATTCTTATTTTTGTTTCACTTCAGACACTAGTTATGATTCAGCCCCATTCATCACCACCACTCCTCCTTTACTGGAATCCATTAACCAGACTCCCAATCGTGCAAGTTTGTGCATGTATTTGGCTAACTTTTTCTTTCCTTCCTCAACATGGGTAGTACTACCCATAGAAAATATGCTCAAAGCATTAGCAACAACATTAACCTTACCTGGGTGATAGAGAATAGTCATGTCATAATCCTTGAGCAACTCCAACTACCTCTTCTATCTAATATTAAGCTCTTTCTGACTAAACACATACTAAAGACTCTTGTGATCGGTGAACACATTAACATGAACACCATATAGATAATGATGCCATATTTTTAAAGCAAATACTACAGCAGCCAACTCTAGATCATGGGTTGGGTAATTCATCTCATGAATCTTAAGTTGTCTGGAGGCATAGGCTATAACTTTGTTTCTACATCAATACATAAGCCAGTCTTACTCTAGACGCATCACAATACACAACAATGCCTTGTGTACCCTCCGGTAAGGTCAATACTGGGGGAGTAGTCAACTACATTGTCAATTCCTGAAAGCCTTTCTCACAAGCTTCAGACCATTGAAATTTGTTGTCTTCTGAGACAACTTTGTCAAAGGGGATAAAATATATGAGAACCCCTTAACAAACCTTCTATAATAACCAACCAATCATAAGAAACTCCAAATATCAGTTGGGGATGTGGTTCTAGGCCAGTTCTGCACTACTTGAATCCTATGAGTATCAACACCTATCCCTTAACAAGACATAATATGGCCTAAGAACGCCACTGACTCAAGCCAAAACTCACACTTGGAAAATTTGGCATACAACTCTCTATCTCAGAGAGTTTGGGGAACTAGTGTCACGACCCAGGGGTATCCGCTAGATGTAACAAGGCACATAGAACCCCGAAGGACTCAATGTAAGCCACTTAGCATATCATAACATAAGATAATAGAAAAGTGCAAAAATTTAAAACATTTTTCATACAATCGAAGTCTTTATAAAAGCAAAGAGGAAGTCTATTACACTTGTCTCAAACCATCTAAGAAAAATTTGAATAACTCTTGGGACACAACCCATACAATAGTCTAAAACATAAAAGAAAGATATAAAGGAAAGGTGATCACATCCTCGATGCTATGAGGACTCACCAAGTCTTCAACTCCTTGCTTCAACTAAGAATCTAGCCATGGGAATGGAACTCAATATCGCCGAACCTACATTTGATAAGAATGTAGATAAAAATATGTGTTAGTATAATCATGTACTAAATATGATGGCTAGCATAAATGAAAACATGAGCATATAAGAGGCAATAATATAAGTCATAAGTATAAGAAACATCATTGTAAGACCTAGGCTATAAGCATAAGAGGTAATAATCATAACTTGTGAGCAAATAGATAACATCAGATTCATAGGCATAATTGATGCATTTAGAATAACATAATATAAAAGGAACACTTCATAAGTCACCTCAAGGCAAGCTTTTGCAAGGCATGGATAAGATCCCATAATCTCACCCATCCTAAGCAAATCACTTTAGGTCCTCATTCATATCTATCTTCTTTTGACCTCATCCTTAGCTTACTTCTCATAGACAAGGGAACACTCACCTTTAGTCACACACGCATTAGAAGGTCACTATAGCAACAATCCAAACTAAGCATACATCATAAGCATAATCATTTCATAGATCATCATAACATAAAAGAAACATACCGTAGATACCCTCAAAGCATACTTGTGCAATGCATGAATAAGACCCCATAATCCCACCCATTCTAAGTAAAGTTTTTTATGTAACCATGGTTCATAATTCATATTCTTGGTGTGGGAATTTGCCTTAACCAACATAGACCACGTGAGCTAACATGAAAATTGGTGTCTACCCCACACCAAAAAGTGGTTGTCCTACTTACCGAGGTTAGAACCATACTCTTAGCTTAGGTGGATCTAATAGCTAAGTAACCTATAGGGGCGCGTAGTTTATGGGATAAGGATATAGCTACTAAAAACCCAGACTCAACTAAGGTATAAGGTTTCCATCTCATGAGATACATATTTTTTGGGAACTCGTACTCAACTAAGGTAGAAGGAACCCAATTAGAAAGCCGGACTCAACTAGGGTAAAAGCTTGTATTGGGAAACCAGACTCAACTATCATAAAAGCATTCATCTCATATTCAATATCCACTCGGTGCTAAGCATAATTCCCATTAAGTTCATATTAAATCTTGACTTAAGTTCATATTTATGGAAGAATATTTAGACACTCAATCCAACATAACTCATACTATAGCTCATTTGATCATGCATGAGAATAACCTTTCATCGTCCATGTCTACATATAGATTCATTAGGTAACACTAGTCTTCCAACCCTAGAAACATCATATTGTGAGGAATCCATTCACATCATATCATATTCATACATAGGTGTGTATATGAGAATAACCTTTCAACAACACAATAACTAGATCATGAGCATATTCACTTTACTCTCAAAGTGTTCTTAAAGCATGTACCTAATTTTGATTAAAAAAGAATGCATAATATCATATCTTTCCCTTTCAAGGGTCAAATCTCATATCAAATCAACACATATAGAATGACTACATTATACATGGACATAATCATAATTCAAGTAGTTCAATTACTACAAGCATAATCTCATACTTCACCTTCTTGAGGTTCAAACCTTACTTTCAATCATCACACTAAGGGTTCAAGAACTAGGCATGGATATCATCCTAACTCATGTGATTCTATCACTTCATGTATTCAAACATTCATGAGGTAGATTAGGTGGGTAAAGTTCTTCCACTACAATTCTATCTAATAGTCTACCATCATCATGTCAACTTCCCTCTTAGTGCCTTAACATACATAGTTCATCACATTAGCTTTACCTTCAAAATCCTAGAAGTCGCCATTCATAAGTATAAGTCTTACTCTCAAACAATAATTCACATGATCATCATATATGCCTAATTCTCAAGACAATCTAACCACATGCTTTATTCTTAAGTAATTCTAGTCATATATCATCATATAGGCTTAATCAACACTACTAATCATGATTCATCTCATAATCCCTAATCTAATCAATTCATATCTACAAGCTTTACCTTCTGAGTAATTCATGTCTAGGTGTTCTAATCTTAAGTAATTCATAAAGAAATTCATTAATCTTAGAAGGTCACATCTAAGCCCTCAATTTTCCTTTCATGGCATAAAAACCAACTATGTCAATTTCACCCTAGAATCTTAGGTTAATCATGAATACATGCATAATCATACTAAAAACATGTAATTACATCATAAACAACCATTATCCACTTAATGGAATCAACACACAACAATACCCACAATATATTCTTCTTCTTCTTCTTCTTCTTGAATTTCTTAGAGGGAATTAGGTTTCTTTTGGGTGAGTTGAAATAATGATTTAGGATAAATTAACTAAGGGTCTAAAGTCTTTATATAAGTGTCCTAAACTCTAATAAAATGACACCACTTAATAACTAATTAATTCCAAAAAGTTCCATAAAGCCAACACTTAACATCCTAAGTCAACATTCTGCCTCATCCACGAGACCAGGCCCACAGGCCGTGAGTGGACCCATAGGGTGTGCTGGTAAATCGTGGGTGGTGTTATGAGGCAATATTGTTGGGACCTTGACCCACGAAGCCATCCACGTGGCGTGGACCTCCCTACGGGGCGTGGGTCCCTCTATGGGTGCACTGCCTGGGGCAGCCTTTCTTGGGCAGTTTTCTAGGGTCCTCCTCAAGGACCCTTGGTTGGTCCTAGAATCATTAGATTTTGAGGAAACCATTCACATCATATCATATTCATACATAGGTGTGTATATGAAAATAACCTTTCAACAACTGTAACACCCCGAAAACTAGTAGGCTTAACTAGAGCTTGTCGTAAGTGTTAGAGTCATAAAATTTTCTTATCGTAGTTAAAATGAAAGGTTTAGGGGTTAAACATAAAGGTACGACTCCCCAAGGACCAAACAAGGGTCCTTGAGGAGGACCCTAAAGTCTAACCTCGAAGCTGCCCAAACAAGTGACCTATGGATGGGGACCTATGGGGCATAGGTCCATCCACGCTTCATGGGTGATCTTCATTACTGAAACCGCCATTCAACAAGATGTAGACCATGAACCACTCCAAACCAGGATGGGTCGTGGTCCCACTCTTGGTGCGTGGGTCATGGGTCGTGGGTCATACTTGTAAGTTGTCCAAAAGTCGGCCAAGGTAAGGGTAGTTTAGGTAATTAATTCCTATTTTAATTAGTTTTATGTAAGGTCATTTTATTGTTTTATTCACCTATATAAGTGCTTTTAATTCATTAACTAACCCATTCACTTCATAAAATCCCCAAACCCAAATCCATAACTAACTTTCCCCAAATAAACTCTCTCTAAAATGCCAAGGATGAAGAAGAAAAAAGGTAAAGCTAGGGTTGAAGAATCAAGATTTTCTCCTCAAATGCATGGTAAATATTCAATAAGGTATGGTAGCTTTTCATCTATGGGTAGCCTTCACCCATAGAGCCCCTCCAAAACCCCTAATTTCAAAGCTAGAAAACCCAAAAGTTAGGGTCTGACTTCAATCTCATGGATTCCTTTCAAATTCATTTTAATTGATTAAATTATGTTTGTTTCTGGATATATTGATGATTTTATATGACTTTAAGTTGAATTCCTCAAGAATCCATGAATTACCCTAATTTCTCAAATTGGATCTTAAATTGTGGGCATTGATTGATACTACTAAAATGTTATAAAATTATGAATGTTTTGAATTGGTTACTTGAATTATGTTATTATTCATGCCTAATGTAGTAATTCTAGGTGTGTTGATGAACTATGATCCATTGTCCTTGAAGGGCAAGTTATGAGAATTATGTATGATCATAATATTTATGTACATGCTTTATGAATACATAATATGATCATGACTATGATGTAATGGTGGTGTTGTTGAAAGGCTATTATCACTACACACACTTATGAATGAAGTTTCTATGATTATGATAATGATGATGTGTTGATTGAAAGGTTATTCTCAATTATACACTTATGAATGATGATGACATGTTGTCAAAGGTTTTCTCACAATATGGGGATTCTTAGGTTGAAAAGCTATTCTCACCTATTGAATCTATGAGCTATCATATGAATGATTTTGGGATGAGATGTATGCCCTCACGTGAATTGAGGCGGGGTATCTAGTAGCAATATCTTTATCCCATAATAATGAACTCAAGTAATGAAATGTTAAGTACTTCATGGGGAATAATTCTAAGCACTGAGTGGATATACATTGAGATGGAAACTCACACGCGAGTTGAGGTGGGGTTTCTAGTAGCAATCTCTTGAGATGGATGCCCATACGTGAGTTGAGGCTGGATATCTAGTAGCAATCTCCTTATCCCATAACTATGTGCCCTCATAGGTTATTAGCTAGTGGATCCACGTAAGCTAAATTAATGGTTCTACCTTAGGCAAGTAGGACACCCCTTTTCAGTGTGGGTATCACCAGATTCCACGATTTGCTCACATAGTCTATGTCGGTTAAGGCTTACCCCCACAATGAATGATTATGACCTATGGCTTCTCAAGAATGCACTACTTAG
>CM069076.1:18866939-19271939 GCA_035578085.1 Solanum pinnatisectum | reverse complement strand
CTTTTCCAAAGAGAGAATTTCTCGGAGGGAATTGGGTTTCTTTTGGGTGAGTTGAAATAATGATTTAGGATGACTTAATTAAGGGTCTAAAGTCTTTATATAGGTGGCCTAAACTCTAATAAAATGACAACACTTAATAAATAATTCATTATGGAACGTTCCATAAAGCCAACATTTAACCGCTTAAGTCAACATTCTTCCTCACCCACCAGACCACGCCCACGGGGTGTGCTGGTCAATGTGGGTGGTGGTCTGAGGTAGTGTTGTTGGGACCTTGACCCACAAAACCATCCATGTGTCATGGACCCCCCTACAGGGTGTGGGTCCCTCGGTGGGTGCACTGCCTTAGGCAGCCTTTGTTGGGCAGTTTGCTAAGGTCCTCCTCAAGGACCCTTGGTTTGTCCTTGGGGAGTCATACCTTGATGTTCTACTCTGAAACCCCTCATTCTAAGTACAGGAAGCCATATCTAGGACTCTAACCCTCACGTCAAACTCTAGTTTAGCCTACTAGTTTTTGGGGTGTTACAACTACTCTAAGATGACTAGCGTGATCCTCCTCATTCCTCGCATAAATTAGAATGTCATGAATAAACACAATAACGAAATATCAAGATATGGTTTTAAACACTATGTTCACAAGGTCCATGAATGACGCAGGAGCATTAGTCAAACCAAAAAACATAACTAGAAACTCATAATGACCATAGCGGGTCCTGAAAACTATCTTTGGAATATCACTCTCTCTTACTCTCAACTAATTATAGTCCGATCTAAGGTCTATCTTAGAAAAGCAAGCGGCACCCTAAAGTTGATCGAAAAGGTCATCAATTCTCAAAAGGGGATACTTATTCTTTATAGTGACTTTGTTCAATTGGTGGTATTTAATACACACTTAAGAGAACCATCTTTCTTCCTCACAAATAAGATCGGACCGCCGCAAGGTGAGACACTTGGTCAAATGAAACATTTATCTACAAGGCCTTTCAACTACACTTTCAAATCAGCGGGAGCCATTTTATTTGGCAGAATAGAAATAGGTCGAGTATTAGGAAGGATATCTATACCAAAGTCTATTTCTCTCTCAAGAGGTACTCCAGGAAGATCATCTGGAAAGACCTCTAGAAACTCACTCACAACGGGAACTTACTGAATAGGTAGTGTCTCAACACTAGAGTCATTAATTAGGACTAAGTGAGAGATGCACCCCTTGGAAACTAACCTTATGGACTTAAGGTACGAAATAAAATGAATCTTAGGCACTACTAAACTATTCCTCCACTATATAACTGGCTCATTAGGAAAATGGAACTTAACTACTGGAGTTCTACAATTAACTGAGGCATAATAAGCATGAAGCAAATCCATACCTAGAATAACACGACATCCACCATATCTAACTCGACTAAGTCAGTCATAGTGTCCTTGTGATTGACAGAAATGACACAATCAAGATAAACTTTCTCAGCTAGAATAGACTCACCAACAGGTGTGGAAACACTGAAGGGCTCAAGAAGTTGCTCAGGAAGAAAATCAAAATTCATAGCAATATATGGAGTCACAAAAGATAGACTTGCACCTAGATCAAGCAATGTATATACATCAAAAGTATGCACTTTGATCATACAGGTGACAACATCAAGAGAATTCTCTTGCTCTTGGTGACTGGTAATAGCATATAGACGGTTTGCTCCTCCGCTTATCCCTGAAGTAGTTCTTCCAGGTGCAGCTCTGTCTGGCGGAGCTGCTAAAGAAGATTTGGCCTTATTTCTCCCATTACCATTACTCTGCCTGTTCTTAGGGCACTTGCTCATGAACTGACATGTCTTCCCACACTTGAAGCAACCAGTGGAGCCATGATGACATGCTTTTGGGTGGTTCTTACCACGCTTAACACATGTAGGAGTCCAATTACCTCCTTATTCCACATTACCTTGAGATTGCGTAGGTCTAGCTCTAAAGTTCTGAGAATTCTGATTCTTAAACTCGCCTTTGTTCCTTGGTGTAGGTGCACTAGTAGATGATGGAGTGGATCCATTTGGCTTTTATTGAAAAGATGACCAGTTCGCATTATCCTTCTACTGCCCGAACTCATTACCTGTTGTCTTGGCCTTCTTGTTCCGTAACTCTTCTCTATGTATTAACTTATCCTCCTCAACTTGTTGCACATGGATCATAAGTGTTGCTATGTCCATCTCTCCTATCAGCATAGCTGCCTTGCCCTCCTTACTTGACATGCGAGACAAACCAAATACAAATAGACCCATCCTGCTCTTCATGTCAACAACCATCTCTGGAGAATAGCGGGACAGTTGAGTGAACTTGAGGCTATACCCATGCACACTTATAGATTCCTGCTTCAAGTTAAGGAATTCTCTTACCTTCGCCTCCCTCAGCTCACGAGGAAACAAACACCCTAAGAAGGCCTCTTTGAGCACAACCCAGCTCACAATTGGTGCACCCTCAGCTCTAAAATTCTTCCATTAGTTGTACCAGACTCAAGAAACACCCTCCCATTGGTATGCAGCTAGCTCCACACGCTCAACATCTGCAACATGCATTATCTCAAACCCTTTCTATAACTCTTCCACAAAGTTTTCCTAATCCTTAATAACACTTGAACCGGTGAAGTATGGAGGATTCATCCTTAAGAACTCACAGATCCTGGATGTATCAGCCACATCCTATCGATTCCCTTTTCGTTGCCCAGCTTGGTTTATCAAAACTTGACTCAAAATCCAGATAACATCATATAACTCATCATTAGTGACCTATCTTTAGGGTTGATTTCTTGTGCATTAGGTACCCCTTGGTCTTGAGGATCAACATTCCTCCTAGAAGGACGACATTGAATAGCTCTTCATGGAGGCATGATCTCAAAGATACGCGCAAACATAAATTAGAATGAAACATTATAGAGTTGAACTCTATCGCATGAAAAGAGTATGAAAGAAGTGAGATAGTTCCTAAATGTCGTAGCTTCCCAATTATAGATATGGCGCACTTCACACAGATAACTAGGACTCTACAAACACGGCTTCATAGACATCCTAGGACTCTTGAACTTTGTGCTATGATTCCAAGTTTGTCACAACTCAAGCCTACTCCCTAGACATAACTAGCACTCGAGAACCATTGCTGGCCCTAAGCGAGCCCTTGGCCTAGCTCAATACTTAGCTGAAGACTTACTCAACAATATATGAACTTAATTTCAAGGAGTTAACTCAACTGTTTCAAATAAATAACTCAGAATATATAAGAATATTAAACTAGCTAGAAATAGGAAACTCGAGTCTTTAAAACATTTAACAAAGAAATGGAAAAGACTCCTCAAAACACTATTATCTATCTACAAAGCCTCTAATAACTATGATGGAAGTCGGGACAAGACCCACGACATCCTAACAAAACTGAAAGATATAAATGGAATCCTCCAGAAGTAAGAAGGCTCACCAAACGTAACTCAAACTGCAAATGGTATCAAACGAAGCTCCTGTTGATGACCCCAGGCCAAATGGCATCAATGCATGGAATGTACGAGCATGCAAGGGGAACTCTGAAGCACAAACATAAGCTTGAACTAAATAAAAAGGAAGAACATACGCACCTTATTTCAACACAACTAAACTCAAGGATACTAAATGACACTCAAAGATACTCAAAATACTTAACTCGAAAATACTCAACTCACTTCAATATAAAAGCAACAATAAAGATGCATTATAGATAAAGCTTTTAAAACCGTACATAATAACTCAATATATGTAAAAATACAATAATAACTCTTTACTCGTATTTGGGAGATTTTCTAACCGACAATCATCATTATGAGCTATGAGATGATACAACATCTCGCCCACGCTGCTACAACGAACCTATAATTTGTCAGAGTAAAAGACATCCTCAACTAAGTAGATCCACTAAGATATGCTTAAAAAGAAATAAGAAATCATTTAAAAAGTATGACCCTTTACCCATGTTGGCATACATGGTTTATGAAGACTTTGAGTTGTCTGAACTCATCCCCATATCGATGCTCAATACTAATCCCAGTAAAATAACTCATGGTTAAATGTTTAAAAACATTTCCGCATCCTCAAACTTTGAGATTATTACTCAAAGGGTTCTCTTAAAAGAGATAGTGCTCAAAACTCCTCATGAACTCATTTCGAAATCAAAGTCTCCTCTCATTTTAAATGTAAAACATTTACTCTTGGGAATACTTAGTTCCCATATATTCCTTTTGAAAAATGAAATTCAACTCTCATGTTCCCCATACTCAAGTGCTCAAGTCTTAAAATAAATTTTAAAAGTTTGCAAAAGACTTCTCAAAATGACTCAAAAGAACTCCCTCGAGACTTAATCTTAACTCTATCTTGAATTTTAAAAGTGAATTCAGGGATTATGATTTTTATATATAGGATTTCTCATTGATTATATGTAGTTTGGCTATTTAAAATCAGGAAGAGAGCAATGATATGTTTTAAAAGAACTCAGACGGAATGAACTACGGAAATTGGACAGGGGCAGGTGACCCTAGTGCACTGAGTGGCATGGGGCGCCAACCCCTAAAATACAGAGCATCATTTCTGGTGCATTGATGGCACAGCGCGCTAGTCCCTACTGGAGCATTGGTTGTGCCCGCCACAAGCCTTGCCCAGAAAACCCAACGAATTTTCCTTTTCAATTTTTGGCCTTAATTCACCTAGAATCGAATGGTTTCTTCTAAAATATCTTAGATTTGAACACCCAACATAAGTACATGAAAATCTACTAAAAACAACCCTCAAACTCATAACATTCATTTCAAGAACTCATCAAAAACCCATCATTAACGATTTAAGAACGAAACTTCAAGAAACTCATCAAGAACTTCAATAAGTCGATTGTCATGGACAAAATAAACTCAAGAAACTCATGAATGGCATGAGGGTGAACAAACGCATCACTATGAAAACTTACATACCTCATTAGGATTGAATCCTTGGTGAAATCCCTCAACGATTGCAAGAAAATCCTGAGCGCTTGAATATTTTCTCCCTTTTTTCTCTTCTTGAACTTCTCTATAAATCCTAAGCGTATTTAGAATTGTGAAAACTGATCTAAGTCAGTTTCAACCCTTAAAATATTACTAAAAACAATTTAGACTAGTGGCATAAGGAAAAGACCAAAACACCCCTCCTTAATTTGGATGAATTTCTTTAATCGGACAGGCTGAACTCAAATGGCCATATCTCCCTCACCCGAACTTGAAATTTAGCAAACTCGGTGGCGTTGGAAAGAGGACTCAATGATCTTTCATTTTATACCTTATGGGCCACCTAACTCATCCTGTATTGAAAGTTATAGTCGTTTGAACTTGGTTCTTGCTAAAATCAGTTCTTTCTAAGACCGAGATGTTACATAAATCTCATGTCAATGCATGTGAATAATATTATTTTAATAAAAGGGGATGATGATGCATATCAATCAATCAAATATCAGTTTGATATATAATCACCTCAACTATCACAAATATACGGGTTCAATAAAAATACACAATCACACAAAAGAATTCAATTCAATGATACAACAGCTAATGCCAATAAGCTTTAGTATTCTCAAATTAC
This sequence comes from Solanum pinnatisectum, assembly GCA_035578085.1. Taxonomy (NCBI): domain Eukaryota; kingdom Viridiplantae; phylum Streptophyta; class Magnoliopsida; order Solanales; family Solanaceae; genus Solanum; species Solanum pinnatisectum. Next base: position 19,266,333 of record CM069076.1, on the reverse strand, counting down.
AATCCATATTCTATAGTAATAAACTTTCTCTTTATAACATTGGTACTTGTACCAATGCGCTTCACACCATTGGTACGAGACCCCCATCTTTCGCCCTTACCCATTGTTTATTCCATTTTTAATTTTTAATTTGAAATCTTTCTTCAAAGAAATTCGAAAGTCTTAATATACCTTTAATGTCGAAACACGTATCACGAATTCTCAAGATTTTTCCTTTTCTTTTCGTAAAGTTCATAACGTTCCCAATCTATCAAAATGTAATATTCGTAAGTAAGTGAGTCCACAAACACCCGTATTACTATCGGTCTAGCCTAGATCCAAAACTTCCGAAATCTATTAAATTCATAAATCTTGGTGCCAGCTAAATATTCTAAATCTCTTATTCCTAAATTTTAAGTTTAGAATGAAGTCTCAACTTATCAAAATATCATAAATCTAATGGTATTCATATAATACAATATACCTAACTTTTAATTACCTATATTAATATATCAAAACTTAAATCACAATGTGATAACAAATAAAATTATAATTTAAAACCGAATCAACAATAATGAACCCATTGACTTCCACCAAAAAAAAAAAAAGAAATATGTATAATTTGGCCCTATCTGCAATTATCCCTTTTAACATAATAATTCTTTAATTAATTCGTCATGTCGTAATCATTGTCTTAATGTTGGCAATGATTTCCATCCAATTTGTGTCCTTTAAATCCAAAAGGATATGGACTGATTCAAGAAATCATATTACAAAATTTTAGTTTTTTTTTATTCCTCTTTTATCTTTTTCCATCCATTAATAATATAATACTATTATATATATATATATATATATATATATATATATATGCATACAGAGAATTGAATCTCAATGCAAATTGCTTACCTTGAGAGTTGCCAAACTTTGTTATGATGCCACGACGAAGCCTTGTACGACTGTTCACTTTCTTCTTTTCTAAATAAAATAATTAGGTATTAAAGGTGGCACATTCAACTAACTCATGATTCACCCTTTTTGGTTTCATGTGTCTTAGTTATTCTCATGTTTCCTCATGCATGCATGCTCATGAAAACATTATTTTTGACAAAATGAGTTAACATGATGGATTCCTTTATAATTATGTGCACTTGAGTATGATTTGCATGCATGCCTTATAAAATGATGTTTCGAATATGTTTTAGCTTGGAGTTGATGTTTGTTGATGAAATTGCATTCTTGTTGGGCTTTTAGATCTCTTCCCCTCCCTCCTTATGTTATCTTGAGTCCTATTCGAGGACGAATGTTCCCAAGGGGGAAATATTGTAACACCTCGAAATTTGGAAAAGGAAGAAAAGAAATATTTCAAAAATATTTATTGATTTCCTTTTTTAAATTCTGAGGTGTTACAATATTTCAAAAATTATTTTCTCTCTTTCTTATGTAGAAGCTTATACGGGCAGTAGATGGAAACTGTAGGAAGGGAGAATTTTTTTTTTTTTTGAAACAAGTTCCAGTACCCTTTGTACGGGTCACCAGAATGGTTAGTCATTTTGTGTATAAGTTGTAGATAGGTCTCATAGGTGAGACTCAAACTTAGTGAAATTTTGAGGATCAAAATAGGTTTCGACGGTTGGTTTCTATGAACCATAGAAAAACCTACGAACCATAGACCAAGTTCGTCAAAGTAAGTCCAAAATAACAGTCCCGGTACTTGGTCTACCGTTGACTAGTAGGGACTGTAGAAAGTTGGTCTGTAAGTCCAAACCATAGGTCGAGTTCGACAATTATTTTTAAGGGGCTTTTGGGTCTTTTCTTAACTGTTTTAACCCAATATTATGTCATTTTGCCTTCTACCCTAAGTGCTATATAAAGATTTTAAGCCTCAAATTACCCATTTTCAATTCATTCTCCTAAATTTCCTAAAATGGACCAAATTCTCTCAACCTACGGAAGAAGAAGAAGATGAAGAAGAGCTAGGGTTCCATTGAAATATCCTAATCTTATGGGTTTCATTCAATTGGGATTAATTGGTGATAATTAAGTATTCTAATGCATGATTCAATCTAAATACATGATATTTAGTTGACATTGTGTTGACTCATGCCTAAATTATGATTTTCCAACTATGGACCTATGATGACTCATGAACCTATGAATTATGGATTTATGAAGATATGCATGTTTTGATGAAGTTATTATAAAAAATTTATGATGCTTCAAAGGAAATTATTAATGCTAATTTGAAAGGTTTTCTCAAACGTTATTATGAACATGATTGTGAAAGGTATTTCTCACATATGGATTCACATTGGTGAACAGTTTTCTCATCTGTATTTAATTATGTTTAAGGAGCTATTCTATGTTTTGATCTTGAAAGTTGTGGATTTATATTGATCATTGCCTTTCCTATGTTAAATTGATATTTGACTTTTTATTTATTTCTTTGGGATTTAGACTTAGCAATGAGAGGGCTTTCAGGTGGAGGCTCTAATAGGGTAGTCTCTAGTAGCAACCTCTAGCCCCTAACTACGTGCCCCCATAGGATTGTCTTAAATGACCTAGCTAGTGGATCCACTTTAGCAAATAATAATATGTACGGATTCTACCTTGGCAAGTAGATTTCCCTTCTTTAGGTATGAGGAATATACCAAATTCTATGATATAGCTCTCATGGTCTTATTGTTGTGTAAAGCTAATATCCTAAAATATGCTTATATTTTCTTCAAAGTTTTTCTTATGTCCTTTGTGTTAATGCATTCGACCATGTTTTATGATTCTCGTGTCATTTCTTCTTTAAAGATTTTCAATGTCTCAATATGGTCATGTCTATGTGTTTTAAGTCAATTTACGCCATCATGTCTACCTTATGCATATTTCTCCACTAACGCATACTTGTGCCTACATTATTTCATGAATTTAGGGTACGACGCTCCTACCTCCCATACTCGTGGCTAGACATCTCTTGGGTGCTTCAAGTGATTGGTGAATCCTCATTTTTCAAGGACTGAGATAGTTTATAGCTTTATTTCATTTTCATTTTTAGCTTTGTATGTAATGTATGGGTTACATCCTAATCACTTTTCTTATGATGTACTAGATGGCTTAATGAACTTATGTTAGACTTTCGCTTTGTCAAACTCTTTGATATAGGAGATGGAATCTTTAAAGTCTTTAAATTTTATTATCTAGTATGATGTGTGCTAAGTGGCTTGTGTAGGGCCTTTCGGAGTCCTATACACCATGTTACACTTAGGGTATACTTTGGGTTGTGACAAGTGTCAAATTTAAAGGCAAATCCAACTCATAAGACACATTACTGAAACACCTCAAAATTTGATATAGGCCTAATAACGGGGACTAAGCTTTTATTTCAAACCAAACCTTCTCACACCCTTCACGGGTGAAATTTTCAAGTAAATGCAATCATCAACGGCAAATTCAAACTCTCTCCTCCTAACATCCGCGTAAGATTTTTGCCTAGTTTGAGCCGTTTTCAACCTATTCCTTATAAGTTGAACCTTCTCCATGGACTTATAAACTAACTCGGGTCCTATCAAATCCACCTCACCAACTTCAAACCAACTAATAGGAGATCTATACCTCCTACCATAGAGAGCGTCAAAATGGAGCCATCTGAATACTCGAGTGCTAACTATTATTATATGCAAACTCAATCAAAGGTAAATGATCATACCAATTACCTTTAAATTCAATCACACAAGATCTAAATATATCCTTCAAATTCTGGATATATCTATTTTTGCATGACCATCTATATATAGGTGAAAAGCTATGTTAAGCTTAACCTAAGTACCAAGTCCTTTTCTAAAACGATCTCCAAAATTGAGAAGTGAATTGAGTACCCCTATTTGAAATGATGGATAAGGACACACTGTGAAATTTAACCATCTATTGAATATAGATTCTATCATAGTCATCGGCTGAATAAGAGGTTTTAACATGAAGAAAATACGTTGAATTAGTCATTCAATCTATAACCACCCAAATAGAATCATGTTGTCGATGAGTGAATGGTAAACCTGTAATAAAGTCTATATTCCAATCTTCCCACTTTCAAGTAGGAATACCATTACCTGAGTCATATTGCCTGGTTTTTTATGCTCATCTTTTACTTGTTGACAATTTGGACACTTAGCCACAATATCCATATGAACACCATAGAGATAGTGTATCCATATCTTCAAAGCAAAAACCACCACCGCCAACTGCAAATCTTAAGTCTGGTAACTCTTCTCATGAACCTTACATTGCTTAGAAGAATATGCTATAAATATACAATTTTTCATGAACAAGCAACCAAAGCCAATTCTGGAGATGTCACAATACACAACAAAATCATTTGAACATTCCAGTAAAGTCAAAAGAGGGGCTGAAGTAAGTCGAGTCTTCAACTCCTAAAAACTCTTCTCACAAGCTTTGAGCCACTAAAATTTCACTTTCTTCTAAGTCAATGTAGTCAAAGGAGAAGCAATGGTGGAACATGCTTCCACTAATTGTCTATAGTAACCAGTTAAACCCAAGAAACTACTAATGTTTATGATATGTCTATGCCAATTTTTAACCACCTCGATCTTCTTAGGATCGACTTGAATACCTTCTCCTGAGACTATATGGCAAAGGAATGCTACCAACCTCAATCAAAACTCACATTTGCTAAACTTACCCAAAAAAACTGATGATCCTTGAGAACTAGCAAGGCAATTCTCAAATAATCGGCATGCCTATCATCACTTCGCGAATAGATCAAAACGTAATCTATGAACACAATAATGAACATATTTCATCAAATCCATAAAATTTGAAGGAGCATATATTAGTCTGAAAGACATAACCAAAAATCCATAATCACCATACCGAGTTCTGAAGACAATCTTTGGAATGTCAGATTCTCTGACTCTAAGATGATAATAGCTTGATCTAAGGTCAATCTTTGAAAAGAAACTAGCATTTTGAAGTTGATTGAACAAATCATCAATTCTTGGGATGGGATACTTATTCTTGATTGTGACCTTGTTCAATTGTCGATAATCAATGTACGTTTTGAGTGAACCATCTTTCTTATGAACAAAGAGATTTCGAGCACCCAATAGAGAAATACTTGGTTTGATAAAACTTTGGTTGGGTATCTAGAAAAAAATCAATTCCAAAGTCGATTTCCTTTATGGGAGGAACTCAAGGAAGATCATCTGAAAATACTTTTGGAAACTCACTCACAATAGGAATTGACTCAAGAGTTGATGTTTTTGAAAAAATATCCTTAACCCAAACTGGATGACAGAAGCTCCCTTTTTTTTAATTTTATTTTAACGACCCTTAGGGGGGGTCAGGGGCTTAGCAACACCCCAGGCCTTAACATAAATAAATAAAACCAAAGTACAAGGAGGGGGACATAAACCTTACCTCTGATCCTATGATGGTTCATGAGTCGGTCTTCCTACTAAGGTTGACCAACCCTTCCCTAATGACTAGAAATGAAACCTAGCCACTACGCACCTATGAGAGGACTCCTCTCGATACAAGAAACTAGGAAACATAAATAGGAGACTCTCCCTTTACATCACAAGAGTACACACTACCCCTTTTTTTTACGCTACCCTTAGAAATCATCTCTCTAGCCTTAAGGCAAGAGATAAACTGGCCTATAGGAACTTTAGTACTAACCTTCCATTTGATGATTGGTTCATTCTAAAACTGAACTTAATGACTTCAGTTCTTCAATTGATGGAAGCATAACAAGCATAAAGTCAATGCATACCAAGAATAAAATCAAAATAAATCATGTCTCACTTTACTAGATCAATTGAGGTGATTTTCTGAAAAGACTTAATCGGGCAATTTCAGAAAACCTATTTAGCTAAGATTGACTCACCAATAAAAGTATAGACTAAGAAGAATTTTGATAGGAATTTGGAAGTGACATCGAATTTCATAGTAATATAGGGAGTTGTGAAGGAAAGTGTGGCTCTTAGATCTAACAAGGCGTAAACATCAAACTGAAAGATTCAAAACATACCAGTAACCATATCAAGGGAAACCTTATGATCATGTCGAGTCTAAAGAGGATAAAATATGTTCTAGCATTATTCACTACTAGAAATTGATGAAGTACTTTGCTTAGTCAGGTAACCTGATAAAATGTTAAGCTGAGTCTATCGACGACCATATCCACCCTTGTTAGTAACTTAAGGTCCATCACTCAACCTATGACCAGTCTTGAAAAAACCAAAGCATCCACCAGTACCGTCTACGCACTCTATTGGATGGCTCTTCCCATACTTCTGACACGCAAGGAAACAATATTCACTAGAGGCATGATGAGTCCACAAATTTGACTCATTTTAGGCTATATTTTGATAGAATTAGTGTCCTCAAATGCATATTTTGTCTCAATATCTGATGAAAACCCTTAAGTTTCAGGTATTTTTAGTTTGAGGCAAAGCATGGACACTACTTGGCAAGAAGGAACAAGGCGGCTGAAAAGAACAAAGAAATAAAGGCCTAAAGATCGCCGAGCCTAGTTGGTAAGTCGCCGATCGTCCTGGAGATCACCTTTTGTTCCACTGTGCTGAGCCCTGAAGGTAAAGATCAAGTTGGCAATGAAATGGAGCAGTAGGCATGTCGTCGAGTAGTTCCGCGAAGCAGTACTATATCGCCCAATGATCGAAGCTCGAAGATGTTGAAGGCTAAAGCAAAAAGGCGATGAAATCGACCAAAAGGCAGATCACCAAGTGTATCGGCGATCCAGACTAACTATGCCAAGTGATCTGCTGCAGCACAAATTTTCAAACACTATAAATACTTGTTTAAATTTTTAACTTAGTATCAAGTCATAGGCAATTATTATTCTAACTTAGAATATTTTCGGTTCTAAGTTTTAGAGGGTTTTGGAGACTTTGTTCTAAGACCTTGAAGATTCAAAGGGTTTCAACTCCAAGAAATTGGACATCGGTCTCTAAGATTCTTCACTCTTGACGTGTTTTAAAACTTAATTCTTCATACACAATTGATGGAAACTGATATTGGTATTGATTTTTATCTCTTTTACATGTCTAGCTTAAACACCAATTCTTAGGGTGTGATTTTGTGAATATGGGTTAGATTATATGTTGGGTCTTGCTTGTTGATGGTTTATTTGTTGTTTAAATGTGATTTCATTTAGTAGTTGTGTATGAACTTAATTGGATTGTAGTTTTAAATATGATTTCATCTTAGTGTTTTTGGATTGTTCGAGAGAGAGGTCGTAAAACTAAGACTACTAAATTGATAGCTGGTGGTATTGGGTCGACATAGGTTTAGCTCGAGAGAGTGAACCCTAGTCTTTTTTCCACACATTCGAGAGAGAGTGAATGGGCTAAGGCGGAGGCTGCGCTTAATGTGGCAACTCGGTGTTCGAGAGAAACTGAGTTGATTAGAGGTAAGTTGCTCGAGAGAGAATTTACCCCCACTATAGTCTAGCCTAGTCACAAATATTCAAAAAATTTACCATCAAAAGCATGTACCCGATAGTTTAGTTTATCCCGTATTCCTATCACATCCCAAGAATCCCATCTCCATATCTCGTTTTCTTATATTCTTGCTTTTTTTAGTTGTTAATCAATACAAACCCCCTTTTATAATTGATGCTTGCATCACCCCTTAGATTTAATATGTTTATATTCGATAATGTCTATAGCTATGACTAATTATAACTAGATTTTATTTTTCTATTAGTTCTCAAAACCACTCCCTGTGGGAACGATCCTAACCCTTGGTTGGGTTATATCACTACACGTGATCATATGGTACTTGAACAGAACTAGTGTCAGTTGATTACGTTTTTAAACATCAAAGTGGCGCCGCTGCCGAGGAGTGGTGTTATTTGAGAATTTGTAGTTAAGTAAAATTTTTGTTCTTCTTAGTTGTAGTTCTTTTTAGTTTTGTTTTGTTTGCTTGTGTGAATATTTCAAGAAGCATGAGTGTTAATGGCAGCAACGGTAGCCAGGTAGGCCGCCAAGATCACATCGGCAATCTCAACAATGTCCAAGATCCCAACATCAATGGGCCCAATCTCATGGGAGGTATTGGAGCCATCTTTTTACCTCCAGCTGAGAGAAATACAGTGTTCCACATAACAAGCACTATGCTGCAACTCTTACAACTAAAGCGACTTTTTAGCGAGTTGGCTCACGAGCATCTTTGAAACCTCATGGATGTGTGCAGACCATTCTCGTTCAAAAAATCTCTCAGGATTCAGTCCCATTAAGGTTAATCCATTTCTCATTGATGGGAGAGGAGTGCAAATGTCTGGCTGAGTTACCGTGTGAATCCATCACTTCCTGGGAGGAATTGGTAATCGCATTTCAAGTGCGATTTTTCCCTCCCTCAAAGATGATGACTCTTCGGGATAGCATTCAGAGCTTTAAGTGTCTAGAAGGAGAGCCTTTGCACAAAACTTGGCTGCAGTTCAAAAAGTTAGTGCTTCAATGCCCAACCCATGGTTTGCCGGATAATGTGCTGCTATAGTACTTTTATCGGAGTTTGGACTTGGTAAACAAAGGTGTTGCTGACCAACTTTCACCTGGAGGCTTGATGCAGCAACCGTATGCAATAGCAGCCCAACTTCTAGATAGCATAACAACCATTAACAGAGCGTGATACACCCGTGAGGACCAGGTCTCCCCTCTCACATTCAAGCTATCCAAGGAGCAGATGGAAAAGGATCATGAGAGGGACCAAAACATGGCCATGATCATGATACAGCTTGACATTTTATCCAAAAATGTCATGGGGGCTAGTGCCCATAGTGTCAATGCCATTGGGGTTGGGTGTGTAAATCCTAAGGAGATGAAGTTTGAAGCCTTGTATAATGAGGAGGTAAATTTTCTAGCCAACCAAGGCGGTGGTTATCATTCAAACTACCCAAGGCAGGGTGGTAACCAAGGTTGGACTAGAGAGGATGGTTGGAAGGATCGCGATAGAGAATGGAGGGACCGAAATCCTAACTGGAAGGATGGGGAGAAGGAGAGGTATGTGCCTCCCCATGAGCGATAAAAGCCAAAGGATTCAGAAGGTGGTAGATATGAGGATATACTCTCACGTATCCTAAACAAAGTTGAGGGGTCAGATAAGATTCTAAAAGAAATGAAACAAGATGTGTCTACCCTCAGCCAGACTGTCAGCTCCCATTCAGTGTCTATAAAGCAATTGGAGACCCAAATGGGTCATATATCGTCTCATCTCAATCTGAGACAGCAAAGGGGTTTGCCTAGTAATACTATGGCTAATCCCAAGAATGAGGTTTGAAGGTGGACTTGAGTCATGCCACGACGTTAACTAAGGCGTTGTTTGGGAGGCAACCCAAAACCCCTTATTGCTTTGTATTTGTGTTTTGGTAAAATAATGGTGTGTTATTTGTACAGATCGAAGTGCGAAAAGTGTTCAAAAAAGTGCAGGGTGGCGAGCAGCAGTTCCAGTCGGTGAGTCACCGAAGAGGTCGGCGACCCCGACCTAATCCGCTATTTGACTCAAGACATCTTCAAATGGGAGTTTGTAAAACTCGGCGAGCCTTAGAAATTATTGGCGAATCACCGACTATGTCTGTGATCTCGATTGAAATCGCCATTGGGATCCCCACACTCACTGGAGGCTCTGTAAAACTTGGCGAGGTAGGTGAACATTTGGAGAAACGCCGAGAGGATAGGCGAACTCGAATAATGTCGCCGACAGGGCGAAAACTGAATGGTTTTATAAGCCAAAGGTTTAAAAGTTGCAAACCCATTCACTCTCCCTCATTTTTTATCTACCCAAACTCACACCTGCACTCTAGTTTCTATATTTCTTGCATATTTAGAGTATTATTAGTGCTAATTTATGGTCATGATTGGATTACATTGCCGCCTAGCATTTCAATCTTCTCTTTGTCGACACCAAAGGTTGGTTTTCTATGCCCGAGTTTATTTTATAATTTTATACTCATTTTCAATAGCCTGATCTTGTTGAAGTGTTCTGATCTTTCCTGATAGGATTAGATTTTTTACATGCACTATTTAATTTGATAATCCTGCTTGAGTAGTTGTGACTGTTGAGTTCCTGAAATTATATGGCCTTAAACTGGATTAAAATTCGAGGGGTTGTGTTTTGGTGTTATGGGTCCTACCTTAATTGTACTAGTGCATGCTTTGATTTTGTTTTTGAGGGTTGCAGGGTTGAATTTGAGAAATTGGGTTGAAAATAGGCACATTGGACCATTTGGCAAGCGGGGTCGAGCTCGCTGAACCACTCAGCGGTTCACCTAATGTCCCCATTTTGCTTTTGATTTCGTGCCTTATTTGATGATTGATTCTGTAACTTTTGGCGAGAAGATTTATGTCACTAAAAGCATTCGGTGACTCGCCGAAAGGCTTTTCTTTCACCATTTATTTGCATCCCTAAACCTTTATGCACTGAAACTTTCTATGAATTTGTCCTGGTTTGCCGAAAGATATCAGCAACCCGCCAAAGTAGTTCCTCTTTTGCCCTCTTGCTACAGTTTTAGAGCTAATTCCTTTGGCGAATCCGATCTAGCACGCCTAAGAAATTCGGTGATTCGCCATCTGGTTTGGCGAGTTTGTCTGCATATGTTCTGCTTTTCTTTTGTTTATGTTTTTCTAACTTCTCTTCAAGACTTTGTAGACATGACTAGATCAAAAGTTGTAGAAAGAATAGCACCATCCAAGAGAAGTCAAAAGGGATTGCGATAAATGAGAAGACAGCTATGTCGAAAGGCAAAGCTACGAAATTGCCCACAACTACTGGGAAAGGCAAGGGCAAAAGGCCCACTTCTTCCAGGAAAAACATTACCCTGGACCCTAACATTCCATCATGGGCCAGGGGATTTTACAGGGCGGTGCATGTCTTTCTGGCAGACTCACAGTCAGTAGAACTTGGTGAAGCTGACACTGCTGTTCCTCCTAAGGTAACCTCGGGCACTGATGCCCAGGCTCAAGGTGAGGCATTGGGCACTGATGCCCAGACAAATGAAGCGACTGCTTAGATAGGATTCCCTCTTTACCTCCCTTTCTGTCTTACCTTCTTGCACGTTTGGATTATGTTATTTGCATTTGAGGACAAATGTCTTTAATTGTGCTGGGGTGTGGCCCACCTTTGTGTGTTATATTCTTGTCGGGTTGGGAATCATATTGTTGTGTTTTCTACTGCAGCCCACCTTTTGTGTGAATATTGATCTTCGCATTTTGTTTATATATTTTGGGTTGTTGTGTTTAAAATTGTGTCTTATACTACTTTTTGAGGAATATTTGAGCTTATGGCTCCATCTGTTTTTAATTGCAAATGATTTTGACCTTTTCGAAAAAATTTCTCCACCTCTTGTATGTACTTGATAGTGGCTGTTCTTTAGCAAATTTAAGTCTCGATTTTGATCAATACCAATGACTTAAATAGTGCTCATAATCGAACGAACGTGAATGCATGGCTACGATGAGACTAAATGAAGTTGCATAGACAATATGTGAACTCTTTGCATCTCGTTGTGATTAGCCATTTATCGAATTGATTTTCTTGCGATGATCGTTGCACACTAGCAAAAGTGTGGAGTCTTGTTTGACTTTAGTGTCGATGCCTTATGTGATGAGCTTATTGTGAACCATGCATGATGACACCTAGAATTTGCCCCGTTGGTCTGGTTGACTAAGTAAGGCTATCTCTTGATATGATCTTAGGCAACTTCGAAGAGTGTGAGCCAATTTGATATATACTTCTTTTGTGGCCTACCTTGTGAGTGTGTGAACCTCTCTTGAACACCCCTTGAACCTTACCTTTCTTTCAAAGAAACTTGATGACAACATCACCTTTCTTGACCCATTACCCTTAATCCTCGTGAATTGTGGTTGATTGAATAGCCAACTTAGGCCAAAAGCCTAAGTTGGGGGTATGGTGAAAAGAAAAGGGAAAGTCAAGAAGTACAAGGAAAGTCTCCTTTAACCCATGGTGTTGAGAAAAATAGAACCCCTCCATATAAAAAAAAAAAGAAGAGAGAAAAAGAAAAAGAATGAAAAAGAAAAGTTGTGAAATAAAGTTGAAAAGTGCAAAAAGAATGGGGTTTTCAACACACTATGGAAAAGTGAATAATAGGATGACTTATGAGCAGTAAAGAAAATGATGAAGGAAGAGGAAAGAAAGTGTTGTGAGCACCACATTTCATGAGGATGAAAGTCACTGAGCCTAAATTATCATACCTTTGCACTCAGCCCCGTTACAAGCCTTAAAAAGACATTTTAGATCTTTAGTGAGCTGAAACAAATGTTGATTAGAAAATAAGGGCAAACCTATGGGTGAAAGCATGCATTGTGTTCTTTTTTTTTAGTGTGAGCATTGCATTTGATTCCGAAGCTTTAAATGATTAAACCTTTGTGTGTGAATATGGAATCATCCTTTGTGTGAGGGCATTCGAATACTTTTGTTGAGCTTGAACTTGCATTTGAAGCAAGTATTGAAAGCTTGAGAATCTTCGGTAATGGTGTGTCACAACTTGAATCTTTGGGTACACAATTGATCCTTGCATGAGTAAATTGAGTCTTGTTGTGTACATTCATGATCGAGTCTTTTGTAGCACTGTTTGACAAATCCTTTTTGAACTGTTGAACTTCAGTTTTACTTGAGGACAAGAAAAAGTTTAAGTTGGGGGTGTTGATGAGTCCATAAATTGGACTCATTTAGGGCTATATTTTGATAGAATTAGTGTCCGCAACTGCATATTTTGTCTCAATATCTGATGAAAACCCTTAAGTTTCAGGTATTTTGAGTTTGAGGCAAAGTATGGACACTACTTGGCAAGAAGGATCAAGGCAGCTGAAAAGAACGAAGAAATAAAGGCCTGAAGATTACCGAGCCCATTTGGCAAGTCGCCGATCGGCCTGGAGATCGCCTTTTATTCTAGTGTGCTGAGCCCTGAAGGGAAAGATCAAGTTGGCGATGAAATGGAGCAGTCGGTGTGTTGCCGAGTAGTTTCGCAAAGCAGTACTATATTGCCCAACAACTCAAAGCGTGAAGATGCTGAAGGCTAAAGCAAAAAGGTGATGAAATCGACCAAAAGGCGGATCATCGAGTGTATTGGCGATCCCGACTAACTGCGCGAGTGATCCGCTGTAGCACAAATTTAACAAACACTATAAATACTTGTTTGAATTGTTAACTTAGTATCAAGTCATAGACAATTATTATTCTGACTTAGAATATTTTCAGTTCCAAGTTTTAGAAGGTTTTGGAGACTTTGTTCTAAGACCTTGAAGATTCAAAGGGTTTCAACTCCAAGAAATTGGATATGGGTCTCCAAGATTCTTCACTCTTGATGTGTTTAAGACTTAATTCTATATACCTAGTTGATGGAAACTGATATTGGTATTGATTTTTACCTCTTTTACATGTCTAGCTAAAACCCTAATTCTTAGGGTGTGATTTTGTGATTATGGGTTAGATTATCTGTTGGGTCTTGCTTGTTGATGGTTTATTTGTTGTTTAAATGTGATTTCATTTAGTAGTTATGTATGAACTTAATGGGATTGTTATTGCAAATACGATTTCATCTTAGTGTTTTTGGCTTGGTCGAGAGAGAGGTCGTAAAACTAAGACTACTAAATTGATAGCCGGTGGTATTGGGTCGACATGGGTTCAGCTCGAGAGAGTGAACCCTAGTCATTTTCCCACACATTCAGCTTGAGAGAGTGAATGGGCTAAGGCGGAGGTTGTGCTTAATGCGGCAACTCGGTGTTCGAGAGAAACTGAGTTGATTCGGAGTAAGTTGCTCGAGAGAGAATTTTGCCCCACTATAGTCTAGCCTAGCCAAAAATATTCAACGAATTTACCATCAAAAGCATGTACCCGATAGTTTAGTTTATTTTGTATTCCTATCGCATCCCAAGAATCGCGTCTCCATATCTCATTTTCTTATATTCTTGCTCTTTTTAGTTGTTAATCAATACAAACCTCCATTGATAATTGACGCTTGCATCACCCCTTAGATTTAATATGTTTATATTTGATAATGTCTATAGCTATGACTAATTAGAACTAGATTTTATTTTTCTATTTATTCTCAAAACCACTCCCTGTGGGAACAATCCTAACCCTTGGTTGGGTTATATCACTACACGCGATCGTATGGCACTTGAACCGAACTAGTGTTAGTTGATTACGTCTTTAAACATCAAGGCATTATTTTGAGACTTAGGGCTTATAACCCTATCCTTGTTGAGATTAGGCACCAAAGCACTAGCAGAAGATGGAGTCCAACCTAAATGCCTTTTTATGAAACGCTAAATGACCATCACCACTGGATCTCTGATGAAAGTAGTTACCACTATCAGTCCAAGCCCCTTTAGTCTCCCTAGCACTCTCTTTAAGGTTACCTTCCTAAACTTGTTGAGCATGAGTCATCTACCTCAAAATATCTATCTCCTTGATCAATATAGTGGCTCTACATTTTCTCAAAACCATCTTCGAGACACCATAACAAACTTGCTCATATGGGCCCTAGAATGGCCATCATACCCAGAGCATACTTGGAGAGTTAAGTGAACTTCAAAGTATTCTCTTTCACACTTATATTCCCTTGCCTAGAGTTGATGAATTCTTGAACCTTTGCCTCTCTAATCTCAAGAGGAAAGAATCGATTTATAAAAGCTTCTTTAAAATTGTCCCAATCCAAGGGACCCTCGTCAATATCTCCTTTCTTCTTCTATTGTTTGAACTAAATTTGAGCAAACCCTTTCAACTGATATCCAGCCAAGTACACACTCTCAACTGTAGTAACATCCATGATCTCGATGATTTCCTAAATACCCTCAATAAATTGTTATGAATCCTAATCCATCTTAGAACCATGGAATTCTGGTGGATTCATCCAAATAAAGTCTAGACTCTAGTTGTTGCCGAACCCATATTTTGGTTCACGAGAGCTACAATGTCACGATTTGCCTAAGCAGTCATGGCTTGGGATAACACTTAGAAAGTGATTAAATAAAGTTATCAAGGACACTTAATCTAGTTCTAAGCGTCAACTATCGTTAGTCAGTATATAAGCCAACTAAATGAGTTGGGGTCGAATCCCACAGGGAGTGGTACGTGTTTAAGATTCAAAAGTAAAGTAAAAATATGCTCAAGTCAATCATAGGAATAGACATTATTGAAGAAAAACATAATTCAAACTAAGGGTGACACGAATGTCAAATAACATGGGGTTTTGGTTGTAAATTATCAACTACAACAGCAGCAAATAATACGAAATAACAAACATTGAGACGGGTTCTTGGGATGTGATTCGATTATAGGCTAGTATAGACAAATGGGTAATCACAACTATTAGTAAATAGTTGTAAATCATTGAATAGACTATAGAGGAGGTAAATTTTCTCTCAAATAATTTACCCCGAATCAAGTCGGTTTCTCTCGAACACCAACAATCAAGCAAATAAGAACAGCCTACGCCTTAGTCCATTCACTCTCTCAAGCTAAATGTATGGAAAAGGGTTTAGGATTCACTCTCTCGAGCTGAATCCATGACAACCCAATACCCACAGACTATCAATCAATAATCTTGGTTTTAAAACCTCTCTCTCGAGCAAGCCAAAACAGAAAGGTAGAACTGCCTTTGCAACTACAATCCTTTAATTTAAACCACAATTAATGATTGAAATCACTTCGAAACAGCATTTAAACTAACAATTAGCAATACCCATAAGTTATATCAGCTCATAATCACATAATCACACAGCAAGAATTGGGGTTTTAGCTAGACATCATAAAAAGATAAAAATCGTTACCAAATTGTGTTTCCATCAATTGGGTAAGTTTAATTTTGTCTTTACACAGGTCCAAATTGAAGAATCTCAAAGGCCCACTTCCAATTTCTCAAATATGGAAAACTTCAATTCTTCAAAGCAAAGGAAAACTTGTCTCAATAACCTAAGTTCAAACTAATTCCAAAAAAATATGATAAAACTTATGATAAAAAGCTCTTTAATAGTAATGTTTGAAAATGTATTTATAGTCACCAAAAATATGCTGCGAAGGGCCATTTGGCGCAGTAAGTCGGGCTCGCCAATCAACTCGGCGATCTGCTCTTTGGTCAGTTCCATCGCCTTTTTGCTTTGGCCTTCAGCATCCTCAAGTTTTGTAACTTTGGGCAATCCAACACTGCATCGCGGAACCACTCGGTGACACACCGACTGCTCCTTTCTCTCACCAAATTGATTTTCTCCTTCAAGGCTTGGCACACTGGAACTTTAGGTGAGATGGTGGCCATTCAGCGACTTGGTGATTACCAGGCCTTCATTTCTTCGTTCTTTCAGCTCACTTTATTCCTTTTTGCAAATTAGTGTCCATGCTTTGTTCCTCCATCCATATACCTAGAAATCAAGGATTTTATATCAGTTATTGGCACAAAAAAAGCAATTGAGGACACTAAATCTATCCAAACAAATCCCTAAATGAGTCCAAATTGTGGACTTAACAACACCCCCAACTTAAACTTTTGCTTGTCCTCAAGTAAAACTCAAGTTCCGCAGTTCAAAAAGGATGCCTCAAATAATGCTACGTAAAACTCAATCATGAATGCATACAAAAAGACTCAACTTACTCATGCAAGGATCAATTGTGCACTCAATGATTCAAGTTGTTACTCACCATTACCAAAGATTCTCAAGTTCACTATACTTGCTTCAAATGCAAGTTCAAGCTCAACAAAGGTACTCAAATGCCCTCACACAAAGAATGATTCCATTTTCACACACAATGGTTCAACAATTTATAGTTCTGGAATCACAAACAACACTCACACTCACAAAGATGAACAAATGCATGACTTCACCTATAGGTTTGCCCTTATTTTCCAATCAACACTTGTTTCAGCTCACTCAACATCAAAAAGGTCTTTTCAAGGCTTGTAACGGGGCTGAGTGTAAAAGTATGGTCATTTAGGCTCAGTGGTTTCTATCCTCATGAAATGTGGTATGAACAACACTTCCTTTCCTTCTCCTCATCATTCTAATTTATGCTCATAAGTTACCACATTATTCACTTTCCATGAAATACTGGACACCCTATTTCCTTTGCACTTTCACAACTTTATTTCAAACTCAATTCTTTTTCTTATTCATTCTTCTTTGTTTTTTCTCTTTTTTTTGTATGGAGGGGTTCCATCTTTCTCAAAACCATAGGTAGAGGGGACTTCTTTGCACTTCTTAATTTACCTTCTCTTTTCACCACGCCTCCAACTTAGGCTTTTGGCCTAAGTTGGCTATTCACACAAACCACATTCCATGAGGATTAAAGGTGAAGGGATAAAGAAAGGTCACAATTTGCATCAACTTTCTTCCAAGAAAAAGGCTAAGACTCAAAAGGTGTTCAAGAGAAGTTCACAAACTCACAAGGTAGGCCACAAAAGAGGTAATGTCAAATGGTTTCACTCTCTAAACTTGTTACCTAAGATCATTTCAAGAGCTCACATCACTTGGTCAATCGGACTAATGGGACAAATTCTAGATGTCATCACACATGGTTCACAGTAAGTTCATCACACAAGGCATTGACACCAATGTAAAACAAGACTCCACACTTTCGCTAGTGTACAATGTTCATTACAAGAGACTCAATTTGATAACCGGTTAGTCACAACGAGATGCAAAAAGTTCACATATTGCCTATGCAACCTCATCATAGCCGCACATTCATTTTTGTTCGATTATGAGCACTATTCAAGGCATCGGTATTGATCAAGACGATACTCAAATTTGCAAAAGAACAGTCACATTCAAACACAATCAAGAGATGGCACAAAATTTTCAAAAAGGGTCAAAAATCAAAATCATTTACAATTAAATCAAGGAGCCCCACAAGCATAAATATCCACAAAACAGTGCCAAAACAAAATTTATAGCACAAAACCCAATATATACAGAAAATATCATCAAAACAAGAGGTAGGTATGGAAATACCTCACCCCACCACAAAACAGAAGCAATTTGTCCTCAAATGCAATAAAAATATCCAGAAAACAAGAAAAATGACAGAGATGGAGGAAAAGAAAAGTCATGCCTACACAGTCTCTCTATTTGTCGGGGCATCAGTGCCTGGTGTAATACTTTGATCTAGGGTATCAGTTCCCGGAGTCACCTCAAAAGGACCAGCTCCACTAGACCCACCCATGGTGGTGTCTCTCAAAGTGGTCTGGCGCGCAGACTCAAACATCACATCCTCAAGGTCAGCCAGATCATCATAAACCTCAGCATCCCGCACATCTATCTGCTCTTTATTGGTCTCTACTTCCGACTCATCAGTTGTCATATCATCCTGATATACATCTTCAGTAGTGGCCGGAGGAATATCAGAAGTCGTCGGGGCATCTACATCATCCGCTGCCTACAAAAGTGAAGTGAAGTCTTTGGACTTCAAGTAGTCCACGACATTCTGCAGATATGCAATTTTGGCTTTCATAGCCGTCACCTAAGAAGACTCCCCTATCTAATCTCACAAGCTGTGACTCTCGCAGTCAAATCATCAACAAAAGACATAAGGGGGGTCAGTACAGCAAGGATGGCACTCTCAATCATCTATGGGACTGCAGCCTCCAGTTGGGTAGCCCTCACATCCGCCGAATAGGCCAGGTGCCCCATCTTCTGGATCATAGTCTGAGTAATCCTGGCGGGCTGGGCTGCAGTAGAAGTGCCAGGAACCTGGGAGGAAGAAGGGAAAGCAGATGTACCTGAAGGCCCGGAGGCCGGAGTAGGCAAGGATGCCTTTGCAAGAATTATCTCTATATCAATCTCTGGGGATGTGTCCACCGGAGTTGCTCTCCTCTTGTTTGCCTCCTCCAAAGTGTACTCAGCCTCTATACGCTGGATATCAATGGAGGATGTAGGGGTGACCTCAAAATCTCTCGACTCATCACGAGGAACACTAGCACGCCAACACAGCTCGGTAATCAATACTGGGAATGGTAGGGAGGTCTGGCTCTGCTTGGCCCTTATGGCCATCTCTTGCTCTATAATGATCCCCATGTTAATGTTTTTCCTGGACATTATCATCCCAAGCAGGCCGCTTTAGGGTGGCGGAGGATGAACTTGTTCTAGAATGGCATGATGGTGTTTCTGATAAAGCCAAACCAAAAACGAGCAGCAATACTCAAGTCCCTTTTCTTAATTGGGGGCCCTGCCTCGATCCGCCTCGGAGTGGTATCAGAAATCAACGGCGCAAACCAACCCTTTAAGTCATCCAAGGACTGAGTATTAGGGAAGCCCTCATATGCCAGTGTAGCACCTAGAGCTCTGCCAAGTATAGTATTAATGTGGTCGCTACTGCACCTGACTTCCTTCCCCCGAACCATGACCGACTTCACCAGTCTGAAAGCACTGGCCTTCTTCTTCCCCATTGGCACCAGCTCTCCATAAGTTATATAAACCTCTCAGACCCATGTAGAAATGTAAGGGCATCAGGGCCTGGTGAACTGCTCGAACCGGTGGAAATGGAGGGTATCCCTCACTGCGGAGTATCTATCCACTAAACCCTCCGTGGATAGTAGCTTCTCCTCAAGGTTCGTCCGCAACCCATCGATTTTCAGTCTGTTAAGTAGCCTGGGAGGAGGAACCACTGGTGGCACTAGAGCTACAGAAGGTGCCAGAGCTGGCACTGTATCTGCCGAAGAGGAGGCTACTGGGACTCTAGCTGAGTCAGGACGAGATCTAGCACGGATCTCCGCTCTTCGGGACTGTAATGGCTGGTGATCCTTCAACTCAGACAATACATCTTGGGAGTTAAAGGCTTCTCCCTCGCTACCGGAGTTGTAATTCGTAACCTCAAATATTGGCCTCTTGCCTTTGCCATTGCCTCCCTTTGGAGGTTCTGTTCTTCCATTTTTAGGAGGGTTTGCTCCTCCTTCATTTATAACAATACCCCATGCTCTTTTACGATGCGGCATGTCTAGGTTGGTTCTAGCCATATCTACAAAAACATCACAAAGAATTAGGAACAATTCAAGCACATGCACAGAAAAACAGTTTGAGACAAACTCGTCGAACCAGTTGGTGAGTCGCCAAATCCTTTGGCGAGCCAGATCGGGCTCGCCGAAAGGATTGGCTCAAAAATTCCCAAAAAGTTTAGCATGTCGATGATGGGATAGGCCTTTCGGTGAATCACCGATAGCATTCAACGAGCAAGGACTAGCTCGCTGAAAGTTATAGTGCATTTTAGGGGTTGGGGGAGCAGAAAGGGCGATCAAAAAGGACTTTCGGCGAGTCACCGAGTGAACTCGGTGAACTCAAGCTTCTCACTGAAAGTTACAGAACCAAACCCAAGATTTAGCATGAAATTAAAGGCGGTAAGGGGGATTCAGCGAACCGTCGAGTGGTTTAGCGAGCTTCACCCAGCTCGCCAAACAGCCCAACGTGCCTACTTTCAACCTCGTCTTCCAAATTCAACACTGCAGGCCCCAAAAACAAAATCAAAGTATGCACCCATACAATTAAACTAAGACCCATTACGCCCATGCCCCTAGGATACTCAGAGTTCTCCCAATTTGGCCAAATATGGCCATTTGATGACTTTTTCCCTTAAAAATGATGTCAACCGCTCCATCATTAGGAAAGATACCTCATTTGGCACAACTGCGGGCTACTTAGACTTCACCCGACTAGACTCAACAACAACACAACACAACCCAACAATTTTGAACTATATTAAGGCATAAAACTTTGGGAAATCAACAATATTGGCATTCTAGGCATGATATTCGAATTAAAATAGGCACACACATAAGCAATTAGGTTTCAGAGAGGCCCAACACACTTCAGTAAGATAAATTTAATTGCAAATGAGTAAAAAATCGCTAAATATAAGTTCGGGGTTTGGAAAACCAACCTTAGAAGCCGAATAATCAATTTGAAAAGCTAGGTGGCAAAGAATCCAACTCCGAACACATAATCAACGACTAATACGATATAAAAACACAAGAAACTAGGAAAATATAGTATGGGTGTGAGTTTGGAAAGTTGAAAAGTGAGGGAATGTGAAAGATTTTGAACTTTTAAACTTTTGGCCTTTAAAAACCGTCCAATTCTTGCCCATTCGACGACATAAGTTTTGCTCGCCGACCCACTCGGTGACACGCCAAGTGGGCACTTACCTCGCGAGATTTACAGGACCTGCACAGTTGACACACCATTATTTCAAAATCAAAAAGAAAGGAAACAAAACTTGGGTTGCCTCTCAAGCAGCGCCTTAGTTAACGTCACGGGACAACGCAAGTCCACGCTCAAACCTCATTCTTAGGGTTGGCCATAGTGTCACTAGGCAACCCCCCTTATTGTCTCGAGTTTAAATAAGACGAGATATGGCCCACTTGGGTCTCCAACTATTTGATCAAGACGGAATGGGAGGTAACCGTCTGGCTAAGGGTCGTCACATCTTCCTTCATCTCTTTCAAAATTTTGTCCGACCCCTCAACCTCATTGAAAATACAAGATAGCATATCCTCAGACCGACCGCCCTTGGAATCATTTGGCTTTTGGAGCTCATGGGGAGGAACATATCTATCTTTCTCCCCATCTCTCTCTTTCTAGGTAGTGTTATGGTCCCTCCACTCTCTATCACGATCCTTCCAACCTTCATCCCTGTTCCAACCTTGGTTACCACCCTACCTCGGGTAGTCTGAACAATAACCACCACCTTGGTTGGCTAGAAAATTCACCTCTTCATTGTACAAAGCTCAAACTTGGCCTCATCAGGATTAACACACCCGACACCCACAGCATTGACACTTCGAGCACAAGCTCCCATGATATTTTTTGACAAAATCATGATCTTAGCCATGTTATGGTCCCTCTCTTGGTCTTTCTCAAGCTGCTACTTGGTCAATTTAACCATGAGAAGGGAGACCTGATCTTCGCGGGTGTACCAAGCCCGATTAATTGTGGTCATTCCATCAAAAAGCTAGGCTGCTATAACGTAAGGTTGTTACATCAAACCTCCCAGAGAAAGTTGGTCCGCTACACCCTTGTTCACCGAATCAAGACTTCTGTAAAAAAATATTATAGCAAAACGTTGTCGGGCAAACCGTGAGTTGGGCATTGCAGCACCAACTTCTTGAATCGCAGCCAAGTCTCATGAATTGGCGCACCATACAAATGCTTAAAGCTCTGAATGTTGTCCTGAAGTGTCATCATTTTCAAATGAGGGAAAAATCACACTTGAAATGCGATGACAAGCACTTCCCACGAATTGACTGATTCTCGTGGCAATTCAGCCAGCCACTTACATGCTTCTCCCATTAAAGAAAACGGGAACAACCTCAATCGGACCGACTCTTAGGATATGTTCTTAAAGGAGAACGGCCCGGAAACATCAACAAAGTTTCTAATATGCTCATGGGGATCCTCATGAGCCAACCCACCAAACAACCCTTTCAATTGCAAGAGCTACAACATGGTACTTGTAATATGGAACACAGCGTTCCCTTCAGCCGTAGGCAAGTAAATGGTACCAATTCCACCCATAAGATGAGTGTCATTAACATTAGGCTCATTGACATCGTTGAGGTTTTCGATGTCATCTTGGTGGCCCACTTGGTTGCCATTGCTTCCGTTCACACTCATACTCTCTGTTTCAAAACGCAAAAAGCAAACCAAAATTGAAAGTAAGTAGATTCAACTATAACTAACAAGATCAAAATTCAACTTAACTAATAAATCTTAACCAACACCACTCCCTGGCAGCGGCGCCATTTTGATTGAATAACGTTATCAAGGACACTAAATCCAATTCTAAGCGTCAGCGATCCTTAGTTAGTATATAACCCAACTAAATGAGTTTGGGCCGAATTCCACAGGGAGTGGTATGTGTTTAAGATTCAAGAATAAAGTAGAAATATACTCAAGTCAATCATAGGAATAGACATTATCGAAGAAAAACATAATTCAAATTAAGGGGTGACACGAATGTCAAATAACAGGGGGGTTTTGGTTTTAAACTATCAACTACAAAGATCAAAAATAATAAAAAATAACAATATTTGAGGTGGTTCTGGATGATGATTGATTTATAATAATATAGACAAATGGGCAATCGCAATTGTTAGTAAATAGTTGTAAATTAGTGAATAGGCTACACTATAGGGGATGTAAATTTTCTCTCGAACAATTTACCTCGAATCAAGTCGGTTTCTCTCGAACACCAACAATCAAGCAAATAAGAACAACCTATGCCTTAGTCCATTCTCTCTCTAGATCTAAATGTGTGGAAAAGGGTTTAGGATTCTCTTTCTCGAGCTGAACCCATGACAACCCAATACCCACAGACCATCAATCAATAATCTTGGTTTAAAACCTCTCTCTCGAGCAAGCAAAAAACACGAAGGTAGAACTACATTTGCAACTACAATCCTTTAATTTAAACCACAATTAATGATTGAAATCACTTCTAAACAGCATTTAAACTAACAATTAGCAATACCTATAAGCTAAATCAGCTCATAATCACAACCCAAGAATTGGGTTTTAGCTAGACAT
Organism: Solanum pinnatisectum; assembly: GCA_035578085.1. Taxonomy (NCBI): domain Eukaryota; kingdom Viridiplantae; phylum Streptophyta; class Magnoliopsida; order Solanales; family Solanaceae; genus Solanum; species Solanum pinnatisectum. Next base: position 19,242,802 of record CM069076.1, on the reverse strand, counting down.
CATAAAAAGATAAAAAATTATTACCAAATTGTGTTTCCATCAACTGGGTAAGATTAATTTTGTATTTACAAAGGTCCAAATTGAAGAATCTCAAGGACCCACTTCCAATTTCTCAAAAATGGAAAACTTCAATTCTTCAAAGCTAAGGAAAACTTGTCTCAATACCCTAAGTTCAAATTAATTCCAAAAAAAATATGATAAAACTTATTATAAAAAGCTCTTTAAGATTAATGTCTGAAAATGTATTTATAGTCGCCAAAAATATGCTGCGAAGGGCCATTCGGCTCAGTGAGTCGAGCTCACTGATCAACTTGGTTATCCGCCCTTTGGTCAGTTCCATCACCTTTTTGCTTTGGCCTTCAACATCCTCCAGTTCTATAACTTTGGGCGATCCAACACTACATCGCAGAACCACTCGGTGACACGCCGACTACTCCTTTCTCTCGCCAAAATGATTTTCTCCTTCAGGACTTGGCACACTGGAACTTTAGGCGAGATGGTGGCCATTTGGCGACTCGCCAAAGGGGCTCGGCCATCACTAAGCCTTTATTCTTCGCTCTTTCAGCTTAATATTTTTCCTTTTTGCAAATTAGTGTCCATGCTTTGTTCCTCAATCCATATACCTGGAAATCAAGGATTTTATATCAGTTATTGGCATAAAATAAGCATTTGAGGACACTAAATCAATCAAAAATAAAGCCCTAAATGAGTCTAATTGCGAACTCATCAGAATGCAGCCCTAAACTTGACATGAGTGCCTTGTTTAGCCAAAGGGTCAACCAAAGTTGGAGGTGCTTATTGCTCCACATTCTAATTCCCTATCAAGGGAGCTCTTTTTGGAGTCATATTTTTAAATACACATAAAACATGATTTAGAAGGAAACTTAGAGTCCAACTTTATCACACGGCTAAGACTATGAAAAGAGTGAAGTATTTCTTAAGCATCTCATAGCTTCTCATTCATAAATGTGGGGCGCTTCACACCCATGAGCAAGACTCTATTTAATACAACTTTCAAATATCCTAAGACATTTGAACCTTGCTCTGATACCAAGTTTGTCATGACACAATACTACCCCCTAGACGTAATCTGGTACCTAGAGTCTTGAGAGACCCTAAGTCATCCACATGGCATAGCATGACACTAAGATAATATACAAATTGCAATAACATGAATAGTGGAAGAACACCCCAAATTATACTAGTCAACATATAAGGAAATCTAAATATAAAGACTTATAAGAGGAAGTACCAATGTCTAAAATAGCCTCTAAACATAAGTGAGTTGCTAGGACAATCCCTATCTCACTCAAAAATCTGAAAATTGAAAAAGCAAAGTCTGAATTGAAAATAAAGAACTCATAAGTGGCATATCCCCGAACTATAAAGACTCGCCAAAGCAATGCTAAGTTTCTAGAATCATGTACTAACCGCAGCTTGAAGGATGTGCATCAGAATATAAATTATGAAATAATATAGGCAACAAAGTATGCGTTCAGTATTCTTAACGTACTAAACATGAAAAAATGTATAAACATGACATAATAATCTGATAAATCTGAAAAAAAAAATATGATAATGTAATGATCAAATAAACATAACATGAAAAATAATAATCGGAAAGACATACTACAAGGTCATGCAATATTTTTTAACATCATAAATGTAACATAAGTGGGAGATACCGCAAACCAATATAAATCATGTGATCTATAATATAGAGTTTAGTATGTTGCTCCCACACTGAAGAAAAAAAAGAGTGTTCTACTTGCTAAGGTAAGGACCATAATCATGAGTGAAGGTGGATCCACTAGCTAGAGTCAATTAAAACAAAGTCCTACATGGCCATGTAGTTATGAGACCTGGATAATCTCCACAAGTACAAATGGGTGATAAGTTATATCCCAATGAAAAACATATATATTCATACTCATTGAAATAGTAAGAATCTAGTAATCTTGAATCTTTCATGGAAAATATGATAAATATATGAACCGCTCCTTAAAATCATAACTTCATAATATAATCTTTGAGATACTTACATGAAGCAGCTAAATCATGATAATCATATAAATTGAATGATATTTTCTTTTAAAGCAGCATTGCTTCATGAAAACCATCATAACATGATGCTTTCATAGAGAAATAGCTTATTCATGATCATGAAATACTTTCATAGCATAGGTTCATGAAAATATCATTTGAAAACATTGAATTATAATCAAATCATGCATAATATATAAATCATGATGAATAATTTGAACTCAATAGAATCTAGAAGAAATCATGAAGCCCCTGGCTTTTGGATAAGAATTGTAAATCAGAATTTGAGGTTTCTTTGGAACTCAGTGGGTTAAGAAGGACTCATTGATTTAGTTCTCACATACCTTGATAGAAACTCTATATGAAATTGGATAAGAAGACTTAAAGCTAAGAAATCCTTGTTCTTGCCTTGGGAAAGAGACTTGGAGAAGAAGAAACTTTGATTGAGTGACTGAATAAAAATGGGGATGTTAGGGGTCTTAGGGATTAGTTAAAGTCTCCAAAATAAGCCCAAAACAACTTAGTATGGGAATTAAAAGAGTATCAAAAGACCCAATTACCTTAGACTTAAAAACTGTCAAACAACTTTCACTGCCCCTTTCCACAGACTCTATAACCTTCATGGTCTGTGGACCCCTTGCTATCCAACTACTGAAAGTCCAAGTTTCTAAACTTTCCATTCATACCCAGTTCAATGGTTTGTAGACACTTACACGGGTGGTGAACCCTCTCGTACAACCATCCTGCGGTCAAATTCCCTGAAACCCAAAGCCTTGCTCTATTGACCCTTCCACGGTTCATAGAAGCATCCATAGTCCATGTAACCCTACCGTCTTGTTAAGCCCACTTTTTAAATTTCTAAAGATTGAACTACATTAAGGTCTATAATCCGTGAATCCATTTACAAACCATGAAGTTCTCCATGTTCCTGACCCGGGGAATTTGAGGCTCCTCTCACAGGTGGCTTCCATGGCATGAACCCTTGTACAGTCCGTGGACACCTCTCGTGAAAGAAAAAAGTGTCATACTTCAGCAACTTATTCTGCACTTTCAAATTTTATCTGAGTTAGTAACTTCAAAAGTGTCATTGTCATCCAAGACTCGACATTACACCCCACCCATTCTCTGATGGTCCTAGACCGTTGCTAGCCCAAATTTGGTTAGATGTTGGTCTAGCCTAAAACATTTAAGTCATTACCTGAAAAATTTTGTAGCCTAAATTTGATTACTATTGGCCTACTCATAACGACCCGAACGGGCCGTTACATACTACATCATCTTTGATTATGAACAATAATATACAACTTATAAGAATCGACAATTGTAATTTTCTACACATAAGTTGAATAACTCCATACAAAAAATGTCTACTATATATGCAAATGACACACATATAAACATAATGATCTACCTATTCAAATAAAGACTTTATTATATTAAATAAAATAAAATAAATAGTCTTCATAAGAGATTTAAAAAACAATATAACTCAACTACATAGTCAATAGTATATCCCAACACTATAAAATGTGATCTTACAATCCAACATGTTCTAGAAGTTGCATTACCACATTTGATACATGAATAACATATCAACTTTGATTCTCCCAGTTTCGTCAAAGCATAATTCAAAATATTCTCCATCCCATTTATATAAGCATTAGAAAATGAAACTTAAATAAGTTTAATCCATTTCTTACTAGGCGTCATAATCTTTGTACATGTAAAATAGATATAAAAAATACATTAGTATAACAATCAAGTAGTAAGAATTATAAATTTACATTTAGAGTTATATATTTATGCACAATAAATTCATATAGTTATAAAAGTATTACAACCAAAAAATAAGAAGCAAGAACATAATTTACACTTAAACAAGATTCTAGACCAAGTTTAAGTACAAAGTATTTACATGATTTTGAGTTGAATTCATATGAACCCATGTATGATCTATGATTTTTGAATATGAACACATCATTAAGATTATGAGCTATGATTTGAAACTATGCATGTTTTATGAAAGTAATGTTTATGACTCAAGTAATCTTATAGTTGAATGTATCTATATGTTCTTTGAATCTTAGCCACATGACATGAATGACATCTAGATTTTGACATCAACGCTTTGAGGCTATTTTCTAAATTAGGTTTTGATTAGTATGGTATTCGTATATGCCATCAATAATTATAGATCATGCTTTTAAAACTATTTTCATTAGTAGTATAGTATTTTTAGTATGAAGTTAATGACTATGGGTCTTATAAAGCTATTATGATAAGATCATGGATGGTGAAAGGTTTTCTCAAGTATGGTCTAAGGAGCTACTCAATGATGTTTCTAACTTGGATTAATATCTTAATTATACTTTTCTGTGGATGATAATATGAATATGATTAATGAAAATTCCATGGGATTTTACTTAGTACCTAGTGGCTTGAGGTGGAGGCTCAATTAGGTTAGTCTTTAGTAGCAACCTCTAGTCCTAAACTACGTGCCGCCATAGGAGTTTTTTTAAATGACCTACCTAGTGGAACCACATGTAGCATATGATATGATGTGTACGGGTTCTACCTTGGCAAGTAGAATTCCCCTTTTTCGCTATGAGAGATAAACTGGATTCCATGTTATAGCCCACATTGTCTATGTCGGTTAATGGTAAACTTCACAATAATGAACTAAGTTTACTTTCAAAGTATCTCACAAATGTTTTAAAGATGTTAATCTTGCATTGACCATGATTATGTCTAACCCTTTTATCTTATGATTTAGCTTGGTCATTGTATGTCATGTAAAGTCCTTTTTAGCACAATTTCACAACTTTTATGCATAGATATCATATTTAGTACATTTCATATACTAATGCATACTTGTACGCCCATTGTTTCACTAATTGAGGGTCTGAGACTCCTACCTCTCATACTCATGGCTAGTTAATTCTTCCAGATTTCAAAAGTTTGGTAAGTCCTCATATTCCTAGGAACGAGATATATTTACTTGCTCATATATTTTTATTAGTTTTCAGACTTTTATGTGATACATGAGTTACGTCCCAATCACTTTCCTTATAATGTATTAGATGGCTTTTGAGACTTATGTTAGACTTCTGCTTTGTCAAACTCTTTTGAGATATGAAAATGCGTTCTTTTGAATTCTTTAAATTTCATTATCTTGTATGATGTATGCTAAGCGTCCTGTGTAGGGCCTCTCGGGGTCGTATACGTCATGTTACACCAAGGGTATACTTTGAGTCGTGACGAACTTTGTATTTAGAGCACAAGGATTAGAAAGGTCCTAGGATGTCTCATAAGCCACATCAAGTAGAGTCTTGTTCATGAGTGTGAAGCACCCTACATTTATGAATAAGAGGCTATAAGATGTTTAGGAAACTCCACTTCTTTCATTACTCTAAAATAGTGCGATAGATTTTATCTTTATAAAGGTCCTCCTCTCATAACCCATGTTTATGCTTTTCAGAATATGCCTCCACGAAGGGATCCTGTGAGAAGGAATGTTCATGAAAATATAAAGCCCGAGGTTCCTCAAGTGTCGTTCAACCCTTTGGCTGAGCAAGTGACTACTGATGAGTTTTGAGTTGTATATCATGCATTGGCCCAAGCTATGACAGCTCAAGAAATTAGAGAGGTTGTGGCTCCCGAACCTAAGGGTTGTTACGGAGGCAACAAGGGTGAGGGACATTACTAGGATGAATATTCTAGAATTTCATGGTCTAAAGTTAAGAAAGATCCTAAGAGTTCATTGATGAGGTTTATAAGATATTGGAAATTATGGGTATCACTTCGTTAGACAAGGCAGAATTCGCCACTTACCAACTCAAGGGTTTTGCTCAAATTTGATTTAACCAATGGAATGAAGAGAGGGCAATAGATAAGGGTCCTCTTAATTAAAGAAATTTAGGGTTGTTTTTTTTATAGGTTTTTTCCCCTTGAGACTAGGGAGGAAAAGTAACTTGAGTTCATTAACCTTTGTCAAGGAAATATGAGTGTGAAATAGTATGCTATGAAATTCACACAATTGTCCAAATATGCTCTAAGACTGTCGATCCAAGGGTAAGGATGAGTAAGTTAGTGTCGGGTACTTCCGACTTGGTGGTTAAAGAATGCCTAACTGCTATGCTTGTGAAGGATATAGATGTGTCCCATTTGATGGTTTATGCTCAACAAATCAAAGAAGAAAAACTCAAGGAGAAGACTAGGGATTCAAAGAGGGCAAAACAGATAATGGTGATTTCTTGTCACACCCCGAACTACCCCCAGGACGCGGACACGGGACCTAGGATCACTAGTGACCCCAAGATAATCCTGCTGGCATATCATAAGCATATTAAAGTAAACTGAATCAATCATGACATAATCTGAAGTGATGGGGAATACCCATATATTAAATCTGAATGTATGAAAACTGAGAGTGTGAATACAACTGAAAAGTCAAATTTAAATACTAAAGTTGATTCTAACTATGTTTGAAAATAGCCTCTAACTGACTAAAAGTGCTGGGACTAAAATGGGCAAAAACTGAAAAACTAGAGACTAAAATGGAAAGATAACATGTCAACTGTCCTCGAAGAATGAGGACTCACCACTGATGATGCTGAACTGAAGATCGGGAACCGATCTATGTGTGATCTAACTGCTGAGGACCTGAACCTACATCACAAGAAGACGTAGCGAAGAGTATGCGTTAGTACTTGAAAGGTACTGAGCATGCAGGAGAGAATAAAGCTAAACAATAATCATAACTGAATCAAAGCATAAATCTAAGAAATAATAAAAGATAACACATGAGAATATACTGAGAATACTCAACATGAAATACTGAATGCATTGACCAAGTTTATAATATGTTGAAACTGAAATCTGAACTAAAACTGATAACATGGTCAATGCAATAGAATCTGACTGTAAGGGAGCTACTAATAACCGACATAAAACCACATGAGCTAAATATGGAGTCCAATGTATACGCCCCATCGAGAGGACCCAATATACCCGACCAGAGGTATAGAGGCATGCTAGCGTGATCACTAAAATGATGCCCACAGAGGCGACTTACAACCTACGGGGCACGTAGTTGTGGGACTTGAGCATGACTGACCCTAGTCCACTCGGTATTAATCTACTTCCAATTAGAATGTATATATGCAATTTTATGACTGAAATGTGAAGTACTGGATAGCTCAATTACTGACATGCGAACTCTGAGAAACTAACAATTATGACTGATAATGTGACATTCATAAACTGAAGCATATATATCTGAAATACTGACCTAGCATGTGTAATTTATGAACTAAAAGAACTATATGGCTAGGGTTCTTAATTTCATAAAAGAAACTAAGCAATAACATGATAATCTGATTTGGATCATTCTAATAGCTAAAACCCAACAATATCTAACATTCAAGAAACCCTAGGTCTAGATAATATTAAGGGAATCAAGATTCTGACTAAAATCTAGGAACCTAATGGGTGAAAAGAACCCACTAGTGAAATCTCACATACCTGGTGATGAAATTCACAGAGAAATCTTTCAATTTCGGGGCTGGAATTGATGAAAACTTGTTGCGTTCTTGAACTAGGGCTCCTCGACTTTCTCCTCTATTTTGCTCTAGGTTTGATGACTTTTTGGTGAATAACTTATTTTGTTAGGTTCTAATTAGTTTAGTAGGCTAAAACTGACCAAAACCACGTAGTTTAGGGGTTAAACAGCGTAGTTTAGGTGTCCAATGCATAGAAGAAAAGACCAAATGACCCTGACTTAAAATCTGCTGAAGCCACCTACGAATGGATCGACGATCCGTGGACTAATCCACGATCCATCCTGTCAGTTCATCGATCGACTTCAAAGACTAGGTTCTGAGGGGTCCTGAGGATCTTGACCTATGAACGGATCGAAGGTCCATCGACTGATCCACGATTCGTCTTGTCCGACCATCGATCAACTTCAGATACCAGGTTCTGAGGGGTCCTGAGGGTCTTTACCTACGGACGGATCGACGTTCCATCGATTGATCCATGATCCATCATGTCTAATCATGAGTCATGCCTTAGAATATTTTTTTCTGAGTTTCTGGGGAGGGTTGCAGATAGCCATCCACGGACCACCAGAATGGGCTATGGGTTACCCTACGGTCCATGGGTGGCAACCATGGGTTGCACCTGCAACTTTCGAAAATCTACTAGGTTGGTCTATTTTCGAATATGCAGTGTTACATTTCTCACATTAATTGTTTTCAAGGTAATGGTTCTAGTGAGCAAATGGTGTCTCTGTGTCGGAAGTGTGGAAAAAGCCATAGGGGTGAGTGCCTAGCTAGTTCAAATACATGTTTTGGTTGTGGAAAATGGGTCATAAGATAAGGGATTGTCCTTTGGTTGCTACAAATGAGGGAGATAATTGACGATGGGCTCAACCTTATGCTCTTCAAACTCGACAAGATCATGAGGGTTCTCCAGATGTAGTAATTAGTAAGTTATGATTTTTTTAGCTCGTGGTTATGCATTTCTTGATATTGGGTGTTTCATTGGCCAAGGTAAGACTTCTTGCATGGTTATTGTGTTGGAAGTCGACCTTAAAATCTTTGTGGAAATTCCTTAGGTTTTAACTTGTATCAGTGGTTTTGTGGTTGTTAAGACTTTGGAGCTATGCTTTGGTTGAGGGAGGATGGATTCGAAAAGACTAGAGAGCTTTGCTCCCAAGGGGGAGATAGTGTGCTGCATGGTTGGTGTGTGAGGAACTATTTTAATTGTTGGAAGGATTCTTTTCTATGGTTTGGCATGTGAAAAACTAGAGTTGATATGATGTCTTAGTATCCCTATCTCTTTCCTTTATCTTCGGGTCTAGCTTGAGGCATTAGCCCCTCATGTTCACTCTTTAGGATTCTTTCATTCTTAGTCATTCTCATGTTTCCTCATGCATGCATGCTCATGAAAATTTTGATTTTCAAAAATATGATTTACCTTGATTGGTTGTTTCATGATTTTGTGCATTTGAATATGATTTGAATGTATGACTTATGAAATGATGTTTTAAATATGTTTTAGCTTGGAGTTGATTTTTTTTTTCTTGGTTAAGTGAATTTTGATGAATTTGCATTCTTGTTGGGATGTTAGATCTCTTGCCTTCCCTTTCTTGTATTGCCTTAAGTTCCATTCTACCACGACCCAAGGGTACCCCCTAGATGTACCATGGTGTATAGGATCCCGAGAGACCCCATACAAGTCACTTAGCATTCATAACATAAGAAATAGAACAATAAGAGTAAAATAATAGTTCGAGTCTAATAGTTTTATAAAGTAAAACAGAAGTCTAAAACACTTGTATCAATAGCCGTCTAATACAATAGAATGAAATTGGGCCTAGCCCATACATCATGTCCAAAACTGAAATACAATAAGGAAACTAGGAACAGTGAATATCCGTCCTTGAAGCATGAGGACTCACCAAAGCTTGGGAAACCTCCGAATCAACCACTAGCCACAGAATTGAGAAACTTGACTGCCAGACCCTAAATTTGGGGAAATGTAGGCAAGAGTATGCGTTAGTACAAAAAAATGTACCAAGTATGAAAGCTATGTATAAAACATTCAAATTATGCTAAAAGAGGACATTTCATTACATGCAATTGACCAAGCTAAAACACAATATAAAAGGGTTAGAAAACATAAGTCATAAAACATGGTCAATGCAAGGTAACATCATTTGAAACCTTTGAACACATATGAGATACTTCTTGAAGTAACCTTAGTTCATTATTAGTGTGGGAATTAGCCTTAACTGGCATAGAGACCATAAAGCTATAACATGATCCCCGGTGTCTCCCACACCGAAAAGGGTTGTCCTACTTGCCAAGGTAAGGACCATAAAGTTCTAGTTTAGGTAGATCCACTAGCTAATGTCTATCTAGACAATCATCCTATGGGGGAACATAGTAAGGGATAAGGAGATTGCTTCTAGAAACCCGACCTCTACTAACGAGAGAGCTTTCATCTCAATATCCTCTCGGTGCTAAGCATAAATCCCACGGAATAGTCATTTCTTACTTGTTCTTATTATACATGGAAGGGCACGTCATCTTGCCAATCCAAGCTAAGTCATCATCCATGGAAAGGTATCATACAATAACCAATCCAAGATAAGTCATCATTAGGATATCTCTTAATCTTTGATTCAATTAGGTGAGAAGACCTTTCAACCTTAGAATCCTTTAGTTTGTGAGAAAACCTTTCACATCATGTTTTTATGTGTATATGAGAAAATCCTTGCAATAACACATCAACATCATCATCATCGATACTTTACTCTCAAAGTATCCTTAAAACATTTGCATAGATTTCATAAGAACATGCATAATTCCATTTACCTTTCAAGTCTCAAAACCCACTTTTAAATCATCAACATTTAGAAAACATGGGTTAGATATGGATTTCATCATAAATTCATGTAATTCTCTCAATACATGCTATATTTCATAAAACTCTTCCTTCATAATCAAAATCACACATCATATGAATTATAACTTGAAAACATGGGGATTACATGGGAGTATGCTGAAATCCTCATAAAATCATAGTATTTCATCAATTCATGCATAAGAGATCATAATTCAATCATTTAAATCAATAATCATGTGAACCCATGACAATTGAAGAAAACCCTAACTCAATTGGGGATTTCTAACTTTGAAAATAGAGGAATTTGGGAACTACATGAATGGAAGGAATCCATGTATGAAAACTATCATACCTTACTATCAAAGCTCACAATTTCTTGAGGAATGGATACTTGACCTTGATCCTAGCTTGAACCCTTTCTTCTTTTTCTTCAAGTTCTAGAGAGAGAAATATTTTGGAGAGGAAAAACTTGATTTTTTTTGGTGAGTTTGAAAGAATGATTTCTATTGGGAAATTTGGGGGTAAAAATGCTTATATAGGGGTCTTAGTGAAGAGTAAAATAATGTAGTATAGGAATAAAATAATTAGGAAAAGACCCAACTACCCCTAAACTTAACTGCCGACCCATCATCCACAGACCACTAACGATGAACCGTGGTCAAGACAGCGGGCCGTCCTGCACAACTGTCGTTTGTGTCAGTAGGTTGATTTTAGGCTAGTGAACCACGATCCCCCAACCACGGACAGTGGTCTGACCGACGGTCCGTTGGTCAAGCCGTGGTCCTGAGCCTCTGGAGAATTTTGGGGTGACCAGCCCACAGACCAGACTACGGTCTGTGATCCTACCCATGGGCCGTGGTTGGCCTCCGTACAACTTCCCAAAATTTGCTTCATTTTCCTTTTTCGAATAGTGGGTGTTACACATTCGAGTATGAATATTTCAATGGGAGAGATATTGTAACACCTTGAACTTTGAAAAAAAGGGAGAAAAGGACCTTTTGGGTTGAAGTATGGTTTTACATGTCCCATCCACGCACCATAGAAGCTTCTACAAGCCGTAGATGGAAATCGTAGGAAGAGGAAAAATAATTTTCCAAAATTCAGCCTCAGTACCCCTTTTTACAATTCACCAGGACGATCTGTCAGTCTTTATAAAAGTCGTAGATAGGTCTTGTAGGTAGGTCCCAAGCTTAGTGAGATATTAAGAGGTAAAATTGATTTATACGATTGAGGTCTACGGGTCTTGTCAAAGTTGGTCTAATTTTTTAAGTTTTTGTACTTTTCTATGTTTGACCAGTATGGTTCATAGAAAGTCCTATGGATCGTATGTCCAAACCATAGAAGGGTCCGGCAGTTATTTTTAAGGGGGTTTTAAGTTTTTTTCCATAAGTGATTAGTGCCTCAACTAAGTTGTTTTGGTCCTAATTCTAAGCTCTATATAAGTCTTTTAGGTCGTAGAACTACCCATTCTAAATCAACCTCCTAAATTCCTAAATTCCCTCCAAGATCACCCCCAAAATCCTCTCAAGAGCTAAAGAAGGAGAAAGCTAGGGTTTGGCTTGAAGAACTCCAATTCACCATATATTGTGGGCATTGATTTCTAAGGTATGTTAGTATTCACCTATGGAGTCCTTTACACCATAGGGTTACTAAAATCTCCAATTTGAAAAGTTAGATTCTCAATTCAAAGTTAGGATTTTATTCAATGTTCATGGGTTCTTTTCAATTATGATTCACTTACTTGTTTCTTATCTTCTAATGCATTAATTGAAAGTATTTACATAATTTTGTGTAGAATTCATATGAACCCATGCATGATCTACGATATTTGACTATGAACACATGATGAAACTTATGAACTATGATTTCTTGAATTATGCGTGTTTCATGAAAGTAATATTTATGACTCAAGTAAGCTTATAAATCAAGGTAACCATATGTTCTATGAAGCTTGGCCACATGGCATGAATGACATCTAGATTTGTTATCATTGATTTTGGGCTTTTTTTCCTAAATTAGGTCTTGATTAGTATGGTATCCGGATATGCCATCAATGATTATAGATCACGCTTTTAAATGTATTTTCATTTGTAGTATGGATTTTTAGTATGAAGTTAATGACTATGAACCTTATAAAGCTATTATGAAAATATCATGAATGGTGAAAGGGTTTCTCACTCATGGTCTAAGGAGCTAATCTATGATGTTTCCAACTTGGATTAATATCTTAATTTTACTTTTCCATGAATGATAATATGAATATCATTAATGATTATTCTATGGGATTTTACTTATTAGCACCAAGTAGCTTGAGGTGGAGGCTCAATTAGGTTAGTCTCTAGTATCAACGTCTAGTCCTAAACTATGTGCCCCGTAGGAGTTGTCTTAAATGACCTAGCTAGTGGATCCACATGTAGCATATGATTTGATATGTACGGGTCCTACCTTGGCAAGTAGAATTCCCCTTCTTTCAGTATGAGGGATATACCAGATTCCATGGTATAGCTCACATGGTCTATGTTTGTTAATGGTAAAATTCCCACAATAATGAATTGAGGTCGTTTTCAAAGTATCTCACAAACGTTTTAAAGATGTTAAGCTTGCATTGACCATGATTATGTCTTATGTTTTCTAACCCTTTTATCTTATGATATAGCTTGGTTATTGCATGTCATATAAAGTCCTTTTTAGCAGAATTTCATAACTTTTATGCATTGTTATCATACTTAGTACATCACATGTTACTTGTTCTTGCACTGTTTCACTAATGTAGGGTCGGACGCTCCTACCTACATACTCTTGGCTAGTTGATTCTTCCATATTTTAAGAGTTTGGTGAGTCCTCATATTTTGAGGACTGGGATACATTTACTTGCTCATGTTTTTATTAGTTTTTAGACTTGTATGCTATATATGGGTTATGTCTCAATCACTTTCCTTATGATGTATTAGATGGCTTTTGAGACTTATGTTAGACTTCCGCTTTATCAAAATCTTTTGAGATATGAAAATGCTTTCTTTGGAATTCTTTAAATTCCATTATCTTGTATGATGTATGTTAAGTGGCTTGTGTAGGGCTTCTCGGGTCACATACGTGATGTTACACATAGGATATACTTTGGATCCTGACAGTTTATAACGTTAAAAAAATTCAATCAGTGACATGTTTTAGAGTATAATCACGAAAAAGTAGAAGAAGACATAGCATAATAGAAAATTGATAAAATTTAAGATAAAAATATGTCTACTTAGTTTATTACTCAACAAGTTAATAAGCTGTTTTCTATAATACTAAAAGCCTAAATTTCTGGGTTACAGATGCCTAGCCTATAGAGGAAGAAATATAACATTATGGAGCAAAGCAAGCCTATGATTCATTCTCAGGTCGTACATTGGTGCAAGTCAAGGTCTACTTGGGTTATACTCAATGTGGATGATGGTAGCGAAGGTAATCTAGACTGAGCAGGAAAGGAAGTTTTTATTAGAGACTAGTGGTAGCATCATTATTGTCTTCATTAATTTTTATGGTTATTGCTCCAATTATATTACAGAAGGTAGGACAATATGGAAAGGTGTTAGCGTATGTAAGACTGCTGGTATGCTTAAGGTGATAGTGGAATAATACTCAATGTTGATTATCAATCTATTCAATGGAAAACTAAAAGTACCTTGGCAAATCAGCCAAACTATAGACAAGATTATAAGAGAAATTAGTTATAGTGATTCTATATTTTATCATGTCAAAAGAGAAGAAAATTTTACTGCTGACCTACTTGCTAACTTGTGACACTTTAGAACAACTACTACCACGTCTTGATTCTTAACGAGTTGGAGTCGATATATGGATCCATAGCCAACTCTGTTTCATTCGTATATGTTTCATTCTATAACATTGAAATTCTAAAAAAATTAGACTCCTCCTGAATTTGAAATTTCCTCAATCTCAAATTTATCCTAATATTATAAGATCTCTATTAAAAGTGATGGTTTCCCAGTTGAGTTCTTCAAAGAATATTCGGATACTATAGGTGAGAATATTGTTGCATCTGTCTTACAATTTTTTAAAAATAAAAAATCATTAAATACTGTGAATAACACTATTATTACACTAATATCAAATGTGACAAATCATTTATATATTAAAGATTTTAAACTCATTGTATATTGTAATACTCTATACAAGTTGATTGCAAGAATAATTACTATTAAGCTAAAAAATTTAGTAGATTATAATGTGGGTCATCTCAGTTTGCTACTATAGAGGGAAAAAGTATACTTGAAAAATCATTGCACATGAATTGATAAAGGCATATCAATAGAAGAATATTTCATCTAGATGTCTCATCAAAGTTGATATAAAAAAAGTCTGTTGATTCTATAGAATGTAAGGTCAATTGGAAGGATTGAGCAATAGAGCATATAATCTGAACTTGAAAGGTAGGGTAGAACAATTGCGTAATATACTAAATGACAATGTTGCTAAAAAAGATCGGATTGCTTGTTCCTAATTACTTGTTCACTTTTGAATTGACACACCAATTAAGAAAACAATTAATGACATAGTGAGTTTACCATTTTACCCCTATTAATTATGAAGTGCATGAAAAGTTCTATATTTTTTAAAGTAATTAATCATTTAATTGAGGGTATAATAGGTTAAAAAAAATCATCCTTTCTTGATTTGTCAAAATGGACAAGTAATTGGGAACAACTATAAAAGGAAAAATGGACAAGTAATTAGGGACAGAGAGAGTATATTCAAAGATTGATATAGTAAAATTACCCTTCTATTTATAATTTATTAAGAAGTGTGTCAAGTCAATAGTGGACAACTATTGTTGGACGAAGCGAGTATCAATCACGAAATTCAACACTCATTGACACGCAATAAATAAATCAGAAATGCATAATAAAAGAATAATACATTACACAACTTGAACAGAGACTTGCGACTTATTTTTTGCTAACAAATCTAGATTTCACGAGATGCATACTGTTGTATCTGAGTTTTCTTTGCTAATTTTTCTCCAACAACTAATTGATCAATTTTGAAAATCTCTAAGTCTTAGAATTTATTTGGTATGATTGGTGAGTGTATCATTCCTCAAACTCGCTCGAGATTATCAAAAAGGTGTGGTATGAGAGTAGTGGAGTGAATTTCAACGAAGGTGGGGGAGTGAGCACTAAGAAACTGATCGAGAGTCTTTTCCTGGTAGGGGTTGGGAAAAAGTATGGGTAGTCAGATTGTTTTTTAAAAAAAATTGTAGTTAAATGTTTTTAGTTAATTATTAGGAGGGGTGAGGTTGAGAATATAGTAAACTAGTGAAATTATCCGCGCTTCGCGCGGCCATATGAAATATTTATAAGAAAATAATATATAAAATTTATATTTAGGTTAGAGTCGAATATATAAGATAAGATTGATAATTCTATTCATATATGATATGATATGTTTTTTCATTGTTTTTTAAACATATAAAATAAAATATTTTTTTTGCATCTTTTTAAGTGCAAACTATTTATATTTACATAGTAGAACAAAATATTCACCGTGATGAAGTAAATGGAATAGGAGGTAATATTTTGAAATAAAAATATATTGTATTATGTTGAAAATATTTTGTATGTTTTAATTTCCTCTATCTTTTGTAGGTGTACTAATTTTCTATACAAGTTCTAATTTCGTAAAAAAGAATTTTAATTTTTTATTGTGTCTTTATTATTATATTTGTTTATTATAATTTTTTAAACACTAATTAACTATTTATAATAATTATGAAAAATGAAACATACAAAAGTTATGAATAATATTTAAGATCAGAAAACATGAGTTATAAATAATTCAAATGTACAATTTTAGTAGACATTAAATGCATTAATAATTATGCATTTATTTTATTTGTAAAATAAATAAATGAAAATAAGGGGTTAAAATACAAAAAATGAACAAAAAAATATAACAATCGATGTCTATAAATATTATAAATACATT
Source organism: Solanum pinnatisectum (assembly GCA_035578085.1). Taxonomy (NCBI): domain Eukaryota; kingdom Viridiplantae; phylum Streptophyta; class Magnoliopsida; order Solanales; family Solanaceae; genus Solanum; species Solanum pinnatisectum. The sequence continues at coordinate 19,226,356 of CM069076.1, read as the reverse complement.
TCAAACAAAAAAGAATAGCGACGAAAATAGATTGTTACATATATAAAAAAAAGACATCATGAAATTCATATTTTATTTTTAATTACTTTTTGTAATTATAATAAAAATGAAACTCCTAATCATCATAATTTTTCTTTTTTGGTTGAAATGGGATAATTATATTGTGCTTCATAAAAAAAGAAATGCTAAAGGACAAAATGATAAGCATTGACAATACATGTAGCTAAATTATTTATACAAATCAAAGTTTAATTGTTTTTTTTAGCAAAAGAAGATAAGTAACTAATACAAGTCAAAGTAAAAAATGTTTTGGCAAAAAAAATATCTAATTATGCTCCCCCCTCACTTCTTCTATCCTCTTCCTTTGCAAGTAGATTCGCCATCATATTTTGCTCCATATGTCAAATTCTTCATCATATGCTATCAATTAAATTAAAAAATATTAATAAATATAATATCATATACCAATTAAAAAATAATTATATTAAAAGAAAGAAGAAATTTAAACTATATTTAATATATCTATATATTATTTTTTTCAACAGTACTAACAATACTAAATAATAAAAATATAACAAATATTATAATCAAATTACATTATATCCCAGAAACTGACTACTAGAAAGAACAATTGCATACTGACAACACATTATTCAACATTACTAAGGTGTTTTTTTTTATCATACTTTCTTAGCGAATGATAATACATACACAAATAAAATATTTAAGAAAGCATGTCCAAGTAAATGAAATATATGTTACCTTCATGTACTTCTTTTTTGCTACATGTTAGTTAATTCACAAAAAACATGATGAAGAAGAGAAATGATAATGTTGAATGTGAATCTTCATGAAACTAAATATGAATTTGTATAGGCAAAATAGAGGAAATAAAAAAAAGACTCGAGGATGAAATGAAATATTTCTTACCTTCATGTACTTCTTTTTTGTTACTTGTTACTTCATTCACAAACCAATATGATGCAGAAGAGAAAAGATAATCTTGAATGTGAATCTTCATGAAACTATATATGAATTTATAGGCAAAATAAAGGAATACCATAAGACATTATAAACTTACAAATTTAAGTTTGGAGGTTATGGACATAAACATTTATGGGAGTTATGAATATTATTAAAAGTAAAAATTGAAGAGGTGCAAGTCATGGGTAGTAAATCCTTGTGAATAAATTAAATAATAAAGAGAAAAATACTTAAAATATAAAATATTTTTTTCATTTTTATGGTTAGAAGTGAAGCAAACAAATAAGAAAAATGTGAAGAGTTTTTGTTATAAATGTTCCATCATTAATAAAATAATTATTTGTAATAAATTAAGTAATTTAATTTTACAATACAATAATTAATTTAAATAAGAAAAAAAGCCAAAATATGAGAAAAAAGATAAATGCAAATGGCCCGAAAATAGAGAGGTGTCACATCATTTTTTCTGTGTTTCTCCTTTTTTTTTTAATTATTATTATTATTATTATTATTATTATTATTATTATTATTATTATTATTATTATTATATATAGAATATGAAAATAAAATATACAAGGAAATTTTTTTTATCAATAACAGTTGAATATTAATGTTTTTAAGGTCCGAAAATTATACTCTCACTAATATTAAATTAAAATTATTTTTTAACAATCGAAAAGAATATGATGTGATAAATACACATTTAGCGATTGAATTTATATTTTTTTCTTTAAAAAATTGTTGTTAAAACCCAATTTTCATATGGTGATATTCTCCATCATATTTGGTCACTTGATAATTTGGACATCTTGACCTTTAATGTACTTTGATAGGCCTTCAATTTGTTTTTATCAAATTCACAAGTAGTTCTTCTACGGTGGAAGTTTCGATAATCAGTGCTTGTACAACCACCATAGTGGATGAAGAATAATATAGAACATCATTTGGATAGTGCTTAAATTATGATGTGACATAAGAAAAGATTGAAGCATATTTAATTCTCAATACACGATCATCGTTCTACATGAATGGATTGTTAGGCTAGCGATGGTGTTTTTGTGATAATCTTAGGCGATTCAAAGTTCATTCTACAACGTTAATGATGTTGTTTCTTGTTCTAAAACATACATAGAGGATATTTCTTCTTTTGAAAAAGATAAATTGAAAATCTGAGATCACCTAGACGATGACTGAAGTATTTGTTGTCGCAACATTTTGGGTTTACGCCTTCTAATTCGACCAATAATCTCCATGATAACTTTCAAGCCATTTGTGAGTCAACATCCTCAAAAGCATTGAATTTGGAGTTGATATTCATTGTAGTCATATTGATATTTTGTTAAACTTTGAAGAGAAGAGATGAGAGGTAAAGATTGAGTGGACATGCCAATTTGTAAGAGACTAAGTTTCTTTTATTAAAAAAAGCAATCAAGAAAGGATAACTAGAGAAATAATAATATTTATATTTCAATAATTTATTGATACTATCAATTTGTGGCATCGTCAAACTAATTAAATTCATCTTCATCAGGTAATGTTTAAAGTGATAAAAAAAATTTATTACAATCACAAATAAAATATGAACAAACATAACTTTATTGATAAACATTGTGGATACAAATCCGTTCCTCCCTTGATTTTTCTCTCTCTTAAGATTTTTTCCGTTATTTGAGGCCCATTAGAGGTGTGTTTTTCGAACTAGGATCATTTCAAATTGATCTCCATGAAAGGATTTGTGGATCTTCTTGAAGTATTTGATTATCAAAAAGACTTTGACATATCTTGATCTCTTTTTGAATATCCCAAGAGTTTATGAGATATTTGAGATGCCTCTTCAAGGAAATATAATACTTTTTATATGGATGTAAACTAGAATTTAGGATAGAGTAGCCTCCAAGAATCCTCATTGGAATTGAATACGTCTAGTAAATTTCAATTATTGAACATGTCTTGTACAATCCCATAAAAATTTGATGTCTACAGTCATACATTTCCTTCAAATCAGTCTACAATTCAAGTGGATGTTTCACTGTCAGGTATTCAATCTTCATCTTTCATCTAAATGGCAATGAAGAAAAATCATAACTTTTGCTTTGTCCTAACTCGATGTTGTATTACCCTTATGATAATGAATAGGGGCTAATGGGTGGATTGGATTGGATTTGGATTGATTGAATATGGATTGAGTTAAAATGGACTGGTGACACACCACTCATATAAAATATGGGGAAAAATGGATTTGGTCAAATATAATTTGGGTAAAATGATTGTAACCCATTTTAATCTCATAAAGCCAAAAAATATTAAATCAAAGCAAAAATTTTTATATTTCAACCTTTACCACCTTACCGCACCCTTCTATTATTATTATTTTTTAAATAATTTTTCATACAAAAAAAATATTTTTTTACCTTGTACCCCCATCCCACCTCACCCTCCCCCCCCCCCCCCCACCCCTCAAAAAAAAATGAAAAACTATTTGAATTTTATAAAAATAAATTCAAAAAATTTTCAAAAAAAATAAAATGCCCCCACCCAACCTATCCCCCAGCCCCACCGCTCAATTTTTTATTTTTTATTTTCAAAAACAAATAGTGCAATTAGGAATTTTTATTAGAAGTGAGTGATATATGGTATATATGATTTTCATGTTTACCCATTTTGTTCATATTTGTATGAGCTTAAATATATTTAATTTCATATTTACCCATTTAAGAAAATATGAGTGATCCATTTAATTTAAAATGGGAAAATGGATTCATTTCACTTATTGTAATGATCCGGTTGGACATTTTTGAAAAGTTTTGTGAATTTATCATTTTTTTCCCTCCCAATATTGACCCGAGTCTTCTATGAATGAGTTTTGAAAATTTGATATTGAACTTTGAGTTAAAAGTGGCGAATTTGATAAGTTTTGAGTTTAAAAGGCAAAGTTGTGAAGAAAGTGGTTTTCAGTGTTTTTTGGAGTTTCACGTGTCGAAATGGAATTTTGTCAATTTCATCAGTCGTGAAATGTGTAATCTGATCAGTGAGAGTTGTCGGTTTTAAATTTAAAGTTTTTTTTTTTTAATTTGAGGTCCTAAGTTGTGAATTTGTGAAATTTTATCCTTTGAGTTGACTTTGGTCAACACTTGGGTTTTGGATGCTGAGATCGGAATTTCGAGAATTCTGTAGGATTTGAGGGATGATTTTAGGCGTAGGTGAGGTCTTGGTTGATTTTTGAGAGGTCCCGAGCTTGTTTTAGCCTTTTTAGGTGTTGAGTTAGTTTCTCATGGTTTTCACGGATGTCGGATTAAGGAGACCTCAAATTCATGTTTTGACGGTTCCATTGAGTCCGAAACGTCGAGTATAATTGATTTGCTTATGTTGTTTGTGTGTACGGGGTTTTGAACAAATCCTAAGGGTCCTTTCAGAGTTTGATAGTTGGCTAATTTTTCTTCTGATGTATTCTGGTGCACCATCCGCGTTCGCGGAGCTTATGGCCGCGTTCAAGGAGGGGAAGGGGTGAGGACCCCGCGTTCGCAGAGTCTCAATCTCTTTCCCTGGAGGTCAAGCCATTGACCTCCACGTTTGCAGGAGACCTGTTGTGTTTGCGGAGGTCCAACTCATTAAATCTCGTGTTCACGGGTAGGGGTCCGCGTTCGCGGATGACCCCTGGCAATGCTTAAATCCAAATTTTGGGTTTCTTCCTTTTTTTCATTTTTGGAGCTTTGAGAACTCGGTAAATTATTGAACAACCAATTATACCAAAGACAGAAATACCAGATTTCTATGCAAATAAACGAATTATTGGAATCAGCACAATATTGACTGAATTATCAAATGTTTATGATGAAACGAATTACATATGGAAGTATTGTTCGAGGAACCACTTATTGATCTACTCCACAGCAAAGGAATTAAGACATATGGACAAATTAGAAGTAAAAAATTGGGCCTTAACACTACTTAGACCAGAGCAAGAACCTATAACAAAAGCGATAAGGAAAGGATTTATTTCGGAAGATAGTTTAGATCAGTATTGCAAACTTATTGGAAAAAAAGTACACAGAACATGAATGTAGCAGATGCAGCGGTACAAACAACTACATACCAGATGTCAATATCGACTAGAAGACAAATGGACAACCACGAATTAAAGAAGAAAAATTATTGAAGACACATGGACGAACAAGAGATAAAGAAGACTCAATTATTGAAGGAATCTACTTTTGAAAAAGAAAAACAAAGACAGGTGGACGAAGGAAAGTTAAAGAAGAAATAATTATTGAAAAAGACAAACAGATGGACGGCCAAGACATAAAGAAACATCAATTATCAAGAAGAAACATAGCCATGTGATATAAAGTAAAGATAAAGGAGAAAACGACATAAAGAAAGCAATTATGTCGGAGGACTTATATGTAAATAAGTAGGGGACTTACTTTGTAAATTATCTTTTTTATTTTATAGTTTTAGTCCTTAGAACGTTTGTATAAATAGGTTAGCATTTCTCATTTGTAAATCATCAGATCCTTAACCCCTCATCCTCTCAATATCTCACTAAATTTCCAGCTTTGTAAAAATATATATTCAATAAAAATTACTTAAATTCCCCAGATGGAGAAAGACTTAGCAAAAACTGCAACTGAGGTATGACTATATACCTTTTATGATCCATACTTAGTTATAATTAGTTACGATTTATATTATGAATTATGATTATAAACTATATAAATCAATGATCATGTTTAGCTAAAGTAGTTAATTCCTGTCAACCATAAATATTATGTGATATGCTTATGATTGTTATTATGAATTAGAATTATTCAATATTTATTATCTAGTTTGCTAGCATAGAGAAAAGTAGGAGAAGACTTCTAGAACTATGCATCCAAAGATGGGAAACCGTTGAAGGCGAGAGAAGCCGTGTTAGGGAAGTACCTAAGTGTTGATGCGCTGTTTAGGAAGGTAGTATCTGAAAAAGGTATCATGCTAGTAGTGATCAGATAATAAACATGAATACTCTAATCCGTAATAAGCTTTCATAAGAATTACCATATGGTAGACATGGAAGACAGGAATACAATATCAAAACTAAACAAGAAGAAAAAATAAAGATAATAACTTTGATGAACATAACTAATATACCAACCATAGAACTTAACAACAATTATTTTGAAGACAACCATAAAATAATTATTTTTAAAATATTAGAAAAAATAAATGAACCTAGTATTAGAAAATTAATTTGGGAAAAATTAATAAAATCTGAAGAAGATGAAATAAATAACTTACTAAGACAGAATTGGTTTGATGACATAAGAGCAGTAATGCAAGAATTATACTACGATAGTACAGATTACATAGACATGTACCACCCAAATTACGATAGTGACTACAATAGTGATTAAAATATGATAAATGAAGAATATTTCCAACTTTGGAAAGAAACTATGACTGAAATAGATTCATGGAAAAACATTATAAAAATATATTTAGAAGAATACCTTAAAACACAAGACATACAATACCTAAAACTACTAATAGAAGGAGCCCAAATAATTCTACATAAAAAAGAAAAAGAAGAAGAACTTTACAAAAAAGCATTTATTTGCTAAAAGACTATGACAAACTTAAACATAGCCCGAATTCCGCACTTACCCCCCAGTATGGTATCAGAGCATAGGATTAAAATTAATATAGGATTAATAGGAATAAAATAAGCATAGGATTAAAATTAATATAGGATTAATAAGAATAAAAAATAAACATAGGATTAAAATAATTAGTAGAAGATGAGAAGACCTTATAAAAATACCCAGACGTATAAACAGATAAAACATGACTTAAAATATTTATATATAGAATATAAAAGATTGAATAAACAAATTAACAAAACTACTGAAGATATCCATAAACTAGACAAACTAATCACTCAAGTATCAATATTAGAATATAAGTTTATAACCAAACTAAAACAAAGATTAACATGTATATAAAATGAATAAGGAAGAGTTCGCAGTAAGTGAAAAAACATATGAAAATTATGATGGATTAAAAATAAAAATAATTTTCTCAAATTTAGGTCGTAGATATAAAAAAATAGAAGATCAATTATACTTAATGTTAGAAAAGGAAGAATTAAAACTAGAAGATAGTTTAGCAGTTATGATAAGAATAGTAAGAGAAAATGAAGAAATAGATAGACAAAAGGAAATAGAAAAAATAAAGATAGAAAATGAAGAAAAAATACAACAAATAACAAATACGAAAAATAATAGAATAAAAGAATTACAAATGCTAAAAGAAATATATGAAAAACAGCAAGAACAAGAAGAAGAAAATAAATTATTAACAGAAATGCAAAGATATAAAGAAAAAATTACAGAAAAAACAGAAGTACAAAATCAAAATAAAAATGAAGTACACATAGAAACTATAGAAGAAGATATGGAAGTAGATCAAACCTCAGAAATAAGTGAAACATACACGGAAATGATAGAAAATAAATTAATAGAAAACACAGAAGTAGAAATAAACTATGATGAAAAAATAAAAGAAGAAGCTAGTACTAGTAAAACTAGTAAAACAAGAACATATCCAAAACATGAAAAACCACAGATATATACACGAGATTATACAAACTCTGACAGATACGAAACATTATGAAATAAAAGATTAAATAAAAATAAATGGAGTCCTAAACAAATAAATTTACAACCTGAATATTTAAACTTAGATTGTGTAACAGACATAAATCAAACTATACAGTTATGGATAGGATATATAGCAAAATAAATAATAGACAATAAAATCAACATCTTAGAAGTACCAGGATATATAGAAAGAACATTTATAGGAGAAGTAAAATTATGGTTCTTAAATCTAGAAGAAGATAGTAAAAAGACATTAAGATCAAGTAAAGATATACAAGCTAAAGAAACAACATCAGTAATGGACATACTTTACAAATATGAAACAGCTATAAGAAATGAATTTAGTAGCATGACAACAGAGGAAGAAGAACGAAATAAAGATAAAATTATAAACAGAAATTTAATGAATAAATTAGGAATATGTAACATGTGTTATTTAGATGAATACACTTGTGTTTATAAAGAATATTATTATAAAGGAGTATATAATACACAAGAAAGTCCAGGAATAAGACACTTATATTTTACGAAATTACCAGAACCATTTAGTTCAAAAATAATAAAAGCATGGGAAGAAGCAAAATTACATGATACATTAGGAGCTAGAATAAAATTTGTTAAACAATGGTATGCAAATACGTGTGAACAATATAGAGAAAATATAAAAATGAAAAAAACAATAATAAAAAATCTAGCATGTTGTAAAGATAAGATAGCACCACAATTTGGTTGTGATGATAAATATTATAAAAAACATAAAAAGAAAAGGTTTAAAAATTATAAGAAAATAAAACATAAATATAGAAATCCAAGAAAAAGATATTTTACAAAATCTAAAAGACCATATAGAAGAAAGAAAAGTATAAGTAAATGTAAATGTTATAATTGTGGAAAATTAGGACATATAGCAAAAGATTGTAAAATACCGAAAATACCCAATAAAAAACAAATATCAGAAATAATTATAGAAGAGGAAGTCTGCTTACAATTAGAATATTTAGATTATGAATTAGAAAGTGATGATAGTAATTATGAAATATCCGATAATGAAGAAGAATATCACACAGATAATGAAATAGAACAAATAGATGACTGAAGAAAATATAGAAATAATAAGAGAAGAATATATAACAGAAGATTATTCTGAACAAAAAATAATTTTTGATAATAACATATTTGAAAAGGTAAAAGGAAAAGAAATTGATTTAAGTGTAGAAAAAATATTTAGTATACCCTTAATAAAAAAAACCATTTTAAAAGAAACAAAGAGGAATTTTACATAATTAGCCAAAAAGAACATATTATAGATTGCAAATATGCTCAAGGAAAAGCTGAAATACCAATAATAAATAAAAGAGAATTAAATAAAGAAGTACAGAAAATAAAAAGTAAAGAACAAATTAAATATGTACATTTAGGAGGAATAGAAATACTTATAAAAGCAATGTTTTAAAGAAGGAATAGATACTCCAATAGAAATATATTTAGCAGATGATAGAATAATAGAACCTATAGAAAAAAGTGTAATTACAGCGGTAAGAGGAAACTTAATCTACCAAAAATTTAAATTTACTGTTAATATTAATTATTCAGTAGCATTAACAGATCAAAATATAGATAAAGCATTAGTACTATATTGGAAAATAAATGGAATAACTTTAACTTGAAGTAAAATATACAATAGATGTAAAAAGTTATATGTACTAACTACAAAACATAAAATAACTGCAAAAAGTAAAATAAAAGGAATAGAAATAGAAACGCCATTTGAACAATTTGTTAAAATAATAGATAATAATAACTACTCATATCAAGAAATAAATACTAGTGAAAACTTAGAGATAATAGAAGAAAGAATAGGAAGAACTAGAAAAATTAAAAATAATCTACAAAGAGAATATACAAAAAAGATAGCATATGATGTAAACTCTAACAAGTACTACATAATAGGAATAATAGAAGAAAAAGAACATTTAATATTAATAGACACAAAACAAAAAGATAATTATATAATAGATAAATTATTAAATAAAGAAGAAATGGAAATAAATAAAATGACAAAACAAAAATGCTCAGATTTACCAGCATTAATAATAGCTCAATTAGAAATAGAAAAAGAAATAATAATAGCAGATATACCTATGAAAATAAAATTAGAAATTAGAGAAGAACAACAAGCAGATATAATCTTAGGATTAAAATGGTTAGAAGAAATGAAACCTTATAAAATAGAATCTACTTACATAACTATTACCTATAACAATAAGATAATAATAATAAAAAGAATAATATTATGAAAATACATGTACTTATGAAAATTATAATAGAAGGATACTATAATAGATATTATACACCAATGATAGATACAGGAGCAGAAGTTAACATATGTAAATACAACTGTTTACCAAAAGATAAATGGATAAAATTAAAAATACCAATAGTAGTAAAAGTATTCAATAATGAAGGAAGTTTAATACACTATAAAGCAAAAGATATAAAAATACAGATATGGGATAAGATACTTAAGATAGATGAAATATACAATTATGATTTACCTACAAAAGATATAATCCTAGGAATACCATTTCTAGAAAGATATTATCCTCATGTAATAACTAAAAGTCACTGGTGGTTGACAACACCATGCAACCACAAAATAGGAGCAAAAAGACTAGGAAATAAAATAAGAAAAGACACAGAATGGATAAAAGGAAGTGAAAATATTACACAAAAATTAGAAAATATGCCAATTAATGCTAATAATATAGAATACATAGTATTCACAATAGATAAACTAAGTCCAATAAAAACTAGACTAGAACAATTATATAGTGAAGACCCATTAAAAGGATGGAATAAACATAAAATCACTGTAAAAATAGAATTAATAGACGAAACTCAAAAACCTTTAAAATATAATTTTGACGACTTAAAAGAATTTACAATGCATATAACAGAACTATTAGGAAAAGGATACATACAAGAGAGTAATAGTAAACATACAAGTCCAGCATTTATAGTTAACAAACATAGTGAACAAAAAAGAGGAAAAAGCAGGATGGTTATAGATTATAGAAATTTAAATGCAAAAACTAAAACTTATAATTACCCAATTCCAAATAAAATATTAAAACTAAGACAAATACAAGGATATAATTATTTTAGTAAATTTGATTGTAAATCAGGATTTTATCACTTAAAATTAGAAGAAGAATCCAAAAAATTAACAGCATTTACAGTACCACAAGGATTTTATGAATGGAATGTATTACCATTTGAATATAAAAATGCACCAGGTAGATTTCAACATTTTATGGATATATATTTCACAAAACTAGAAAATTGTATAGTATATATAGATGATATACTCTTATACTCAAGGACATACGATGAACATATAATATTATTAGAAAAATTTATAAACATAGTAGAAGAATCTGGAATAAGTTTAAGTAAAAATAAAGCAGAAATTATGAAAAATCAGATAGAATTTCTAGGAATACAAATAGATAAAAATGGAATAAAAATGCAACAACATATAGTACAAAAAATTATAAATTCAGAAGAAATATTAGACACAAAAAAGAAATTACAATCCTTTTTAGGATTAGTAAATCAAGTAAGAGAATATATACCTAAACTAGCAGAATATTTAAAACCATTGCAAAGAAAATTGAAAAAAGATATTGAATATAATTATGATGACACAGATAAGAAGCAAGTCCAAAAAATAAAAGAACAATGTAAAAAATTACCAAAATTATGTTTTCCAGAGGAAAATAAAAAATTCAATTATATAGTAGAATCAGATGCAAGTGAAAATAATTATGGAGGGGTATTAAAATACAAATATGAAAATGAAAAAATAGAACATCATTGCAGATATTACTCAGGAACATTTATGGAAACGGAAGGTAAGTGGGAAATTAATAGAAAAGAATTATTTGCATTATATAAATGTTTATTAGCATTTGAACCATATATTGTATATAACAAATTTATTGTTAGAACAGACAATACACAAGTAAAATGGTGGCTAACACGAAAGGTACAAGAGTCAGTTACTACAAAAGAAATTAGAAGATTGGTATTAAATATTTTAAATTTCTCTTTTACTATTGAGGTAATTAGGACTGACAAGAATGTTATTGCAGACTACTTATCAAGACAAAGCCGTACAAACGGACTTTGAAGAAGAAATTACCAATGCAATACTTATTAAGGAATTACTTGAACAAATCAAGATGCTCAATACAAGAGTATCAAAAATAGAAACAACATATGTGGAGAAGGACCACGGTAAAAAATCAGATCTAGTAGTGCAATCGGAGCACTTTAAACAACCAGACCTAGAAGGTGACGTTGGGAAACACCTAAAAACCCAAATTACTAACAAAAATATTAATGCAGGTATTGCAGGTACCAGTACAAGGGAAGAATTATTTACTACAGTTACAAAAAAGAAAAACTTTAATTTGAATAAGTTATTTGATAAACCTTATGCCCCACCTCACATACCAAAGAATGAATTATTCATACCACCTCAAATACATACATATGCAACCTCACTTAACCAAACCAAAAAGACATACAACCATATAACCCGCACCTATATTGAAAATATTGAAAAAATTCAAACTTTGTTAAATACCCAACCAATAGAAAATCCAGAAAAGTTAAAAAACCATCAAGGATATATAACCCAGAAATTACAAAATTATAATAAATTAATTGCCTTGCCAGGAACAAAACCAAACTTAGTAGCAACTTGTTACTCTTATGGACTTATTTCGACAGCATATACAATTACGGGAGATGAACTTAGCCTAATACCAGAATTATATCAAGCTTTTATGAATTATAAACGAGTTACGAAAGGACAATTATTCTATATAAGATTTTACTCAGCACCAGCAGAAATACTATTTGACGAGATAAAACCAGTTATTACAGTAATCAAGATAGGGATGACCAAAGACTATATTATGCCGGAAGAAATTATTGAACAACCAATTATACCAAAGACAGAAATATTACCCATTATTATTATTTAATTTATGAGTTTAAATCAATATTTTGGGTTGATAAATTGGGGGGTCTTCATGAACATGAGTTTTGAAGTAAAAGTGAGTTTGTGAACTGATTTTGAGAACTTTTTTGAAATGATTTTCACCAATGATTTCCTAAAGTCTTGAGTAATGTTTTCAAGTATTGTTTTTCCGGATTCAAACATCCAATTGGGTTTTGAAGTTGATTGACCCATCTCTTTACATAATTGATATGGGTATCATTGTTTTCGGAATGTGATGGTAAATACTTGCTTGTATATAAAATGTGTGGCTTTAAAAGTGATTTGGAAGGGGAAGACTCAACTCTTGGAGTAATTGTTGATTGATTAAAGGAAAATGACCTCTTAAAACCTCGTATTCTAGTAGAATTCATGTACTTCCTTCATTGCTTGTGTGTTGGGAGTAATGGGGATGAGGTAAAGGGTTTAAATTGTCCACTTGATACATCTAAATGAATAAAAAGGGGTTGAAATGAAAAGGGCTATGTGATAAACATGATGATGTGAATTGTCTTATTGTCACCCTTTTTTATTTAAAGCATGAATGTGGACTTGAATTGTGCGAATTGTTTTATCTTCCTTGTGGTGTGACATTGCTTGTATGCATTAATTGTGAATATCGTGATGAGACATGTGATGATTTATGATGTCGAGGTCTTTGTTGGCGTGTATTATGATGTCAGGTCTTTGCCGGCGAGTGTTATAATGCGAGGTCTTTGCCGACAAGTGTTGTGATGTTGAGGTCATTTTTGGTAAGTGTTTATAAAGTTGATGGTTCCAGCTAGTGATTTCATAAAAAGCCGATGGGAAATGATTCCGACTAGTGATTTGATATAAAGCCAATGGAAAATGGTTCTGTCTAGTGATATTGTGTTGATGGAAAATGGTTCCGACAAGAGATTGAAAATTATGATTTGATGATTATGCGTGACTTGATTGTTAATTGTGATTTATGTACTTGTTGTGCGTGATTGAGCTACTTGACTTTGAGAATGACTTACTTGATTCGTTGATTGTTGATTACGACTATTGAACTATGGATATTGATCATTGTGAGTCGTGTATTATAGAATTTCTAGGTTGGGCTGATTTATATGTAGGTAGTTTAAGGAGGTTCGGTTGGAGTGTAAGAGGTATTTGTTTTCTAGCTAGATTCCTTGTTTTCTAGGTTGTTTGTTGGGTACCATGTTGTTGGTACTCACCCCTTATACACTTGTGTGAGTTCCAGCCCGGACCCACGTGATCTCTTTCTCCTTCTTCTAATTTCGAGACTTATCGAGGAATTGAAGAGGCAGTTGTTTTTCACTTCGGCGGACCCTCTTTTTCCTTTTCTTTATACTTTATTCTATTTAAGAAATAAAGACTGGAACTTGTATTAATCTTTTGAAATTCATATTTACTTTAGTGGCTTATACACGTGATAACCAGGTTTTGGGGTATTGTTTAGAATGAATAAGTTTTCCGCCTTTGTCTTGTTCTTGCTTTACTATTTTCCGCATTTCTTTCGTTTTCATTGGGTTGAGGCTGACTTATCTTGGTGGAAATAGACAAGTGTCATTACATCCGTTTTTGGATCGTGACATATGGGCTAAAATTGTCACTTCTAATAATGACACAAAAACAAATAATTTTTTATAAAAATATCAAATACCACAAATTCAGACTTTGATAAATTCAACTTAACAAAATTATCATTAAATTTTTTAGAAATAATATAAAAATAGTGAAAATTAGTAAACAATATGATTCATATGATTATAGATTATAAGCCATTTAAACCAAATCGAGGTTATACTAAAAAAAAATTCATTCACATTTCATAATCAATAATCCTTAAAAACTCTAAGGTATTGCTTCGTGAGTTAACTAAATTATACTCTCTCCGTCCCTTTTTATATATCATCTCTTTCTATTAATAGCTAGACCACAATACTTGTCATTTTATAAAATTTATGCATAAATTACCATATTTTGCCTATTATACCCTTGATAGATAGTTAATTAATCTTGTCATTTATTAATAAAGTTGACTTAAAAAAACATTAAATAAAGGTAGAAGAATAAAAAGTTACATCATTTCTTAATGCAAGTGCAAAGTTAAAAATGTGACATATAAAAAGGGACAGAGGGAGTACTCCCTTTGTCCAATAATAGTTTTCCACTATATATTTTGCACACTCTTAAGATATTATAAATAGAAGCGTAATTTTATATGGAAAAATCCTTTTGGCCAGAAAAAATTTAATAAATACAACGTCTTGAAAAATGTAACAGAGAAATGATTATAATTAACGAATTAGGAACTAAGTATAAAATTATTTATTGACTTTCTAAAGTAGACAAATATTATTGGGCATCCCAAAATGATATAGTGGAGAATTATTATTGAACGGAAAGAATATTATAAATACATACTTATTATTTTGTCTCTTTTAACGAACGTAGTGGGAAACATCATCGAACACAAAAGTAAAATGTCTGCATCAAAAAAAATTGGCTCACTGCCGTTATGCCTTTCCAGTTCCCATCAAAATCAAAGGTTTTGTAAAAAAAAAAAAATTGCAAAGTTCAAATGAGTACGATTTAATCATATTTGGTGAAATGAAACTTAGAAATATTTAAATCGTGTTGATAACTTGTTGTAAATTTAAAAATAAAAGAATAATATAAAGATAAAGATAAGAAGAAGAAAAAAAGACAAGAAGCGTGATATAAGACGAGAAATAATATAAGATGTAACTTTCGTTGTTTTAAGTGTATTCAATATTATTTTCATTCATCAATAACATTACTGCACACAAAGCAGGAAATTAAACCTAGAAATTACAGTCATTCATTTAATCAAATTATTTACGATAGAATATTTAAAAACATATAAAATTTGATTTAACTCTGAAAAAATAAACGAAACTAGCATAAAACAGTTAATATGGGAAAAAATAATGAAACATGAAGAAGAAGAAATGAATAATTTATTAAGACAAAATTGGTTTGATGACATAAGAGCAGTAATGCAAGAATTATATGACAGTCATGAATATTTAGATGTATATTCATACTATAATAGTGATTGAATTATGATAAATGAAGAATATTTCCAACTTTGGAAAGGAGTTATGACTGAAATAGATTCATGGGAAAATATTATAAAAACACATTTAGAAGAATACCTTAAAACACAAGACGTACAATACTTAAAAATGTTAATAGAAGGAGCCCAAATAATTCTACATAAGAAAGAAAAAGAAGATGAATTTTACAAAAAAGCATTTATTTGATAAAAGACTATGACAAACTTAAACATAGCCCGAATTTCGCACTTACCCCCCAATATGGTATCAGAGCATAGGAATAAAATAATCATAGGATTAATATAATATAAAGAAAATGAGAAGACCTTATAAAAATACTCGAATCTATAAACAAACCAAATACGAATTAAAATATTTATATGTAGAATATAAACGATTGAATAAACAAGCTAATAAAACTACAGAAGATATCCACAAATTAGACAAGTTAATCACAAAAATATCATTATTAGAATATAAGTTTATAACCCAGTTAAAAGAAAGACTAAAACACGAATAAAATGAATAAAGAAGAATTTGCTATAAGTGAAAAGACATATGAAAATTATGATGGACTAAAAATAAAAATAATTTTCTCAAATTTAGGTAGAAGATATAAAAAAAATAGGAGATCAATTATATTTAATGCTAGAAAAAGAAGAATTAAAACTAGAAGATAGTCTAACAGCCATGATAAGAATAACAAGAGAAAATGAAGAAATAGATAGACAAAAAAAAATAGAGAAAATAACAAATACAAAAAATAATAGCATAAAAGAATTAGAAAAAGAATTACAAATGCTAAAAGAAATGTATGAAAAACAACAAGAACAAGAAGAAGAAAATAAATTATTAACAGAAATATAAAAATATAAAGAAAAAATTACAGAAAAACAGAAGTAGAAAATCAAAATAAAAATGAAGTACACATAGAAACTATAGAAGAAGATATGGAAGTAGATCAAACTTCAGAAATAAGTGAAACGTACATAGAAATTATGGAAAATAAAAAAATAATAGAAAATACGGAAGTAGAAGTAAATTATGATGAAAAAATGAAGGAAACAGAAGCCAGTACTAGTAAAACAAGAACATATCCAAAACATGAAAAACATCAGATATATATACGAGATTATACAAGTTCAGATAGATATGAAACATTATGGAATAAAAGACTAAATATAAAAAAAATGGAGTCCTAAACAAATAAATTTACAACCTGAATATTTAAACTTAGACTGTGTAACAGATATAAATCAAACTATACAATTATGGATAGGTTACATAGCAAAACAAATAATAGATAATAAAATTAACATAATAGAAGTACTAGGATATATAGAAAGAACATTTATAGGAGAAGTAAAATTATGGTTCTTAAATTTAGAAGAAGAAAGTAAAAAGACATTAAGATCAAGTAAAGATATACAAGCTAAAGAAACAACATCAGTAATGGACATACTTTATAAATATGAAACAGCTATAAGAAATTAATTTAGCAGTATGACAACAGAGGAAGAAGAACGAAATAAAGATAAAATTATAAATAGAAATTTAATGAATAAATTAGGAATATGCAATATGTGTTATTTAGATGAATATGCTTGTGCTTACAAAGAATATTATTATAAAGGAGTTTATAATACACAAGAAAATTCAGGAATAAGGCATTTATATTTTACGAAATTACCAGAACCATTTAGTTCAAAAATAATAAAAGCATGGAAAGAAGCAAAATTACATGATACATTAGGAGTTAGAATAAAATTTGTAAAACAATGGTATGCAAATATATGTGAAAAATATAGAGAAGATCTAAAAATGGAAAAAACAATAATAAAAAATTTAGCATGTTGCAAAGATAAAATAGCACCACAATTTGGTTGTGATGATAAATATTATAAAAAACATAAAAAGAAAAGGTTTAAAAATTATAAGAAAACGACACATAAATACAGAAATCCAAGAAAAAGATATTTTACGAAATCTAAAAGACCATATAGAAGAAAGAAAAGTATAAGTGAATGTAAATGTTATAATTGTGGAAAATTAGGACATATAGCAAAAGATTGTAAAGTACCAAAAAATCCTAATAAAAAACAAATATCAGAAATAATTATAGAAGAAGAAGTTTGCTTACAATTAGAATATTTAGATTATGAATTAGAAAGTGATGACAGTATCTATGAAATATCCGATAATGAAATATCTGACAATGAAGAAGAATATGAAATAGATAATGAAATAAAACAAATAAATGACTGAAGAAAATATACAAATAATAAGAGAAGAATATATAACAGATGATTATTCTGAACAAAAAATAATTTTTGATAATAACATATTTGAAAAAGTAAAAGGAATAGAAATTAATTTAAGTGTAGAAAAAATATTTAGTATACCCTTAATAAAAAACCCTTTTAAAAGGAATAAAGAGGAATTTTATATAATTAGCCAAAAAGAACATATTATAGATTATAAATATGCCCAAGGAAAAGCTGAAGTACCAATTATAAAAAAAAGAGAATTAAATAAAGAGATACAAAAAATAAAAAGTAAAGAGCAAATCAAATATGTACATTTAGGAGGAATAGAAATACTTATAAAAGCCTGTTTTAAAGAAGGAGTAGATACCCCAATAGAAATATATTTAGCAGATGATAGAATAATAGAACCTATAGAAAAAAGCGTAATTACAGCGGTAAGAGGAAACTTAATCTACCAAAAATTTAAATTTACA
Source organism: Solanum pinnatisectum (assembly GCA_035578085.1). Classification (NCBI taxonomy): domain Eukaryota; kingdom Viridiplantae; phylum Streptophyta; class Magnoliopsida; order Solanales; family Solanaceae; genus Solanum; species Solanum pinnatisectum. The sequence goes on along the minus strand of CM069076.1, from coordinate 19,207,855 downwards.
GTTAATACTAATTATTCAGTAGCATTAACAGATCAAAATATAGATAAAGCATTAGTACTATATTGGAAAATAAATGGAATAACCTTAACCCCAGGAAGTAAAATATGTACAGCTAGATATAAAAATTTATATGTACTAACTATTAAACATAAAATAACTGTAGAAAGTAAAATAAAAGGAATAGAAATAGAAACGCCATTTGAACAATTTGTTAAAATAATAGATAATAATAACTACGCATATCAAGAAATAGATACTAGTGAAAACTTAGAAATAATAGAAGAAAGGATAGGAAGAATTAGAAAAATTAAAAATAATCTACAAAGAGAATATACAAAAAAGATAGCATATGATATAATCTCTAATAAATACTACATAATAGGAATAATAGAAGAAAAAGAACATTTAATATTAGTAGACACAAAACAAGAAAATAACTATATAATAGATAAACTATTAAATAAAGAAGAAATGGAAATAAACAAAATGACGAAACAAAAATGCTCAGATTTACCAGCATTAATAGTAGCTCAACTAGAAATAGAAAAAGAAATAATAATAGCAGATATACCTATGAAAATAAAGTTAGAAATTCAAGAAGAACAACAAGCAGATATAATCTTAGGATTAAAATGGTTAGAAGAAATGAAACCTTATAAAATAGAATCTACTTACTTAACTATTACCTACAATAATAAGATGATAATAATAAAAAGAATAATATTATGAAAATACATGTACTGATGAAAATAATAATAGAAGGATATTATAATAAATATTATACACCAATGATAGATACAGGAGCAGAAGTTAACATATGTAAATATAACTGCTTACCAAAAGATAAGTGGATAAAATTAAAAACACCAATAGTAGTAAAAGAATTTAATAATGAAGGAAGCTTAATACACTTTAAAGCAAAAGATATAAAAATACAAATATGGGATAAGATACTTAAGATAGATGAAATTTATAATTATGATTTACCTACAAAAGATATAATTCTAGGAATACCATTTCTAGAAAAATATTATCCGCATGTAATAACAAAAACTCACTGGTGATTAACAACACCATGTAATCACAAAATAGGAGCAAAAAGAGTAGGAAATAAAATAAGAAAAGACACAGAATGGATAAAAGGAAGTGAAAATATTACACAAAAATTAGAAAATATGCCAATTAATGCTAGCAATATAGAATATATAGTTTCACAATAGATAAATTAAGTCCAATAAAAGATAGACTAGAACAATTATATAGTGAAGATCCATTAAAAGGATGGAATAAACATAAAATCACTGTAAAAATAGAATTAATAGATGAAAATAGTATTATAGCACAAAAACCTTTAAAATATAATTTTGATGACTTAAAAGAATTTACAATGCATATAACAGAACTATTAGAAAAAGGATATATACAAGAAAGCAATAGTAAACATACTAGTCCAGCATTTATAGTTAACAAACATAGTGAACAAAAAAGAGGAAAAAGTAGGATGGTCATAGATTATAGAAATTTAAATGCAAAAACTAAAACTTATAATTATTCAATCCCCAATAAGATATTAAAAATAAGACAGATACAGGGATATAATTATTTTAGTAAATTTGATTGTAAATCAGGATTTTATCACTTAAAATTAGAAGAAGAATCTAAAAAATTAACAGCATTTACTGTACCACAAGGATTTTATGAATGGAATGTATTACCATTTGGATATAAAAATGCACCAGGAAGATTTCAACATTTTATGGACACATATTTCACAAAACTAGAAAATTGCATAGTATATATAGATGATATACTATTATATTCTAAAACATATGATGAACATATAAAATTATTAGAAAAATTTATCAACATAGTAGAAGAATTAGGAATAAGCTTAAGTAAAAATAAAGCAGAAATTATGAAAACCCAGATAGAATTTTTAGGAATACAAATAGATAAAAATGAAATAAAAATGCAGCAACACATAGTACAAAAAATTATAAATTCAGAAGAAATACTAGATACAAAGAAAAAATTACAATCCTTTTTAGGATTAGTTAATCAAGTAAGAGAATATATACCTAAACTAGCAGAATATTTAAAACCATTGCAAAGAAAATTGAAAAAAGATGTAGAATATAATTATGATGAAATAGATAAAAAACAAGTTCAAAAAATAAAAGAACAATGTAAAAAATTACCAAAATTATGTTTTCCAGATGAAAATAAAAAATTCAATTATATAGTCGAATCTGATGCAAGTAAAAATAATTATGGTGGAGTATTGAAATATAAATATGAAAATGAAAAAATAGAACCTCACTGTAGATATTACTCAGGAACATTTACGGAAACGGAAGGTAAATGGGAAATTAATAGAAAAGAATTATTTGCATTATATAAATGTTTATTAGCATTCGAACCATATATTGTATATAATAAATTTATTGTTAGAACAGATAATACACAAGTTAAATGGTGGCTAACACGAAAGGTACAAGACTCAGTTACTACAAAAGAAATTAGAAGATTGGTATTAAATATTTTGAATTTCTCTTTTACTATTGAAGTGATTAAGACTGACAAAAATATTATTGCAGACTACCTATCAAGACAAAGCCGTGCAAACGGACTTTGAAGAAGAAATTACAAATGCAATACTTATGAAGGAATTATTAGAACAAATTAAGATGCTCAATAATAGAGTATCAATTATGGAAATAAAATATGTGGAGAAGGACCACGGTAAAAAACCAGAGCTAGTAGTGCAGTCGGAGAACTCTAAAAAACCAGATCTAGAAGGTGACGATGGGAAACACCTAAAAACCCAAATTACTAATGATTTAAGTATTATTGCAGATACATCTACAAAGGAATCATTTACAACAGTTACAAAAAAGAAAAATTATAATTTGAATAAGGTATTTGAAAAGCCTTATGCCCCACCTCACATAGCAAAAAATGAATTATTCATACCTCCACAAATACATACATATGCAACCTCACTTAACCAAACAAAGAAAACTTACAACCATATAACCCGGACATATACTGAAAACATTGAAAAAATCCAAAACTTCCTAAATACCCAACCTATTGAAAATCCGGAAAAATTAAAAACTCATCAAGGATACATAACCCAAAAATTACAAAATTACAACAAATTGATTGCATTACCAAATACCAAACCAAAATTAATAGCGACTTGTTATGCCTATGGACTTATATCAACTGTATATACAATTACAGGAGATGAACTTAGTCAGATACCGGAATTACACCAAGCGTTTATGAATTATAAAAGAGTTACCAAAGGACAATTATTCTATGTAAGATTTTATTCAGCGCCAGCAGAGATATTATTTGACGAAATTAAACCAGTAATTACAGTAATAAAAATAGGAATGACCAAAGATTATATTATATCGGAAGAGATTACAGCTCAACCAGTTATACAAAGAGCAGAGTTACCAGATTTTTACGCAAATAAAAGAATTATTGGACTTAGCACAATATTAACGGAATTATCAAATGTCTATGACGAAACGAATTACATATGGAAGTATTGCTCAAGGAACCATTTATTAATTTATTCAACAGCAAAAGAACTACGACCCATGGACAAGTTAGAAGTGAAGAATTGGGCCTTAACACTACTTAGACCAGAGCAAGAACCTATAACAAAAGCAATAAGAAAAGGATTTATTTCGGAAGATAGCTTAGATCAGTATTGCAAACTTATTGAAAAAAAGTATACGGAACATGAATGTAGCAGATGCAGCGGTACAAACAACTACATACCAGATGTCAATATCGACTAGAAGACAAATGGACGAACAAGAGTTAAAGAGAAACAATTATTAAAGACATGTGGATGGACACAAATTAAAGAGGAAACAATTATTAACAAAAGCAAGGCGTGACAACAAAGGGACAAAGCCATGTGATAAGATAATAAAGGATTGACATAAAGAAGAAAGAGATAAAGGAAGAAAAAGACATAAAGACGGATTGACATAAAGAGGGGGACTAATATGTAAATTAGCTAAGGACTTACTTTGTAAATTTCTTTTTCAATATTGCAACTTTAGCCCTTAGGATGTAAGTATAAATAGGATAGCATTTCTCATTTGTAAATCATCAGATCCTCTCAATCCTCTCTCAATTCCCCACTACATTCCAGCTTTGTAAAAACATATTCAATAAAAAATTACTTTAAAATTCCCCATATAATGGAGCAGAACTTAGCAAACACTGCAACTGAGGTATAACTATATACCTATTTATGATTCATACTTAGTCAATAATTATGATTAATGATTATGATTTATACTTGATTATGATTATATTTAGCTAAATAGTTAATTCCTGTCAACCATAATATTATGTGATATATTTATGATTGTTATTATGAATTAGAATTATTCAACATTTATTATCTAGTTTGTTAGCATAGAGAAAAGTAGGAGAAAACTTCTAGAACTATGCATCCAAAAATGGGAAACCATGAAAGGCAAGAAGGCCGTGTTAGGGGAGTACCTAAGTGTTGATGCGCTGTTTAGGAAGATAGTATCTGAAAAAGGTATCATGCTAGTAGTGACCGGATGATAAAATATGAATACTCTAAGTCATAATAAGCTATCATAAGGTTACCATATGGTAGACATGAAAGACATGAATAAATTGCTAAATAAATTGATAAACAAATTGTTAAGAAAAAAATGAATACTTCTAATATACCCACTGTAGAAGTTAACAATAACTATTTTGAAGATAACTATAAGATACTTATTTTTAAAATATTAGAAAAAATAAACGAAACTAGCATAAAACAGTTAATATGGGAAAAAATAATGAAACATGAAGAAGAAGAAATGAATAATTTATTAAGACAAAATTGGTTTGATGACATAAAAGCAGTAATGCAAGAATTATATGACAGTCATGAATATTTAGATGTATATTCATACTATAATAGTGATTGAATTATGATAAATGAAGAATATTTCCAACTTTGGAAAGGAGTTACGACTGAAATAGATTCATGGGAAAATATTATAAAAACATATTTAGAAGAATACCTTAAAACACAAGACGTACAATACTTAAAAATGTTAATAGAAGGAGCCCAAATAATTCTACATAAGAAAGAAAAAGAAGATGAATTTTACAAAAAAGCATTTATTTGATAAAAGACTATGACAAACTTAAACATAGCCCGAATTCCGCACCTACCCCCAATATATTATTTAAAAATTATATAATAAATTTTACAAATCATAATAATTAATAATTTAAAATTTTTAACAAGTATACAAAAAATTAAATAACTCTTAAGTTGCATATAAATTAAAATTAAAAAAATAACATACATTGAATCGTGTTGACACAAATTTCTATATCCAGTATTAAAAAAGTGGGGACATTGATCTAAAGAACATTAGAAGTACAACAACAAAACAAATAGAATGTCATTAAACATAAATATGATGACATGTATTCCAATAATTGAGGTGGTGATAATGGCATAAGTTTGATTTGTGTATTCATGTTTTGGATGAATCTCCAAATCACATGATTTTACCTTTGACAAAACCTCAAGTTTTGGCACATTATTAGAGCATATTCGTACGGTTAAAAGTCCATGTGGGCTATGCATATCTTTTCTATCCATAAAAAAAAAAAAAAAGAACTAAAAAAATAATAAAATAAATTGAATTGAAATGAAGTGTAATATTTACTGCAACTTAATTTCTACAATTAGTTTTGCTAGTACTGAAATTTTTTCTGAATGTCATTGTGATGTGCATTTTTTTAATTTGTAATACGACATACCAGGCATAATTATATATTGAGGGAAAGTCAAACTTTGTACCAATATATGTGATTTTTAAAATTACTTTTTTTTAAAAAATGTCTTTATATTTAGTAATAATTTAATTTTTATTTTATTTTAATAAAATAATTTATTATCATCATTTATTATTTTAAAATATATATATATTTTTTTTAAAAATAGTAAAGTGTGTGCCTAATAGAACACTATCACGTGAACTTAAAACGAAACATTGATATTACGTTCTGTACAGAAAATTTTAAATACTTCATCCGTCCACTTTTAATTGTCACGTTACATTTTTTGAAAGTCAATTTGATTATTTTTCAAAGTTGAATTAGATTACAATAATTTGATATCTTAAACAAAAAATTTAGATATTCAAAAACTATACAAAAAGTACTATGATTGCAATTTTTTGTATATGAAAAAAATACATGGTAAAATATTAATTAAATTTTTTATCATTAGACTCTAAAAAAGAAAATCGTGACAACAAAAAATGGAGGAATAAAGTAGTCCTTTTTATAAGTAATTGCTAATAATTGATCTGCATAACTCATAATAAATAACATAATTAATGATACTCCCTCCATTCCATATTAACTTAAGCTTTGAGGTGTTTCACACCCTATAAGAAAAGTAGATTGGGACATAAATTGAACATAATTTTCCATTTTTTTACCCTTATTAGTTATTGTCAAAAATAACTAAACATTAATTATAGTAACTAATTCCAATACTAACTTAAAGGGTAAAATTGGAAGAATATTTTAAAAATAGTCTTGAAGATTAAAAACTTAAGTTAATTTGAAAAATGGAAAAGGGCTCAAAGCTTAAGTTAATATGGAATGAAGGGAGTATTAAAGAGCAGAGAATGACATCCGATTTGCTTGTAGGACAATTTCAAAACAACTAATCCGATGTAATTTCTACGGAGAAAAGACATAAAGTGACATTTGAAGTTGTTCCGAATTTTCAAAAAGACACCTTAACTATGCAGACATTCTATTACCCCCCTAAACAATTCCGAACATATATTATTACATCATTTTTCGATCAGTTCCAAATTTTAAATGGTGTGTTATCACACACCAATCACTGTGTGACATGTGTTAATTTAATTTGAAATATAATTTTTTTTTCATTTTAAGTTTTTCTTTATTTCTTTCTCTTACTTTTTGACTTATTTTAATTTTATTACTTTGATTTTAATTTCATTTTAAGTTCTACTTCATCTTCCACCCCTACTTTCAAGCTATCCCTCCCTCCATTTTCTTTCTTTCTTTCTTCTTCTTCACCTCCCACCCTCACCTCACGTCACCCCCACATCAAGTTGAGCCCCTCCATTTTCTTTCTTTTTTCTTGTTCTTCTTCTTCGGTCAAATTCCTTTCTTTTCAAAATTATACTATTTTCTAGACTTTGTTGAGTTATTGATAACAAAACTAATTATTTTTCTAAGAAAAATCAAAATTTCGAAGGTATCATCAATTAATTTATCTCATTTTCATATAACTTCAAAACTAGAAATGATAATTTTGAAAGAATCAGAATTCTCCGAAAATTGAAAAAGTTTAATTGAAATTTGGATAAAAAAAACTAAATAATACATACTAATCATCTTGAAATCTAATAAGTTTATCAAATTGTTCAAAATGTATTAAATATTTAGTTATAATTTTAAAATTGAAGAGAGTTAAACTAATAGTAGTAAAAAAGAGAGGTGGAGTTGTGGTAAAAAGTGACATTGAAAGTGAGAAGCTACAATGAAGATGACAATGAATTTTTGAAGAAGAAGAAAGAAAGAAAAAGAAAAAAATAATAAGGAGAAAAAATTAAAATAATAAGAAAAATAAAAAATATATTTTATAACAAAATACTTGTAAAAATAAAATTATATTCATTTTCTTAGTTTGTTCACGCTATTTAAGAGAGTGCATACACTCTCCATGCCAGGTGGACAAAAAATGATGTAATAATTAAGTTCAAGATTGTTTTAGGGTGTAATAGGACGCTTGCATAATTTAGATGTCTTTTTGAAAATTTGAGACAATTTCATGTGTCATTATATGTCTTTTCTGTGATAAATATGATCATAAGCTTTTCAGTACTATACCATCATTATGACCCATGTATGATTCCATCATATAACTCATATTATCTTACCTTGCATGAATCTTATAACTATCCATGTGCATGAATCTTTGAACGATTATTGTTATGAAAAAATTCTTTTGGCCAGAGTTTGGTTAGAATGGTATTTTACCTATGTTATTTTATATTTTTGAATATTTTTATCCTTTTAATTTTAATACACTTTAATTAAAAATGGAAAAAAAGATCAGTTTATTTTAAATAAAAAAAAGATATTATAATTTTTTAAAATTTCTGGCCAAATCTTCTGGCTATTTAGCATTACCGTATTTTTATCTCATGCACACAATTTCGATAAGCTAATAAATGATCGAATTGTCATTACACAATTTTTCATTCTCATAGATCATAAGTCAATCATCATACATGAGAGTTCCAAAACTTTCAAATCAGTTGCTTCCTCCGTTCAATATTAGTTGACCACTTTTTATTTTGAATGGTCCTTAAGAAATCATAAATAAGAAGATAATTTAACTAATCACCCCTTAAAAAAACTTTTTGGAATTTTACAAATAAATGTAAACTTTTTCAGAAAGAATTAATTGCAAGGGTATTATAGGAAACATTTAATTAATATTTTCTTGATATAGTAAGGTGATCAACTAATATTCCCTCTGTTCCTAATTACTTGTCCAATTTTCCTTTTTTACTTGTCCATTTTGACAAATTAAGAAAGGACAAAAAGTTTTTTACCTCTTATATATTCCCTTAGTTAATTAATTTTTAAAAAGGTAGAACTTCTTGAAAATCTTAAATTTTTAATTCATTCACTTCATAATTAATAGGAATAAAATGGTAAACCAACTATGTCAATCATTGTTTTCTTAATAAGTGTGTCAATTTAAAAAGTGGACAAGTAATTAGAGACGAAGGAAGTATAAAATAACTATTTTTAGCATAATGATCAACAAATATGAGATAAAGGGAATATAGAAAATTCAACTTCATAGAAAATATTGCAAGCCTTAAAATTATAAATAAATTGCTGAAGACCTTTTCTGGAAATTCTGTGACAAGGAGAACATAAAAAATCTGAGAATTCTATATATATATATATATATATATATATATATATATAATAAAGTTGAATATATAAAAAGTGATGTGGCACCTTCCTATGGTTTCTATTTGTATTTATCCTTTTTTCTCTTTTTTTCAATTATTTGTATTTATTTAAATCAATTATTTTATTATAAAATTAAATTACTTAATATATTACAAATAAATATTTTATTTATTGAGGTATATTTATAACAAAAAACTCTTGACATGCCAATTTACAGAAGTAATTATTCATAACTCACACTTCTCTAATTTCCACTCTTAATATGTAATAGACTCTAAAGGTTTTATTTTATTATTTACTTTAATAAGATTTAAGCTTCGTATTTCATAAGTTGAATAATTAATATAAGTTGAGGTTTGAATTCGTTGGTTCGTCCACATAGGAGGTTAAGTGTGGATGTCACTCATGACTCGTTTTGGATCGTGACAAAGTTGGTATCAAAGCTTTAGGTTCGGTGAACTCGTCACACAATGACAAGTCTAGTAGAGTCTAGCAGAACGGTATGGGAACGCCTTCACTTTTATTCGAGAGGCTATAGGACTTTAGGAAAACTCCATTCATCTTCTTTCGTGCTATAATTTGAATTCAATTGGTATCTAGGTGATACAAATTGATATCTGATCTCTTTCACTCTATTTCGCATATGGTTAGTACTAGAGTAGTAGAAGTGGAAACACTGTACATTAGCAAGAGAAAATGTGTCCTTGGAAATAGGCATATTTTCTCGGTTGACTTCAGGGCCTGTAATGACTAGTGACCAACATGATTTTTCCATTAGTTTCTTTAAGTTAAGATCCACATTCTTCGTAGGTACTGACTATGAAGATGCTTATGATTTCTTTGTTGATTTTCATGAGTTGCTTCATAAGTGAATATAGTGGAGAAGATTGGTGTTGAGTTTGTGACATACTAGTTTCTAAAAGATGCCAAAATGTGGTGGCAGTCTCATGTTGAGTGTCAACCAGTAAAGGCACTACCTATGACTTGTGCAACATTTTCTAGCTTCTTCATGGAAAAGTATATACCCCTGAGGGATAAGAGGAGAGATGAGTTTCTGAATATAGAGCAACAAATTTATTTGCTGCAGCTTATGAGGCCAAATTTCATACTTTATCCAGATATGAGACTCAACTTTGCTTCAGTACGGAAAAGAGGATTCGCTTCTCTATGAAGGAATTAAGGTCAAATTTATAGATTCCGATTATATAGGTGGCTGCTTCAGCAAAATATTTTCAGGAAGTTGTTAATTTTGTGATGGAGGTAGAGGGGGTGAAGCCAGATGACTATGCTAAGGTGACAACATTTAATAAGTTTCATAAGGGACGGATAGATAATGAACACCTTTACTTTGGATAATAATAAAGTTATCATAACATGTATGGGTTCCTTAGTGAATGATGAACTTATGTTGCACTAATTAAGGTTAGAATCTTTACTATGATTTCATAGATTGGGTGTATATCAAAGAGGGTCATGATACGACTACTAGAACAGTACCGATGCTTACTAGGTTAAAGTTATGAAGTGTGTTACTTTTATTATCGACCTGATGTAAGAAAGAATGCAAATCACTTGGGATAGAGATAAAACAAATTTGATAATGTTTCGAAGATATTAAATGGGTACAAATGTGTGGGCTATTCGGGTACGATCTTATTGATAGGTATGATGTGTTCTAATGATAGATCTAATGGACTTTCATGGTGTGGTGCTAGTGTTATGTGGAAACGAATACATTTATTGTCAAGTGTGAATACTAACTACTTAATGAGTTATCAGTGGTATGACATGTTCAGATAATGACATTCGGTGTTGCATTCACATTTGAGAAACCAACTAATTTTCTACTACGGGCACTTGGGTTAAGCATTGTTTTTAAGAAAGATTTTTGTGGTGGATTCTTGGTACAATATTAATGCATTTAGGTTGTGAAGTGTATCTTGAAGATTCTAAATGAGGACGGATGATTTTATTTTAAGCTCCAAAGGAGTGAATTTATACCGAAATGACAAGAATTTGATTGGTATAACTGGATTTGAGGTGTCATGTCGATGAAAAGGTTGCCTTCATGGTGATGAAAAAGGTTAACTGAGCATGATGATAATAAGAGTTCATGATGGATTGTGCTTGAGATAAGACTATATAATAAGGATTGTTGGTTAAATGATTTTGTATTGTAATAACGACTTGCGAGTATCTAAGGTTGTGGTTTTCTATCAATTGGTGAGTAACGTGGTTGTGTGGAAAGTTTTAGGAGATGTTGGGACACCTCTCGAATAGAATTTAAAGGAAGAAGAGTCATAGTGAAAAAAATAATCAGTGAAATGTAGTGTAGCCTTCGAAAAGAGGTGAGAGCAAGAATATATTTGCGGATTGCAAGGGCTGAAAAGGTATCTTCAAGAGGGTGAGAATTGGGTTCATAGACGTGTGGTCTCATCCGTTTTGTTCTAGTTATGGTAATAGTGTTACGGGTTCATCAGATTGGTTAAATATTATTGGATAACACTTGAGAAAGGAGTGTATAGACGTTCAGCTCGAGTGAGATGATAAGTTCTTTTGTGGTTTTGAGTTTGGTAATGAGTACAACTGAATTTTTAGCGAAGGATATGGTAAGGTCGATAGAGAGACGATCAACAATAAGCTAAGATACGTGAGTTCATAAAAATCTTCAAGGTATGAGCTAATGTTGATAGATAAGGGGACTGAGTTACACAGTTGGATTCACAATTCGAGTTTTTTTATTGTAAGTCTACATTTGTGGTGATATGTTTTGTCAAGATGTGGATTTGTAAGTTAAGAAATGATCGATTGCATTAGTACTGAGCATTTGGAAGGATTTATGTTGGTTTGGATTGTTCAAATTATGGTAGATGACTTCTGGATGCGCTACAGTATGGACCTACAGTTCTACATATTTATTGAGGATTATTTTTTGGAGAATGAAACTAAGATAAATTTTAAGCACTACATTTTTTTATTTTTTAAACCTCTTTAACAAAAATTATGTATCCACCACTATAATTATAATATAAATAAAAATAAAATTGTGAAACATCGTCCTAATTAATTACTTAAATGAAATATATAAATAAAAACATTCTATAAGCCTTTTAAAACGGAATATATATATATATATATATATATATATATATATATATATATATATATATATATATATATATATATATATATATATATATATATATATTAAGAGAAACCAACTAATGTTGAAAAAGTCATTTATTATTAGGAAAACTAATGTTGAAAAAGACATTTATTATTAGGAATAGAAAGAATACTTCTGAATATTTGCATCGAAGAGGTCTCGTCTCTATCGAAGCCCCAAATATTGCAAAGCCTAACCATTTCAGTCTCTAGTGTTGTACTCACTGCAAATAGAATCACTTGTTTAAAACATTATAACATTAAGGAAATAAAAAAAATAACAATATGTTGTATAGGTGGGGGAAAAACTTACACAATGGCATAATACTAGTAGTTTAGAAAAGCAAAAGGCAACAAAAAGATGGCCTTCAAGGATTCGGCTCCTATCAATTTTTATTTCTTTCATTATTTTCAAGTTTTTGTTTGGTTTGGAGACATATGACATAGGTGAAAATTAGTGGCTAAGAATTAATTGATTAAAATAAAATTATAATTTAGATAATTAATATTTCATAAAAATTTAATAATGCCACAGTCATAACAATATATTATCTTAGCCATTACTATTCATATATAATAAAAACTTGCTAATTTTTATAATTGTGACATTGCTAATTTTTTTTATGAAATATTAGTTATCTGAATCATGATTCAAATATTATTTTAATTTAATAATTTTAATCATTAGTTTTCACATATGCAAGCAAGAAATCAGAGATTTTTTTTAAAGAAAGGGAAAGAAAATGTCTCCTTATCATATCAAGTGACAGCATAAGATTAAAAGTCACTTAGCAGGCTTTAGGAAAAAAATAAAAAGCATAATAAAAAGGCACATGGCAACTCGTACGAAACAATTAAGTATAACATTGTAAAATTCAAATATAAAATTTTTTAACTAAAAATATTAAAGAATAGAAAAATTCAAAGTTCAAAATCTTACTCAACAGAATTTAATATTTTTAGTAGTGTTAGGAGAAAGGACGAAAGCTGCTACATATAGATTGTTTACGGATGTTTATTGCTCACTATGATAAATTAAGGATGTTATAGTCGCTTGGCTTGAATACAAGTTATGATAGAATTTATTATGATGAGGTTAATTATATGTAATAGGACGAGTTATAATAAGATTAGTTATGATGGAATAAATTATCATTAAATTAGTTATGATGAGATAAGTTATGCAAATTATTTTTTATTGAGTGTTTGGTTTATTGGATTCAAAATAATATGTATTGCATATATTTTAAGAACATGTTGTTTGTTTACAAAAATACCTTTGACTTTATTCAGTTTTTTATATTTTTTGTGCAAGTTTTAGTTATTCATTCTTAAAAATAACTTTTTCATCTTATTTAGCTTAAATATTTTGTGTGTACAATTATGCATTCTCATGATGGTACCGTATGTATTTAAAAGTAATTTTTGCTTCTTATTTAGCTTAAAAATAGAATTTTCATATTACATTTCTTAAAATAATTTTTTTTTTATAAGAAATCAAAATATAAATAAACATCAATATTAGTCAAAGTGTCAAACAAATGCATAAATAAAAATTATATTTATATAGTGTAATTTTTAATAGAATAATATGAAAAATTATCATAAAAATAAGGAGTAGTGAAGGTTGTGAATGCTATCATACATGATATTAAAAATAATGTAAAGTCATGTATAAATAGGGTTGAAATGATGGCTTAATCACTATACTTGTTATATTATATTTAGTGCCAATAATAAATATGAATATTTTAGCAATTTTAAATACAATAACTTTAACTAATTTTAAATATTTTTGCAACAATATCTAAAAGGCAAATCTATACTCCACTAAATGTCTCTTTTATTGTAGCCAGCGTTGTAATTAAATGAAAAGTTTCATGCATGCAATTTTTTGTGAAGTTCCCAGGATTATGTGTTGAATGTCATTTAAAAAAAAAAAAGTGTTTGAATGTCAATTAAGATGTACTAGAGCAATGGGCCTATCCATCACCTTAGAATATTTTGAAGAGGTTATTAAGGCACCATACACCTCTTGCACATGTTTGAATTTTAATATGCTCCTAATTTACCTACTTGTGGGATGTCAATCGATACTTTTTCATCGAAAAATTATATTGTTTAGTCATATATATATATATATATATACCTCATGACTTCCATGTGATTTTACTTGTTTATGTTTCAACATCCTTTGGTGGAAATTCTGACTCCACCATTACTAGTATAGAGGGTCTAAGTCAAACCTCTATACTAAAGGTGAAAAGCATAAGTTTCATGCTTTTGAAGAAAAATAAATGCGTTAATTAGGTTTTGAAAAATGAAGAAGCTAGCTGTTTTTTGCGATGGGTTTCTTTGTGGAGTGCTCAAGATTGGACTTTTAACAAAGAAAATAGAAAATTCAGATTTGATTGAATATATATATTTGATGGAAGGAAAACCTGGTGACAATTTCTGCGACTAATTCAACATATACTGAAATAATGTGCGGCTAGACATTTGTCAATGAAGGCCTAACTTGTTTCCCTTCAATACGTACTCTTTCTATGGTAATTCATGTGATATCCAAACCTTTTTGGTCTGTCCAAAAATAAATGTCATATTTTTATACTTAGAAATGATTCAATATTCAAATTTTATGGTTAGCTTTAGTGAAATTTCAAAAAAATTACTTTCTTTATAAATTATGTCAAGTGTTGTATTAGCTGTAATTAGTGCTGCCAATTTAGGCCCACTTTTCATTGACCCGCCCAAATAGCCCAACAAATATGGGTTGAAAGAGTGATTTTAAATATGGGTAATATTTGGGCTTATACCCATATTTTACCCATTAAAATATGGATATTTTATGGGTAAATTACGGGTCATATATGGGTATTGTAAGTTTTCTCCAAACTTTCAAAGAACCGTCTGTTGCTAAGATTTAGAAGCGATTTTTCAGCAAAAAAATTGGGTGTTTCTTCCCCGAATCACAATCTCAAAGATGATTTGGTAAGTCTCTAAATTTCTCCTCTCCTTAATCCTTCTTCCTCGTCTTCCCTCTTTCTCTTCCTTTTCTTTTCTTGGAAATTTAGGGCTAGGGTTTGTGATTAATATCCTAAAATCTTCTTCTTGTTTCTGAATTCTATTTGTGGTAAATAATTCCTTATTTATAAGAATTATGAATGTAGTTTAACAGTTTAATACTTTTTTTTTAATAGAATATTGAATTTCATGTTTGGATTTTTTTTTTACCGAATGTGGAATTTCATGTTTTTTTGCATCTTTTTTGGTTTGCTGTTTGTATATGAAATTGTTATTTATGTTAGGAAAAAATGTCAATGGAGGCTAATGAAGACGTTTATGAGGAATCTTGTGAGATTAGTTCATCAGTCACTACAAAACGAGCAAAAAAATCGACTCCTGATGTTTGGAAAAGTTTTCTGAAATTGCCTCCTGCTACAAGAAGTGAAAGGTTTAAAGCTCAATGTAAGGTATGTAAAAAGATCTCTATAGCAGACTCTGTTTCAGGAACTTCAAATTTGAAACGACATATTAGTTTACACTTAGACAAAGGACAAGAGCATAAGCCAATTGATCAAATAATTTATCGTGAGAAAGTATCTGTGGCCATTCTAAAGCATAATTATCCTTTTAGCTTTGCCGAACATCAAGGAAATAGAGATATCCATTTATACTTAAACTCAACTGTGAAAACCATTTCAAGAAATACCGTCAAGTCTGATATTTTTAAGATGTATGATAGGGAAAAAGAATATTTAAAAAGTGAGCTCGCAATGATTCCTAGGAGTGTGTTTGACTTCAGACATGTGGACTTCTTTAGCGTCAAATGGATATATGTGTTTAACTGCTCATTATGTTGATTTGAATTGGATTCTTCAAAAGAGTGTTGATTTTCCTTCATGTGCCCCCTCCACATTCTGGTGCTGTTTTGGGTCCTTTACTAATTGAGTTTGTTAAGGAATGGGGTATTGAAAAAAAGATCTTCTCTCTTACTTTGGATAATGCAACTTGTAATAAGGGTGTGGTAACTAATTTAAAAGAACACTTATCTTTGATGCAAGCACTTGTTTGTGATGGAAAGTTCTTTCATGTTCGTTGTGGAAACCACATCTTGAATTTAATTGTGAAGTCGGGATTGGAAAAAGCTGATGCAGCTATTGTAAAGATTGGAGAAGGTATTAAGCATATTAAACATTCAGAATGAAGAATCTTAAAGTTTGTGGGATGCATCAAAAATCTTGGGTTGTGGTGTTCAAAAAAGCTTCGTCAAGACATGGTGATTTGTTGGAATTCCACTTATCTGATGCTTGAAAGTGCAATCCTCTACCAACAAGCTTATATTCAATATAAATTGATTGATACTGATTTTAAGCATGGTCTTTCTGAGGAGGAATGGAAAAGGGTAGAGACGATTGCTCAATTTTTAAAACCATTTTATAACATTACTACATTGTTCTTTGGAAGTCGATATCCAACTGCTAATTTATATCTACATAACGTGTGGAAAATTCAGAAGTTATTAGAGGAAGAAAAAGATAGAAGAACAAGATAGTTTTGATCCAGTGATGAGTGAAATGGCTGCATTGATGTTAAAGAAGTTCAAAAAATATTGGAAGTCTTACAGTATGATCTTATCACTAGCCATTGTTCTTGATCCTCGATATAAGCTTAAGTTTGTGAAATTTATTTTCTCTAAAATTGATCTTGAGACGGTTGAAGCAAAGGTTAAAGTCGTTGAAGATAATTTATGTTTGCTATTCAAAGAATACTATGTACCTTCAACCACAATGTCCTTGTTGGGGGAAACTAGTAATGAAATAAGGGATGAACTTGAGGAGTTCGATACGTTTGATAATCAGTTGGGGTGTGGTAAAAATAAAACACAACTGGATTTGTATTTGGAGGAGCCCAATCTTGACCGTAAAGTAAATTCAGATCTGGATGTACTTACCCATTGGAAGAAAAATAAACGAAGGTATCCCGAACTCTCATTGATGGCAAGGGATGTCTTGAGCATACCTATTACCACAGTAGCCTCTGAATCTACCTTTAGCATTGGAGGTCGTATTATTGGAAATATACAAGCTTTATTTTACCTGCAAATGCGGAGGCAAAGTTATGTACTAGAGATTGGCTTTGTGGGCAAGAAGGTAAATCATTCTACACATATTACATATTTGCTTTGTTTTGTTACAAGTTGGTGTTTCAGTAAATAGTTTTTCTTCCTTTTGATTGTTTTCTTAAGGTTCCAATGAATCTGATTCTGATGATGAGATTGCTGTAGACCTTCAACCGTATTTTGATAGAATGCAACACGCTTGCAATTGATCTTTTAGGCTGACATGCTTTAGTTGGGAGCTTTATCTGTTTCATGTAAGTTTCACTATCTCTTAAACTATGTGCTCTGCTTCATTATAGAATTTAAGCTTACACTACATTCCCACATAGTCTGATGGATGTAGTTTGACAGTTTCTACACTATAATTCCCCTATGAACCAAGTTTTTTTACTCAAATGTTGTAACTTTAGTTGGTTTTCTCTTCTCTTTATGCCCGCATTTGTGTATGGTTGTTCTTAATAATATTAGTATAAAAGATTGAAAACTTGCAAAATGTGTGTTGGTTAAATGTAGATGTAGAAATATATAAAAAGAAGATAGTGTGATTAAATCTTTGTAGAAACTCATAGAACTTTAACCATCCGTCTTTGATGACCTTCAAGTGATCCTTTTAATTGTTATGCATTGCAGAATAATTTATATATGCTTGAAGTATGTACTGCATGGCCTATGTATTTACTATTTTAGTTTTAAAACATGATTTGCTAAAGTCAAGTTTGCTTGCAGTTGGAATGTAATTAATTATATTGCAAATTCTAGAATCACATGAGAGTAACTATGTTTCGTAACAATGTATTTACTTTTTAAATTTGTTTCACCTTGTGCAGCAAGTCCAAATGTAGTTTTGAGGAAGTGGAAACACTGCGGAGATGAAGAAAGAGGCTGCAAGATCGACTATAATAGCATTTGACTTATGTTTTTCATTTATTATATTCAGGCATGTGAGCCTGTTATGTTTTTATGCAGTAAATGAATGTTTTAGACAGTGTTTGTTGTAAATACTTTTTTGGTTACATTCCATTGGAGTCCAATGGAAATTGTTGCTTATTAGTAGTTTGGAGCTATCAAAGTTTTCTCTATGTATGAGGTGTTTTTGTGTATTTATGCTAGTGTGTTGAAAATAAAGGAAATTGGTGTAATTGTAGTAGTTTGTGTAAGTTGCTTTCTGTTAGCACTCGTCTCTTTTCTTACATTTTTCTTTTGTTTTTTACTTGTACTTTGCTAAGTGATCTTCTTTACTTTGGGGTCCATTTTAATAAACTAAAGTATGCAGAGCAGATGCATTATCTATGGAGTGGAAACAGAGTTATGAAACTGTCCCAGCTCATTTTCTTGGAGATGAGAGAACTATAGGAGAATTGATGCTCTTTAAATGGGTATAACTGGTATTTTACCCAACCCATATTATATTCAACCCATATTTTACCCATATTAAAATGGACGGGTTGTATTGTTACCCATTTTTCCTCAACCCATTTTTAACCCGCCCAAATTTTATCCAACCCGCCCATTTGCTACCACTAGCTGTAATATATGGGATGGATAGGAAAGTGTTCCACATCATTGGCTAGAGGCCACCTTTAAATCAATTTAAAACTAGCGAATTAAGTCTATTTAATTGAGTTTATTTATACATATATTTAATAATATATCTAAATAAATAATTTGGACTTAAGCACTCCATTAGTATATTGATACCCTATTGCTGTTATATAGGATTAGATTTTTTTTTTTTAAAAATGAATAAGAAACAATTAAGAGAAAATTATTAAAATCATAGTCTTATTATTAAATTCTAAAGTAGTAGAAAATATATATTTTTTATTTTTTTAAAATTAAAATATTGAAGATTTGAAACATACCTCGACGATACCACTACAATATATAGATATAATGATATCATGGATGATTGAGTAATCTCATCGAAGGACAAAAGCAAACCTCAATGAAAACGTTGTTCAGTTACTCATTCATATAACCAAAGTATATTATACTTTGATGGCATCAAGGAGAAAGAAGCAGTCTTTCAATGAAGATACTGGTTAGTTACTCTTTGATACCATCACAATATATTCATATAATGTAATATAACGTCATAATTATTTTTAAACGTGATACATGTTGTGCAACTTAAATATCATGGGAAAATCGTTGATGTCTAGAAATTATATCCACCCTATCCCTAGACCATAGCTAAATGGCTCCATCAAGCACATGCAGTTTACTGTCTGATCATGTTCTCCCTCTCTCCCCGTAAATAAAACCTTCATTCACACCCCATAATTTCTTCAGCTGAGCTGTCTACTTTCTTCTTGTTTCCCCAAATATGCAGTGTTGGAATTTTTATTAAGAAGGTTTAAAATATATAATAAATACATGAAAAAGGTTCAATAAGATGCAATGTTTACTATATATACGTATGAATAATTTATATAATATGAATAATTTCAATTATGTAAGTTTTTCATGGGATTTTGAATCTTTTTGACTTTACCTGGCTTCGCTTTGACAAATACGAATAATGCTCCTCCCCATTATTCAATACATATGTCATAGTTAAGAATTAAAAATATGTTGAAATTTAATTATTCAAAGTAAGGTCCTAATCATGATTAAAATAATAAATATCTCTTTTTTTTTTTTACTCTAGACATATTTGGCAATTCATAATTCTAGCTAAAATAATATCTTATCCACACAAGTGGCTCAAAATTATGTGAACTTTTCTAAACGGAGTAAGATTTTCCTAAGACATGGCATGGCGGCAGCACTTACGATTTATTTATTTTCTGTTGCTACTTTATTGCTAAAATCCTCCGCAACAATGAGTTATTATATCAACTTATCAAATTCAACACAACACTTTTTTGATATTATTATATTTTAAAATTTATTAGTCAAGTTTTATTATTCTAACTTTATATTATTGTTTCATTGAAAATTAAAATTATTTATAATTATTCAAATATATATCAACTAAAAAAATAAAATCTATTTTATGAAATTTAACTTTAAAGCCCCAAACCTATTAAGATAGACCTACAGTTACTAACAAGCCCATAAAAAATTCACATTACACACAATTTTTAAATTAAAGATTTACAAATATTATTTTTATTCTTAAAACTTGTTTAATATCATATATTGATTCAATTTGCTCTTAGTTTTCCCCCTAAGCATTAGATGCCAATTTCTCTCATATTTGATGGGAATGTAACGAAAAGAAATACTAATAAAGAACTAGTCTAGGGGCGGACAACATACTGTTAAGGGTTCGTCTGAACCCCTTTGATGAAAAATATATATTTATATATATGTCGAACACTCTTCGATTAGTTCGTGTATTTACTTCTTCAAATTTTGAACCCCTTATTAAAAATTTTAGCTCCGCCATCAACTATGATCCAAAGAAACAAAGAAAAAAAAACATGTTACACAAAGAGTTCACAATGAAATAGGAAATAGAGAGTTTCTTTTTTATATATTTATGGAGGAGATACTTTTTTATTTTTAGAGAATGGTAAGATTATCATGGACAAAATAAAGAAAATATTTATTATATTTTTGGGCTGCATTTGCATTGTTCTATGTTTTTATTATGTGCTTCCGGTTTTTGTTTTATCTAGTCTTTCAAGATCAGTTGTTTTCATTTTTATTTGTGACCTTCTATCGTATTACAACTTGACATAGAAAAGGAATTTAATTTCTTTTCGACTCTACTGAAATTTAAATATGACGTGACATGATTTTCAGTTACCTTGACTTTCTTTCTTTATTTTATATTATTTGTCTATTTTTATTTTTACACGCCATTGAAAATAATTAAAAATAAAAATAATATCTTATTAATTTACCCCCTTAATGCTTTTTATACATTAACATCAAATTTAATAATAAATAAATTTCTTTTAAAACTTAGTTCTGTTTAGTTTATAATTAATAAATAATTTATGATAAATTACTTTTAATAATATAAACAAATAATATGAAACGAATAACATTGAAATAAACGGATTACACCCTTAGCTGTAGTGTAAGACAAAGGAAAAACTGTCTATGTTTTTTTCCCCCCTTTGTTTGCATGTGAGAGCATGTTGAAATTTGACAAAACCATACTTCTACCTTTATTATTCCCATGTCCTACTTTTTGGATGGAGAGTTCATAGTTTAAAATAAATGAATTAATTAAAATATAAGAAAATTATCGCATATATAATACATAAACATGACTCTTAACTTGGCTTCAGCAGATAACTATGCCCTCCAACTTTGAGTATGCACAAATAGACACTTGTCACCACCAAAAATCACAAATCGTGATGACACCTTTGTTCCCAACCGATAGGTAAGCCAACCCAATAAGTTAACCAATTTCACTTAAAATATGGAAAAATAAGTAGTAAACAATATCTTACATACTAAGTCTTTTAAATAAAATGTGGAAAACTGAAATACCACCGCAAGATTTAGTGTCACAAGTACAAGAGCTTCTAAAAGTCAATACAAGTCTCTAATTATATAACAAGTCTAAACATAAGAAGTATCTTATCAGAATACCAAAACAACCTAATAAATAAAGATAGATGAAGGTATGGGCCGCAGAATATCCAAGCAGCTCACCACAACATCAAGATGATCCAAACTTAGACTCAAGCTCCGAGATATACGCTCGAATTTGAAATACAATCTGCACCACAAAAGAGTGCAGCAAGTGTAGTATGAGTACGAACCACGTGTACCCAGTATATCTCATAGACCGACAACAAAGAAGTAGTGACAGGAGTATGTAAGAAAATAATTCTTTAATTTTACAAGTCCACCTTATACTTATCAACCAAGTTTCCATCAATAGGAATAATCAATGTCACATAATGTCCAACATCTATAAGGCACATACTCAAACAAAAATGAAGGATGTAATGAGATGCGATACAATGCAATGCAATGTGACACTATGTAATAATATGCATCAAATGCCCAGTACTCTCTCAACTGTATATACATAATACTCCTTGGAAATACATCTAGAGTTCATGACCCATGGGGAGCTCGCGAGGTCCATATACCGACACAGACGATCTCCACGTGTCTGTGCGGACGATCTCAATGCACTATCATAAAATCAAAAAATCTCCAGCACAGACGATCTCTATGTTGCCCAACTTATAATCAAAACCAATCACTCTCACGGACGATCTCCACGTGCCCATATTATAAACATAACTCGATCTCAACACGAACGATCTCCACGTGTTAGACCTTTACTCATACTCAATTTCATGTCAATGCATGTGCACAATATGATATCAATAAAAAAGGGATGATACAACATCTCAATAAATCAAATGTCGCTATGACATATAATCACCTCAATTATTGCAATTATACGGGTTCACTAAAGAAACACAACCACACAAAAGAAATCAAGTCACTAAATACATCAGCTAATGCCCATATGCTTTGGCATTCTCGAATTTTAATCTATTAATATTATAGTAATAAACTTTCCCTTTAATAACATCGGTACTCGTACCAATGCCGTCACACCATTGGTACGAGACCCCCATCTTTCTCCCTTATCCATTGTCTATTCCATTTTTAATCTTTAATTAGAAAACGTCCCTCAACGAAGTCTAGAAAGTTTTAACATACCTCAAAAGTCAAACACGTGCCACAAATTCTTCAAGATTTCGTCTTTCCCTTTCGTAAAGCTTCAAAATGTTCCCAATCTAACAATTATACAATATTCGTAAGCAAAAAAACCATAGACACTCATATTACTACACGTCTAACCTAGACCAAAAACTCATCAAATTCTATAACCAAGTTCCTAATTTTGGTGCCAACTAATATGTCACGTATTATATTTCCTAAAATTCAAGCTTAGGATTAAGTCTTAATTCTTCCAAACAACATAATTATAATGGTGTTTATATAATACAATATACCTAATGTTTAATTACATATACCAATACATCAAAATTATGATCTTAATTTGATAAACAAATAAATTAAGAACCAATTCCACCAATTAACGAAACCAATAATGCACTGCAAACATAAATGATTTGTTTATATATTAAGTGTGATGTATAAATTCTATAATGGACTTATCAACTGCTAACCATTGGCATGCTTGCCCACTGGTGGCCTTAAATCTTGTCCCCCAAAATTTAAAGAAACGCTAACAGTAAAGGTAATTCAACTCAATATTGACATCCTAATACTAATTCCTTTTCTCCATTCAATAATAATTCCTTTTCTCCATTCAATAATATAATAATAATAATACTTATATATGTAGCAATTACATGCTCACCCACATAAATGGTAAGTTCATTAAAAATTCTTACCTTCAGTGGTCGATCTTTGCAATGACGACTGACGCCGCAAACAAAATTTTATACGCCGGTTTCTTTCTTCTTTCAATAAAATAATTAGTTATTAAAAGTGGCAAATTCCACTAACTTAATTTGATTATATGGGCAAATGGTAAAGGATATTAAATAAATTATAGACTTGACCCATTAACTATCAACTATATTAGTTATTTAAGAAATATCCGTTAAGTAAATAACCGTAGTTACAAAATATTTCAAAATTTCCATATAAAATTTTACGGGAAGAGTCAAAATAGCCCTAGAGCTCAAAATGACCTAGCGGGTCATTACAACACTTAAACTCGTATAATATTGAACAAGTAGACACACATGTCCTACATGACATAAATACATGTAGGATGCTATGTAGACCACAAAATTTCATGTAGGGTGTCATGTAAGACGAATGTGTCCAGTTATTCAATTTTATACAAGTTTAAGTGCATACTTATGCACACCCAAAATTAAAGGTCATAGTTGTCAGATGACGCCAAGTTAAAGTTCATGTTTATATATTATGTCTTATATATATATATATTTAGTCTTTGTTTAGTATGATTCTTAATTATTTTTTATTTTTTAATAAGATAGTTTGAAATTAATGAAAAGAGTAATAGTGGAAAACAATTTGTGTTTTATGTCCTTAAAACCCATCGGTAGCCCCTTAAACTTGGCACCAAGTTTCACTTAGACACCTCAACTAGGCGATGTTCATTTTAAACACCTCATGTAGAGTTTCGCTATGTTATTTTGACACTTTTCAATGACTCAACATAGCATGTGTGTTACACAAATTTTATGCGCGTGAAACACTCTTTTTTTCTTGGAAAATATCTTTGCTCTCTTCTTCTTCCTCACTCTTCTCTTCCTATAACTTTTCTACCTTCCATCACCCAACATCACCACACAACTTTTCGAAAAAATTCTGCAAAACTTTGTTGGGTTATATTAGAATCCAATTTCTTCAAGTCAATTTCTTTAGCAACCTCACCAGAAAAAATGAAGATCATCACCATTCTCTAAGAATTTGTGGCTCTTTTTCTTTTTAAAATCAAATCACATAAAGTTTAAGCTCTTCTACGTTAATGTTGTTTGCTACTACAACTAAAAAACTCCCGCCCCCAATAATAATGAAAAGTTCTCTTGATTTTCAGTTTTCTTATTGAAAATTATCCTAATTTTCTGTGTCTGTAACAACGAAAATTGGAGGAACAAGCTATTACACCGTCTGCATCTTCACCATTTAAATAACTAAATCCCCAACATTTTCCCATAACATTCATAACTAAATCGCATAACATTTCCCCATAGCATTCATAACTAAATCCCCAATTTTTTCTTCCATCTGCATCTTCACCATTTATATAGTACTGCTATTATATTTTTGTTTCAAGATGCATTTTTGATTTAAAAAAAAAAAAGAAGAGGAATCAAGGAATGTAACAGAAGAAATTAAAATGTTGTATAGCACAAGAACACATAAATTTTAATGGATTTGAAGAAGAACAAAAACACATAGAAGCAGAAGCAGAAGATGTGGGGGGTGAGGATTTTTTATTTATTTATTTATTTTTTATTTTTTTGGCCTATTCAACCTTTTATTTAATAAACCGAAATTGAGTCTGTACAAGGCCCAAGGCCCAAGGCCCAAACAAAACAAAGCCTAAACAAAGCAAAAAAATTGGATGGGTCTAAAAGACCCGATCCAACACCTATCTAATCCCTTACATAAAGGGCAAATATCTCTTTTTGGAAAGTCTCCAGAAGACCAATTTCCTACTTTGATGCTTCCCTTCAGAATCTTCCTCCAATGTTCTCCAAGTTGAGGTTTGCTGGTTATGTTATCTTCCATTTTGCTTCTTTCCCTCATCCATAAATGGACTGATCCAACTAAAATAATGAGACAAGATTCCAAATCTACAATTAGCTGCTCTTTGTCTAGTTTCCAAAAATCTCCAAACCCTTTCTCTCTTTACTCGCCTCTTCAATATTTGGTATGCCTCTTCACTGTCTCCTTTGTCTTCTTCCATCTTTGAGCTCCTGATTCATTTTTCTTTTCAGGTGGCTCTTGGAAATCCAAGGGACCGCAGATGTTCTTCATTTCTGTTCGGATATGACTCCGCTTGCTTGACGATTTTTTCGGTATTACCTCCGACCAGCTTCTTTGATGACCCAAACACATTTAATTCTCTTTGACTTTGTACCTGTGTGAAGTATTCTGCTATAAAATTACTGTACCTTCTGATTCCTCGCATAAATGTTGAATTGTTGTTATGACTGTTGTTGAGGTGATTGCTTAGTTGTTCCTTCTCTACTATATCACTATGTGCTGATTTTGCGAGTTTTTATCCTTATGTTTGGTATCTGCGATTTATCCATGTTTAGATGCTTCATTGTTAGGCTTGGTAGCTCCTGAAATAGATAATAACACTTAGTTTCTTGAGACTCCACTACTTTATTGACCAATGAATCTGCCACGCAATTCCCTTATCTGAAATTATGAGTGATTGATGCATTTATACTTCGTATCACCCTTCTAATCTCCTCTATTCTTTCTACCAATTCCCACGGTATGTTCCACTGATTATCCACCATTTTTTTGAGAACTAAAGAGTTAGTTTCAATTATAGGCTCTTTTAGATCCTTCTCTTGACAGTACCAAACTGCTTATAGTAGAGCAAGGGCCTCTGCTTTCATGTTTGTTGCTATTCCTATTCCTTTTGCCCTTGCATATATAAGGTCTCCTTCCTCATCCCTCACTACAAAACTTATAGAACTAGCACCTAGATTTCCTCTTGCTGCCCCATCTGTGTTGCATTTAACTTTGTTTCTTCCAGGTTTCTTCCATTGAACATAATGGTGATGTATTTTAGGTTTATACTCCTTCAGCTTTGTGATGATTTGAGGCCATGTTTCCTTTCTGATATGTATCCAAGGATATTTCAACTTTATGAGTTTCCTCACCTCTTCTTGCACTTGCATCACCATTTCATTGTATGTGGTGGTTCTTCGATGCTTCAAGTTATTCCTCCTTTTCCATAGTGTCCACATTATAATTGTTGGCATTGCTCTCATCACCACCTTGAGTTTGGAATTATCACTATGCTTCCACAAATTTATTATTAGTTGTTGTAAATGCATGCTCTCTATTTGTATACTTGCAAAATTAGAAAACTGCCTCCATAGCCTATTGGCTATGGGGGCTGTTAGAAAAACATGTGTCATTGTCTTCTCTTCTGTTTTAGAACAGCACTAACATCTAGACACTATCTGAATTTTCATCCTCTTCAGATTGTCATCAGTTGCAATTCTTCTTTTCCAGGGTCTCCATAAGAAAAAATTCATCTTAAAAGGCACCTCTTTAGTCCATATCAGTTGATAATCTACCCTTCTTTCTTGTTTGTGTCTCATTAGTTCCCAAGCTGATTTAACTGTGAAAATGCCTTGAGTACTCCCCATCCACCATGCTACATCATTGATATATTCCTCAATGGAGGTTTAATGGACTCCATGATGTAAGCAGTCATCTCTTCTGATATCTTATTAAGAAGTTTCTCCCTATCCCAAGCCCCTTGATGAGTGAAATATTTGACCTCTATTTCCTCTTCGACTGCATTGTTCTCCTCCACATACCATAGTGCCCCTTGTTTAGTCCAATTATCAAACCAAAAGCTTGAGTTGCCTGCTTTTATTTGCCACCAGATGTTATGTTCTACCTCTTCTCTAATTGTGATCATTTTTCTCCAAACATGAGAAGCACCTTGCCCTCTAGCCACTGTAGGATGCATTTTCTTACAATACTTGTTCCACATGAATGATGCCCATAAAGATGATGTAGTAGTTCTGAAGTTCCACCAAAGCTTTGCAAAAAAAGCTTTTGAGACATCATGTAATGACCCGAAGCCTAGTCCTCCCTCCACTTTTGAATAACACATCTTATCCCATGCCACCCAGTGCTTATTCCTAGCTCCTGTTGAATTACTCCAAAAGAACTTTGCAAATAACTTATGCAACTGGTCTATTATGCTTTTACGAGGGTTCATAGCATCTAGCAAATAGACTGGTATTGACTGTAAAACATGAGCAATTAGAATACCTTCCTCCAAAAGACATGAGCTTATTTTGCCAAGTGTTCATTCTGTTTGTAACTTTTTTCAACAAGTTCTCAAAATGACCTTTATTCTTTCTTCCATAAAAAATTGGACAACCCAAATATGTGAATGGGAAAGATCCTTGCCTGATGCCTGCTATCCTCTTTACCAGATTACACACTCTGTTAGGCACTTGTTCATGTAAATATATCATGCTCTTGTCCAAATTAATCATTTGCCTTGACACCTTTTCATACCCTCTAAGAATGTTGATCATTTTCCTCATAGATGCAGTTTGTCCTGAGCAAAATAGGATGGTATCATCTGCATATGATAGATGATTTATTGCTGGGCTCCATTTAGGCATCCCATATCCTATATAATCAGGATCTTCAAACAGACTATTTAAACCCCTTGACAAAACCTCTACTGCAATAATGAAAAGTGTAGGTGATAAGGGGTCTCCCTGCTTTAGTCCTCTAGTAGATTGAAAGAAACCAAAAGACTGTCCATTCATCAATATTGAGTACCAGTTATTGCTAATGAGCCTCACTATCATGTCTATGATTCTTTCTGCAAAACCAAAGCTTCTCATTACTCTCACCAAACATTTCCATGAAACCCTGTCATAGGCCTTAGCCATATCCAACTTCACCACAACATTATGATATTTGTTTCTTCTGTTGATGTCTCTAATTATCTCCTGTGCCAACAGTACATTCTTAGTAATGTTTCTCTCTTTGACAAAACCTATCTGATTTTTGGATATCAAACTAGGTAATACTGTGACTATTCTTTCATGTACAACTCTTGAAATGATCTTATTTGCAAAGGTGCTAAGACTTATAGGCCTGAGATCTGTAAAAGTGCTTACCAACTCCTTTTAGGAATGAGAACTAGGTTGGTGTGTTTGATATACCTGGGCAGTTCTTGCCCACAAAAAAATGCCTTTACCATATTGGTCACATCCTCCCCTACAATATCCCAGCAACTCTAAAAAAACATACCTGAGAAACCATCTGGACCACTAGCACTATCTCCATTCAGAGCAAATACCACTTTTTTGACTTCTTCATTAGTGGGTATTCTCACCATAATTTCATTTTGCTCCTCTATAATAATAGAAGGAATATGTGTTAGCATACTGTAATCACTGACCTTTGATCCTCCATGAACTGTTTCTTGTAAACATTGACAACTTCTTCCCCAATATTTTGAGGTGTTGTAATCATGTCTCCTTCCCTTGTCTGAATTGCATTTATTTGCAGCTTTCTTCTTCTTCCCTTGACATAAGCATGAAAGAACTTTGTATTTCTATCCCCATCCTTGAACCATTGCATTCCTGCTTTTTGTTTCCAATATTCTTCTTCTATATGCTTATATCTTTTAATGTCTGCCTTTGCCTTGTGAAGTTCTGCCCTGTTTCTCTCTGTAGGTGCCATCTCCAATTGAATCTCCTTCGTTTTGATCACATCTTCTAAAGTAGCTATTTGCTGAAAAACATTCCCAAATGTTTTCTTACTCCATTTAACTAACTTCATTTTTACTTTTTTCATCTTACAATGCACCACTGTAAAAGGATTGCCAGTAATTTCTCCTTCCTGCCATACCTCAGCAATTATCTTTTTAAAATTTTCATGCTTTGTCCAAAAGTTTAGAAACCTAAAAGGTTTCATAACATGTTCTTGTGAAGTGTTGCATACTACATGTAGTGGTGCATGATCTGATTCTTGTCTAATCAAATGTTGAACTTCACTGTTAGGTAGTAGACTCATGAACTCCTCATTCCCAAATGCCCTGTCTAGTCTCTCAAAAATGCATTCTGCCTCTACTCTTCCATTCCACCACGTATATGAACTTCCCTTAAAACTAAGTTCATTTAGAGCACATGAGCTGATACATTGGTTGAAGTCTATGGTTTCCATCTGAGTTACTGGTAATCTGCCCAATTTTTTTGAGTCATTTCTAATTGTGTTGAAATCTCCCCCAACCAACCAAGGTTTCTGCATGCTGCCTGCTATATCCTCTAGTGATTCCCACAATTCCAATCTTTCTAATGCACTACGCCTTGCATATATTGCTGTAACACTGAACATATCGTTGGTTCCCCTTTTTTTAAAATTGACCGTGAGTTGTTGACCAATATAATCTTGTTCTTCCCAATCATTCTCCCAGAAGATCCATATTTTCGCTGAGCTGCTCACCTTTGCTTTGGACATTCCCAATTTGATTCTGTACCTCTCGAGATGTGCTGGATTTTGAAAAGGCTCTAACAGAGCAATGTAAGAGTAGTGATTCCTCCTATGTAGGTCAATAAGTCTCTCAAAAGATTTTTGAGTTTTTACCGATCTAATATTCCAGAAAAGTACTTTATTAATCATTGGTTAATGGTGGATGTGGACCCCTTCTTGCTCCTTGTATTAATTTGTGATTGTGTTTGTAGTTTCTCCCCTTTCTTGTTCTTCCCCTGTAACTGATTAATTTGCCTTGGTGACAAGTCCCCTTCTCGACCTATACTTTCGATGTTCCTTTCCATGCATTCATCCTCTTCTGTGTCCTTTTTCTTTGTCTTTTCTTGTTCTATCAACTTATCTATAACTGGTGCTTTTAATATCTCCTGTACTAGGTTGTGTGTATCTGACTCCCCTGTCTGACTGTGTCCCTCCTCTTGTCCTGTGTATGGCCCTTCATCGTCATTTTTCTTTCTCTCCTCATACCTTTGATTTATTGCCCCTTCGTTTTCTAAAATCTACACAGAAGATGGCGCTGAGCTCAGTGCTCTAATATCTCTGTTAGCTGAGTCTTTCACTCCACTATAATCATCTGCATGATTGTCTTTTGATTTAGAAATCACAGGAGTTTTGGTTTTTTCATTGTTTCCTACTGGTGTCTCCTTTTGACCCATATTCTCACGTGTTATGTCTTCCTTGGTAGGCAATTCTTCCCCATTCTTATTCTCTCCTTCCTTTGGTATAGATTCTGCGTCCCCCAAAGCTTCAAACTTATTGGTGATGATGACTTGATCATTTTGTTGTTGTTTTGGATTCCAAACCTGCTCCACTTTACCACGCATAAAAAATCCACCCTTTCTGTAACCATTTTTCCTCCTTTGTTCTTGAAAAACATTGGATTCTCCTATTTTTCCTTTTCCTTTTCTTGACCTTTCTGTGTCCTCTTCCTCCTGCTGCATCTCCCCTTCCTTATTCTTATTTTCTCTTTTGTTTGCTTCTTCATCTTCCTCCTTGGGATATAATTCTGGATGTATAATGAAACATTCTTTTTCATTGTGTCCTTGTAGCTTGCAAGTTTTACAATACTTCGAAAGATAATCATATTTAATTGTGATCCATTTTTCATTAATTTCCCCCGTCTTCTTCCTCATTCCTATATTAATTCTTTTCGGAAATTCCCCCATCAGATCCACCTCCACCTTGACCCTAGCACAACTAGGTCTCGTCTTGTTTTGAGTAGCCATATCCACCTGTAGAGGTTTCCCCACTGCAGCAGCTAATGAGAACATTGCTTCCTTTCCAAAAAAGTTTGGTGGTAGCGATGGAAAAGATATCCATGCTATAGCAATCGATGTTTCCTCCTCTGGATTAAATAATGGATCCCATTTGAGAGTTCGCATAGGGTAGGACCAATTTTTATGTGTAATATAGAATTGCGGCTTCGATAAAAGGCTAACGTAATCTTCCAACAAAGTAGCCCTGATCAAAATATATCTATTACTCAGTAATCCTATATTCACTTCCCCCTTCAAGTCACATTGTTTGGGAATTAGCTTCCTTAGATCTTGTATGTCCAGCCAGCCATATGAAAATTTACCAATCACTGCATATTGTAATTCCTCATTAATGATCATCTGATCTACTTCTTCCTCCTCCCATATTATACGTGGTTCCCCATGTAGATAGGCAATTTGCTTCAACGGTAGTGATTTAAATTGTGATTGTGGTGGCTTTATGACATTAGCATAGGATCGTTTGTTTGGTTCAGGGATGATTGTCACTGGCCCTACCTCCATTATAGGAGGTTGGCCAGCGGCCGGTGTGGCCATATTTTTCGATTGACTAGGCAAAGATTAGGTTTTTCGTGGCGGCTATCAAAGGCGGTGATATTCTAGTAAAAGAGTAATCGGGGGGTGAGAACTACGGTTAGATATTTTGAAGAAATAAAAGTGAGTTTTTTTTTTTTTTAAATAAAATAAAATTCCACATGTTACATGTTCATTCATTTATTTATTCACTTAGGAGGCGTTTGGATACACACACTTAAGCTAGTTCTAAGAATATAAAAAAAATGTCAAAATGACACATCGAAACCCTACATGAAGTGTTTAAAATGAACATCGTCTAGTTGAAGTGTCTGAGTGAAAATTGCTGCCAACTTTAAGGGGCCACCGATGGGTTTGGCCATTAAAATATTATTCTTAAAAAATGTGGCACACTCCAACTATTCACTTAATAAAAATTAAAGGGGAAAATGTTTGAAATATATCCGAACTTTGACCAAAATTGTTGTATCAATCCCAAACTTTGGGAAGGACTTTTAACCGCCTGCACTATTTAAAAGTATATTTTAAAGGTATATATGTGCCCACGTGGACATTATAAATATTGCATCATTATAAATAGTAACTTATCTACGTGGGCACATATATATTTTTAAAATACACTATTAAATAGTGCAGAGGGGTAATAGTTTCTGCTCAAAGTTTGGGATTGTTACAGCAATTTCGGTCAAAGTTCGGATATATTTCGAACCATTTTCCCAAAATTAAAAGGAGTGTTTTTCAAGTGCATCGGCCATTTCATTCATATCTTCTCTGATATCAATGCGATTTATTTCACAATGTTTTCTGGCAATGTGATTGAATTTCTTGTTGAAACACAAGTAGAGGGAGGATTGAATTGTAAGCCTTTTGAAAATTCGAAGTTAGTTTGTTTCCACCTCAAAGTGAAACGTAGTATTCATCTGTCCCATTTTATCTGAGTTAGTTTGATTTAATGTAGAGTTTTAAATAAGTGATAGATGTTTGTGTGACTATAAATAATTTCTTTAAGGGTAAAATAGTCATTTTAAAGTTAAATTATTACGTAATATAAAAATGTGTCATTCTTTATAGAATCGACTAAAAAGAAAAGTGAGTCATATAATCTGAGACAAATGAAGTATTTAATTCTTTCTTTCTATTGGTGCTCCGAATATGAAGTTTTGCAGGAGAAACATTTTTATATGAAGTTTGTTGATATTAGCTAATACAAGTTAAATAATTTGACACAAAAATAGGTATAAGTGAAATTTAGATGGATTAAAACTAATTAGTATTGTTTCTGCATTTGATATTCTTAAAGAAATTAGGGGATAGACAATAAATCTGTTCGTGGTCGTGTAAATCCAAACAATAAATTGCTATTATTTTAGGGAGAGCCATATTTAGATCCTCAAAGGCACCAAATGTTGATTAGAAAATTAAACCATTTTTTAATATGTATTGGATTAGTCAAAATTTGGAAAAAAGATTTTTTTCTATTAAAAATGGGAAAATAACTTTTTCAATAAAAATAGAAAAAACAAGTCTTCTAGTCACCCTATACTGTTTCTAAAAATAGTAATTAAGAAAATAATAGCGACAAATAATAATATTTGATTTCAATGATTTATGCAGGGGATTACAATCTTTACAAAATGCTCGTTGGAATTTCACCATGAATGTGGAGGCAAACTTTGATCACAATCGTGATAGTATGGAACTTGGGGATCACCACTTGGAGAAAATTAATTTTTCGTATGCGGAAACTTGCGGATCACCACTTGGAGACAAATAATTTTTTGTATGCAGAAAACTTGCGGATCACCACTTGGAGACAAAGACTTTTTCATATGTAGAAAAATCGCGGATCACCACTTGGAGACAAAGACTTTTCCGTACGCGGAAAACTTACGGATCACCACTTGGAGACAAATACTTCTTTATCTGTGGAAGACTTGCAGAACACCGCTGAAGAGTAGAGTTTCTCTATGTATTTTGACTTGGTTGACATATTATGAATTTAAGATTTAATTTTAATATTAATTTATTCAAAAAATAAATAAATGTCTACAAATGCCCTCCGAGCTTGCTTGTTGAACGCATGACTTGCCAAACCTTAAAAGACAATATTTGAAGTATTAATGAAGCAAATATTATTATTTTTACTTCTTGTTATCGACCTCTTTCAAAATATTGAAACTTGAATGACTTTTACTATGTTCAAACATTTCCATTGTGTTGCAATCGATTGCCGACATGTTGGAACCATCTGAATTAATACATGTCTGAGTCTTTTATTTTTCGTGGCGATATTATCTAATTTACAAGAGATTACTTTCAATCATTTTTCAACTCATTTTTTCGATTTGAGTTGTTTCCACCTTATGGAGAATATTGCATGACATTCATTTGTCATTTAATAGTTGATAAATCATGTTTTGTATCAAACGATGTTATCAAGACTTTAAAAAAATCATAGTTTTATTTGGTCGTCAATTACACAATAAACGTCAATCCCAAGAACAAAAAAATACATCTAGAAGCATGATCTGATGATATAAAACTTGTGATTTTGGCGCAAATATTAAGTGTTGTTTCTCAAAACTTCTGATAACATGGGCAACATGGATGACACAAACATGAGTGACATGTACCCCTCAAGACCGTTCACACGGAGTCAAGCAAAGGATATCCAAGGCCTACAAGCAATGTTCATGAAAAGAGAAGCATTAGAGGATTTTGAAGGTCACCAAAGAAGGACATACAATGTATGTAAGGTACATCAAAATGAGAAGGAAGAAGAAAAGAGGCCATGTGTGCAAATGACCATTTTATGAATTCAAGAATTCACAAAAGAAGGCAACCAAACAAGGCCCTTATCTCATTAAGGGTAAAATTGTCAAAGAAGTGTCTTCTTTATTTCCTTAGTATAAATATTAGTCTTTTTCCATTTTGGAAGACTTGGATTATGTTGAATATTGACTCTCAAATTGTAGTATCTTCTTAGTGAGTAATTAGGGTGAACTCTTGGGATTGCTAGTTAACTTCTTGAGTTTGATTAATCAAAGTGTTACTTCTTTGTGATTCTTGGTTTCATTTGATTATTTTTCGTTGGGTTGAATTTAGGCTGTTGAAGTCAATTGGGAGGTGATGGTTTTAGTCCCTTGTTTCCCATAATTTCAATAGCTTGAGTATTAATCCATATATCCTTTATTTATTTGTCCCTTTCCTTGTTTGATCTTTATCATTGGTATCAAGAGACTAGGTTTAGATTTGTTCCTACAAATCTAGTCTTGGTTTGCAAAAAAAAGACTCCAAAAACTAAAAAAATTGATTTTTTTTTGTTTTGATTTGTTGTTTTTGACACTAGATCCTTGTTCTCTTGTGTTTTTTGAAGTCTAGGTTTCAAATTTTGTTCAATTTGGAGTTGTAGAAGTGAAGTTACCATGGAAGGGTTTCAAGGTTTTCAAATTTTGAAAGTGAGTCTTTTGATTGAGGAGAAATTGGAGGTTAATAATTATTGGGCTTTGTTCTCTAAGTTGAAGGGAAGAAAATCCTAAATTTTGAGTCAATTTCGAGTTGATTTGAATGTATTGGGATTTAGTGTGTGTTCTTGGTGTCTTCAAGTTGTTCTTGAAAAAGAAGAAAGAAGAAAGTATATTTGATCTAACATTTTCAAGTCAAAGTTGGTCAAAGGTGTTTTTTGGGGTCCATTAGTAGAATTTTGAAAAAAAAAAAATGAAATTTGAAAAAAATAATAATTTAAAATATAAATAAATAAATAAATAATTTCTACGTGGATCGATACATCAGCAGCCACATCAGACGCCATCTGCCATGCCAGCGCCACACGACATTGCATAAGCATCCAGCACAGCAGACAACCTGCCAGCGACGCCCAGTCACACCTGACGCGCATGTGTGTCAGTTTCAGAGACCAAAATCTGCAGGATTTTCTTAAGACCCCAAAAATATTCTAAGTACAGGAAGTTTTTTGGACCTAGAAAATTTTCTAAGTGTCCAAACTTCGTGATTCTTTTTCTACCATTTTTCCCTTCAATTATCCAACTATTTAACAATTAATTAACATCTTTAGTTACTTGTTAACTAGTTTTAATCATCAAATGATCCAATCCAAGACTTACAAGTGATGAGCTTCTTTGAGGCTTAAAATTTTTTCAAGTGTCCAAATTCACTTCTTCTTCTTCTAAACTCATTTTTCTTCTATTTCTCAACTATTTAACAATTAATTAACATTTTTTTACTACTTGCTAACTAGTTTTTAATCATCAAATCATTTCTTTGATCCTTTAAATTAAGTAACAACAAGTAATTGATAACCTTCTTGATTCAAGTCCATTAGTTTTTTTTTTTTTTTGGGTCGTCCTTCTTTCAAGAGTCACAAGAATCCACTCCATCACAAAGGATAGGTGATCTTGAGTTGATTGAACAGAGCTAGTTCACTATCAATTTTGAGATGACGCCATAAAAGGTGAGTTGAGAGTTGCATACGTGTGACGTTAGGCTTTTGCTACTAACCTCGTTTGTTGAGTTTTGTAGGTATCATGTCTAATACAAGTCCAATTGGGGAGAGCTCGGAGAACATCATGGAGGTTCTCGCCAACATCTCTAAGAAAGTAGCGGAAGTGAGTGGAAGGATGGGAGGTATGGAGGAAAGGTTGGTACGGGTGGAAAATGAGAATAGATCGAAGGAAAGCAATTTAACCCAAATATGAGGAGATAAGGAGGCATCGGTGCATTCCACCACCCTTACTCTGGGACAAGCTCATAATCTATGTTCTGCTCCACAAAGCCGAATCCGAAAGTACCAACGCCCCACTTTCCAAACTCCCAACCCTCCAAACCACTTAAGACAGCCTACTCCACATCCAAATCCACAACCCTATCACCCGCCACAAGAAAATCTTCCTTTTGTGGCCAACCAAGTCCAATACCAAACACCATTTCAAAATGATTCAAATGCATCTTTTCATGAACCCTACACATCACATCAACAAAATGCACCACAAATGCCCTACCAAGACTACCAATACCAAAATCCTCTCTATGATGAAATTCATGAGGATTTCAATAATGATGAGTTTTGGGATCATGGGGGTAGGGATGGAAATGGAGTACAAAGGGAACGAGTACGACCTCGGGACTTGGGGTGGGACCAATGCAAGGGAGATCAAGACTATGGGAATAGAGGAGATATGATGGGATATAGAGGAGATAGGATGGGATATAGAGGCGATAGGATGGGAAATGGAGGAAATAGGTTGGAGAGGAATGATCAAGATAGGGGCTTGAACACTATCAAGGTCACACTTCCAAGGTTCAAAGGAAGTAGTGACCCCGATGAGTTCTTGGAACGGAAAGGTTACATCTTTGTTGATCGGTTCGGTCAAAGGAGAAGCAATTGAACTAAATCCCTTCACAAATTGTCGATAAAAACTTGCTAACCCATGAAAACTTCTTACCTCGATTGCATTGGTTGGGGTCGGCCAAGTCTTGATGGACTCCGCCTTCTCTTTATCAACCTCAATCCCATTTACACTAACCACAAGATCCAAAAACACAACTTTATCAACACAAAATGAACATTTCTTGAAATTAGCAAAGAGACGCTCTCGTAGTAGGACATCAAACACTTGTTTCAAATGGGATACATGTTCGTCCATTGTCTTATTATACACAAGTATGTCATCAAAATACACCACAACAAACTTGTTGATGAAAGGTTTGAGAACATGGTTCATCAATCTCATGAAAGTGCTTGGGGCATTTTTCAATCCAAATGGCATCACAAGCCAATCATACAGCCCAAACTTTGTCTTGAAAGCCGTCTTCCACTCATCACCCGATTTCATACGAATTTGATGAAACCCACTTCGAATGTCAATCTTAGAGAAAACAATACAACCACATAGCTCATCAAGCATATCATCAAGTCGAGGAATGGGGTGTTGATACTTCACGTTGATCTTATTTACGACTCTACAATCAATACACTTTCTCCAAGTTCCATCCTTTTTGGGAACAAGAATTACTGGTATGGTACAAAGACTTAGGCTTTCTTTGATCAACCCCTTCTCAAGAATATCTTTCACTTGCCTTGATAGCTCTTTGGTTTCTGTGGGATTACTCCTATAAGCTGGAAGATTGGGGATTTGTGAACCCAGTATAAAATCTATTTGATGCTCAAGTCCCCTAAAGGGTGGTCAATGGGCATCTCATCATAGCCCTGCAAAAGAGAAGAAATAATACTAGGCAAAGTGTTAGTATTTTGGTTAGCATGTAACAAAAGGTTGGTGTTGACAAGGCACACTAGAAAGCATTCCTCATCCACACCCTTTAAACACTTGCTTGGATTTGCTATCATACATATGTTCTTCTTATTTTTAGCCAAGGCACTCCCCTCTTTTGGAATGATAGTGAAACTTTCGCCTTCACATTTTGCCTTCTCGACTTCTATTCTCTCTTGAAGCTCCTTCATAGCCTGATAGTCCTCACTCACTTGATATGGAGTGAGAGGTGCAAGCACATACATTTTACCTTCAATCACGAAAGTGTATTTGTTGGATCTCCCTTGGTGCACAACATCTCTATCAAATTGCCAAGGTCTCCCCAATAGTAGGTGACATGCCAACATGGGAGTCACATCACAAACCAATTCCTCATTGTACTTTCCCACACTAAATCGAATACTTGCTTGTTTGAGGACCTTCATCTCTCCACTCTCATTGAGCCATTGTAGCTTATAAGGATTGAGATGCTTGCTGGTTTGTATCTTTATACGCTCCACCAAGGAACTACTCACCATATTAGTGCAACTTCTGTATCAAAGATTAAAGAACACACTTTATCTTGGATTTTACACCTAACATGAAATAGATTCTCCCTTTGGTTAAAATCTTCTTTTGCAAGGGTTTCCATAATTCTTCTCACAACACATGAAAGATTGACATTCATGTTCAAGTCTTCGTCATCATCAAGCAAAGACTTTCCCTTCTCCATGAAGCAAGCAAAATTCACCCTCTCACCCAACCTTTCTTCTCCATCCCCTGAAGCACCTTCCTCTCCTTCACCCCTATCTCCTTCTCCCTCATTTTTTTCTTCACCCTTATCTTCATCTTCAATCTTATACCCATTACGAAGAGCAACAATTGTTCTCCTATTTGGACACTCACTAGCAACATGCCCTTCCTTGACATCTAAAGCATTGAATTGTAGAGGGTCGAGGAAAGTTAGGTTTAACATAGTTACGTCCTTGTGGTTGCTCACTTTCCTTGGATTTGTAATCAAGCTTGACTTGGGTAGCTTGACCTCCATCTTTAGGTTGCTCCCTAGAGGATGTCGTCTTCCAATTATCTCTACCTTTGCTCCATGTGGAAGTTAAAGAACTTTTGGCCTTGTATGACTTTTCTTCTTTCAAATCTGCTTCTACCTTTG
This sequence comes from Solanum pinnatisectum, assembly GCA_035578085.1. Classification (NCBI taxonomy): domain Eukaryota; kingdom Viridiplantae; phylum Streptophyta; class Magnoliopsida; order Solanales; family Solanaceae; genus Solanum; species Solanum pinnatisectum. The sequence goes on along the minus strand of CM069076.1, from coordinate 19,168,552 downwards.
AGGCATCATGGAAAGTTGCTTCAAAAGTCTCGTAGTGCTTAAGCTTCAAGGGCTTCATGATATCATACCTCAAGTTTGCCACGAATCGTATTACCATACATTCCATATTCTCTTCAATGTTAGACTTCATCCGCAAGTTCTCAAACTCATCATAATATTCTTCCACACTTTTTGTACCTTGCATCAACATGTACACCTTCTTGAGCACCTCTTGGTAGTAGTTTGGAGTCAAGTATCTCAACTCCATAAGTGCAATCAACTCTTGCCAACTAGGTAACTCGTAGTTATGACAACTCTCCCTTTCCCTCCTCATGGACTCCCTCCAAGTTGATGCGTACCCCTCGAATTGCGTGAGAGCATACTTCGCCTTTAAAGTTTCCAAAATATTATTTGTGAGAAAGATCTGCTCATTTTGAATTTTCCATTCCAAGAACTCATCGGGGTCACTACTTCCTTTGAACCTTGGAAGTGTGACCATGGTAGTGTTCAAGCCCATATCTTGATCATTCCTCTCCAACCTATTTCCTCCATTTCCCATCCTATCGCCTCTATATCCCATCCTATCTCCTCTATATCCCATCATATCTCCTCTATTCCCATAGTCTTGATCTTCCCTGCATTGGTCCCACCCCAAGTCCCGAGGTCGTACTCGTTCCCTTTGTACTCCATTTCCATCCCTACCCCCATGATCCCAAAATTCATCATTATTGAAATCCTCATGAATTTCATCATAGAGAGGATTTTGGTAGTGGTAGTCTTGGTAGGGCATTTGTGGTGCATTTTGTTGATGTGATGTGTAGGGTTCATGAAAAGATGCATTTGAATTAGTTCAAAATGGTGTTTGGTATTGGACTTGGTTGGCCACAAAAGGAAGATTTTCTTTTGGCGGGTGATAGGGTTGTGGATTTGGATGTGGCGTAGGCTGTCTTAAGTGGTTTGGAGGGTTGGGAGTTTGGAAAGTGGGGCGTTGGTACTTTCGGATTCGGCTTTATGGAGGAGAACATAGATTATGAGCTTGTCCCAGAGTAAGGGTGGTGGAATGCACCGATGCCTCCTTATCTCCTCATATTCGGGTTAAATTACTTTCCTTCTATTCTCATTTTCCACCCGTACCAACCTTTCCTCCATACCTCCCATCCTTCCATTCATTTCCGCTACTTGCTTAGAGATGTTGGCGAGAACCTTCATGATGTTCTCCGAGCTCTCCCCAATTGGACTTGTATTAGACATGATACCTACAAAACTCAACAAACGAGGTTAGTAGCAAAAGCCTCATGTCACTCGTATGCAACTCTCAACTCACCTTTTATGGCGTCATCTCAAAATTGATAGTGAACTAGCTCTGTTCAATCAACTCAAGATCACCTATCCTTTGTGATGGAGTGGATTCTTGTGACTCTTGAAAGAAGGACGACCCAAAAGAAAAAAAAAACTAACGGACTTCAATCTAGAAGGTTATCAATGAATTAAGATATTATTATGATATTGTCTCTTATGCTTATAATTGATGTTTCATAAAGTATTTCATATAATTATGGATTATGTCTTATATTGACTAACCCTTATCTTATGCTCTTATGGTGTTATGCTAGCTATTATATTTAGTACATTTTTTACTAATGCATACTTTGCCTACATTCTAATCAAATGTAGGGTTTCGGAGATTGAGTTCCATTCTTGGAGATAGGTTTCTAAGGAGCAAAGGAGTTGAAGATTTGATGAGTCCTCATAGCTTCGAGGACAAACCCACTATTTCTTTTATGTCTTTTATTTTCATGTCATGAGACTATTGTATGGGCTATGTCCCAAAGGTTTTAATTCAAGTTGAGTTTAGATGGTTTGAGACAAAAGTGTAGTAAAGACTTCCACTTGTTTTTATGAAAAGACTTCGATTGTATAAAAAATGTTTTAAAATTTCCGTACTTTTCTATTATCTTACATTATGATATGCTAAGGGATTGTATGAGACCCCTTCGGGGTCAAGTACACCATGTTGCATCTAGGGTGCACCCCTGGGTCATGACAGAGCCATACTCGAAGTGCTCTTTCTGTCAGTAAGTAAACTTGCACAGTCAGCATTAGCATAACCAATTAAGTCAAAATAATCCCCAAAAGGATATTATAGTACCAGGTCCTGAGTTCCCTTCAAGTATCTCATGATCCTCTTTGCTGCTTTCAGGTGTGATTCCTTTGGAGCCGCTTGGAACCTAGCACTCATCCTTAAAACTATATTTGGCCTGCTTGCAGTGAGGTAGAGGAGTGACCCAATGATCCGTATGTATATAGTCTGATTCACATCAATCCCTTCTTCATCTTTATCAAGTTTAACACTTGTGCTCATGGGAGTGTCAAGTACTTTGGCCTCTAGCATGCTAAATTTCTTAAGCAGTTCTCTGATGTAATTCTCTTGACATATTGATGTGCCCTGAGGAGACTGTTTGATTTCCAAGCCCAAGAAGAATGTAAGTTCCCCCATCATGCTCATCTCAAACTTACTGCTCATTAAGGTTGCAAACTCCTTGCATAGAGAATCTGAAGTTGCTCCAAAAATGATATCATCTACATATACCTGCACTATCAAAAGCTCCTTACCTCTGGATTTTAAGAATAAAGTGTTGTTAATTTTTCCCCTTTTAAAGCTATTTGCCAAAAGAAATTTTGACACACGCTCATACCAAGATCTAGGTGCTTGTTTTAGGCCATACAAGGCTTTATCCAGGTTTAACACATGGTTGCGCATATCAACATCTTCAAAACCTGGAGGTTGTTTTTCATACACCTCCTCCTTCAAGTATCCATTTAGGAAAGCACTTTTAACATCTATTTGAAACAAATTGACCTCCATATAGGTAGAAAAAGCTATTAGAATTCTTATAGCTTACATCCTTGCTACAGGTGCAAAGGTCTCATCATAATCAATTCCTTCCTCTTGATTATACCCTTGTACCACTAATATTGACTTGTTTCTAGTGATAGTTCCATGTTCATCAAGCTTGTTTTTGAACACCCATCTGGTCCCAATAATAGTTCTGTTGGGAGGTCTGGGGACTAGGTGCCACACTTTGCTTCTTTCAAACTGATGAAGTTCTTCCTGCATTGACATCACCCAGTTAGCATCCTTTAAGGCCTCCTGGGTTCAATGGTGGATATGAAGGTTGAGAATGCAACTGGATTTCTCATTTTGGATCTAGTTTGTATTCCAGAGTCAAGTGGAGATACAAGATTATCTAGAGGATGGGAAGATTGATGTTTCCATCCAGACTTTCTTGTTATCTCTTCTTCAAGGTCAACAACTGATTCACCTTCTTCAGGTTCTTTGTTCTGATAGACTCCCCGTGAGCTGCATCAGAGAGACCAGGTTCATTTGTGGGTTCTTCATTTGAGATTTGTTTAGCTACAGGATTTTGGATCTCCTGTCTTGTTGAACCTCCAGTAGTTCCTCCAATTCAATGTCTTCACTATGCTTAGCATTGTTCAGATCACCAGATTGATCAAATATCACATGCACACTTTCTTACACAACATTCTTTTATTGAAAATTCTATATGCTTTGCTGGTTGAGGAATAACCAACAAACACCCCTTCATCACTCCTTGCATCAAACTTGACATGCTCATCCTTTCCATTGTTCAATACAAAGCACTTACAATCAAATGCTTTCAGGTGACTAAGTGAAGGTTTCCTTCCATTCAATAGCCCATAAGGGGTCTTCTTGATTACTGACCTGATGAAACATCTGTTTGTGACATAACAAGCTGGGTTGAATGCTTCTGCCCAAAAATTCATTGCAAGTCCTAAGTCAATCAACATGGTTCTCACAATATCCACCAGGTCCGGTTCTTTCTTTCCACAACCCCATTTTGCTGAGGATTTTCTTGGAGCAGAGAAATTGTGATGAATCCCGTTGTCAGCACAGAAGCCTTTAATTTGTGCATTTTTGAACTCTGTGCCATGGTCTGATCTAATACTTGCAATCTTGTAGTTTACCTTCAGCTGAATTGCTTTAGCAAAAGTGATTAGCACTCCAACTGTCTCGTCCTTATTTCATAATAAAATGTTCTAGGTGAATCTAGAGAAATCATCAATGATCACCAGGATCTACTTCTTCCCTCCTCTGTTTTGAATTCTTACAGGTCCACACAGATCCATGTGGAGAAGTTCTAGTGGTTTGGTTGTGCTGATGCCTTTCTTTGGCTTATAAGATGATCTCATTTGCTTCCCCCTTACACAGGAATCACAGACCTTGTCATTGAAATTTTTTAGCTTCGGCAGTCTACGGACATGGTCCCTCGCAACAAGTTTGTTCAGTAAGGATGAGCTCACGTGCCATAATCGTCATGCGTACGATTATCATTATCGATCGGCGATTAGACATGTGAGACTATCCCCTTCTATGGAGTCAAGATCTGCAACATACATATTTTTGACTCTTTTGGCAGACATAACAACTTTGTTAGTAACACAGTTTGTAACTATGCATCTATCTAACATAAATTTTACTTCATTTCCTTATGACAAATTTGAGACACACTAAGCAGATTGTATTTCAACCCATTTACATAGTGAACATTGTCTATGGAATGGTCCACTAATCATCTAATTATCCCAATACCTAGAATGAATTACTTTTTTGCCGTCTCCAAATGACACACCACCAAAGAGAGGAAGTTTTGAGTATCTCCAGTCATGTGCTTTGAGCAGCCACTATCCATGTACCAGCATTGACTGCTTCCTCTCTTCTGCACGAGAATCACTTGTTAGATTTAGGAACCCACTTGAGATGGAGTTCCCAAAAACTGTCTAAACGTTTAATGAGAAACCTTCTTGTCCACGGGGGCAAAGTATTCTTGCTAAAGTGATAACTGGGACCAGGTACCTTCTTCCTTTGTACCTTCCTTTTACATGACTTACAATAAGTTCTCCTGATTTTCTTTTACCCTTTTTAGAGGCTCACAATTTTTCTTCAAATGACCATTTTTTCCACAATGGATACACAAAAGATTATTAGTGACTGAGACATATTTGCTGTGAGGGTTGTAGGGAGGTTTTATATTTCTACACCCTAAGCCTTTTCTACTATTGAATTTCTTATTTTCTAAGTTCAAAAGAATCTTAGATGAGTCAGTCCATTTTAGAGAATGCTTAACTCATCTTTGATATAACTTAGATCCCTTGAGAGTTGTGAGTTCTTCTCAAAAGCAGTAGCTAATTTGGACTCCGAGACTTTCAAGCTTTCCTCTAACTCAAGCTCAAAGCTACTGGACCTTGGCCAAGATGACCAGCCCCATACCCAACCCACGAGTGACCAGTACGGTCCATGGGTCCATCCACGCCCCGTGGGTAGGGTCGTGGATGGGGTCTATGAAACTGCCCAATTCTCGGCCAAAGGTGGGGTGATTTAAATAAATTCTATTTTAATTATTAAAGGGTGGGGATGGTTTATATAAGTTATTTAGATAGATATAAGTAGTTATTAACTATTAACCAAATCTTTTAACACCTCATAACTCACAAGACTCAAATTAGAAACCAACTCTCCTCTCTAAAAATTCTCTCTCTAGGACTCCATTGAAGAGCATGGTCAAGGTCAAGCTAGGGGTTCAAGAAACAACCTTCTCCTCCAATTTCGTGTGGAAATCAAGTTAAGGTATGGATGCTATTCATCCTTGGGTAGCTATCACCCAAAGAGCCCGTTCAAACTATGTTTTAAGACTTCCAAAAACCTAGGGTTTTGTTCTATGTCATGGGTCTCCTTCCAAAACGATTTCAATTGGTTAATTATTGTTTGTTATGGTTGATTATGATGATTTAAGATTGGAATAATGGAGTATTGTTGGATTTTGATGAAAATCTCCCTTGGACCCGTGATTTCGCCCTTTTTCCTAAATTGTGAACTAAGGTGTGACTTGATTGATCATGGAAGCTTGACAAATGATTATGTTTACATTTATTAAGTTGTTGAATCATGAAATCCCTATATCTAATGTAGTAATTCTAGAAGTTAGGGTTGATCTTGATTCCTAGCCTTGAAGGGCAATAACTAGGGTTTGTGTATGTTGATAAGGATTGTATATGAACTCATGATTCACTTAGACAGTGATGATCCTATGACTATTGTGTAATTGTGGTGTTGATGCAAGATCCTTCTTCCCTATACCCTTACACTTTATTATGCATGAAGTATGTATGTATGTTTATGATAAGCTTGCTGTGTTGATTGAAAGGTCATTCTCATGAACACACTCTATGAATATGATGTGAAAGGTTTACTCACATGTTGATGATTATAAGGTTGAAAGGACATCCTTACCTAATGAATCTATGAGCTATTATGATGTATGTTGGTTGGAGTGCCTAGTGCATTCCTTCATGAATATGAACTTAAGTAAAGACTTAATATGACTTTTAAAGGGAATTATGCTTAGCACTGAGCAGATATGAAAAATGAGATGAAAGCTTTTACATTAGAAAGTCCGGCTTCCCAATGTAAGTTGTCTCATGAGATGGAAACCTATTACGCTAGTAGTCCGGGTTTCTAGTAGCAATCTCCATATCTCATAACTATATGCCCACATAGGTCTTTAGCTAGTGGATCCACCTAAAAGCTATTATGTTAGTTCTACCTTAGGCAAGTAGGACATCTATTTTTGGTGTAGGGGTAGAGCACCAGATTCCATGTAGCTCACATGGTCTATGTTGGTTAATGCTATTTTCCCTATATGATATGAATATGAAATATGATAAGAACACGGACTTTAATTATGACTTCTTAAGAGGTACTACTTAGTATGAGTGAGGGTATGGGACTTCACTTATGCATTGCACAAGTAGACTTTAAGAGGGGTTATGGTTAGAGTCTCTTATGTTATGAAGACTTATGGATTATGTATGAAGATATGAATGGATGTTATGGTTGACTTTACTTGTTACAAATTTTGAACATGAATGATTCCTTACATATGTATGTTGGTTATGAATAAGGCAAAAGTAAGATATCTATGTTGTTGGTGGCCTAAATGTGATACTTAGCGTTTGGTAGGGTTGTGGTATCTTACCCTTGCATTGCATTAGTATGGCTTTGGGTTGCTTGTATGTTGGTATGACTTATGTTTCTTCATAAATGTGCATAATGGTTTCCAAACTTGATAAATGAATGATTTCAACTAAATGTCCCTTTTATGCATGTTTTAAGGATTTTTGTGCATAGCTTCCATACTTAGTATATTATTTGTGCTAACCCATATTCTATACATTTTCTTATAAGTGTAAGATCCGGTCTTTGAGACGTACTACTTCTTTCAAGTGAAGTTTGGGTTGACTATTCCCTAGGCTTGGTGAGTCCTTATGGTTCGAGGACAAGATGTTATCATTTTCTAGCTTCTATTGTACTTTCTAATTTTTAGACTTTATTGATGGAAAGTACTTGACCCTATTTGTACTCTCTGTTTTACTAGATAGTGATTGAGACAAGTCTAGACTCTTATTTTTGTTTATGAAAAAAAAGTTGAATTCGATTGTAAAAGTTTTAAATTTTTCACATCATTTCTATGACTTTATGTGTATGATTATGCCAAGGTCTTGTATGGGACCCCTTCAGAGTCGAGTACACCGTGTTACTTCTAGGAGGTACCCTTGGGTCGTGACAAACTTAGTAATGAGAGCACAATGTTTAGAATGATTCTAGGATGATGTCTCATGAATCACATCTAGTAGAGTCTTGTTCATAAGTGTGAAGCGCGCTACACTTATGAATGAGAGGCTATAAGATATTTAGGAACTCTCACTTCTTTCATTTTTCTTTAGTCGTACCTTAGAGTTTTAATTATATGAAGTCCTTTTCCTAACCCTTTTCTTGTGCATATAGGATATGACTACAAGAAGGGCGGTCGCAAGAAGGATGGAAGAGGAGATTGTGAATGAGGGAGTTCCTCCCCAAGGTCCCCAAGGTCCTCAAGGGCCTCAAGTTCCACAAGCTCCTAATGATGAGGGGGCTATGACAAGTAAGGAAATAAGGTCGGCTCTCCAAACATTGACTCATGCTTTAACGACTCAAGTCACTGGGGACGCTAGAGCTCATGTGAACCCCAATTCAAGTACAACCTCTTCAAGAATTAGGGATTTCACAGGAATGAATCCCCCTATGTTTTATGGCTCCAAAGTGGATGAAGACCCACAAGGGTTTATTGATGAAGTGTTTAAGGTGCTTGATGCTATGGGTGTGTCTCCAAAAGAGAAGGCAGAACTAGCCACCTACTGATGAGTCCACAATTTGGACTCATTTAAGGCTTCATTTTAATAGAATTAGTGTCCTCAAATGCATATTTTGTCTCAATAACTGATGTAAATCCTTAAGTTTCAGATATTTGGAGTTTGAGGCAAAGCATGGACACTACTTGACAAAAAGGAACAAAACGGCTGAAAAGATGAAGAAAAGAAGGTCTGAGGATCGCCTAATGCATTAGGCGAGTCGCCGAATGGCCTCCACCTCGCCGAAAGTTCTAGTGTGTTGAGCCCTGAAGGAAAAGATCAAGTCGGTGATGAAAAGGAGCAGTTGGCGCATCACTAAATAGTTCCGTGAAGCAGTACTATATAGCCCAATGATCCAAAAAGTGAAGATGCTAAAGGCAAAAGTTGAAAGGCGATGAAGCATACTAAAGGGCGGATCGCGGAGTGCATCGGCGATCCCGACTAACTGCGCTGAGTGATCCTTCGCAGCACATTTTTAGACAACTATAAATACTAGAATTTTTATCTTAGTATGCAATTTCAGATACAACATATTATTTTTTAAAGTTTCTAGTAGAGAGACCTTGTTCTTAGCCTTTGAAGATTTGAAGACTTCTAATTCCAAGAAATTGGAAGTGGATATTGAAGGTTCTTCATCCTAGACTCGTTTAAAGTGAATATAAATCATACCCAATTGTTGTTACTTTGATTTAGTATCATTTTCTTCCTTTTCTCTATGTCTAGCTAAAACCCCAATTCTTGGGGTGTGATTTTGTGAATATGGGTTCAATTTCCTATTGGGTAATGCTTATTGTTAGTCTATTTTATGTTTAAATGTGATTTCGTTTAGTAGTTGTGTTTGAACTTAATGGGATTATAGTTGCAAATACGATTTCATCTTAGTGTTTTTGGCTTGTTCGAGAGAGAGGTTTTAAAACTAAGACTACTAAATCGATAGCCAGTGGTTATTGGGTCGTCGTGGATTCAGCTCAAGAGAGTGAATCCTAGGACTTTTCCCACACATTCTTCTTGAGAGAGTGAATGGGCTAAGGTGGAGGCTGTGCTTAAAAGTGACAACTCGGTGTTCGAGAGAAACCCAGTTGATTCGGGGTAAGTTGCTCGAGAGAGAATTTACCCCTACTGAAGTCTAGCCTAGTTACAAATGTTTAGAAATTGACTATCAATAGCATATTCGCACTTGACTCTTAATTCTGAGAAACCACTCCTTTGGGACTCGACCCAAACCCATTCGGTTGGGTTATATTATTATTGTACGATTGTAGACACTTGAATTAGAAGTTGTGTCTTGATTACGCAAACATCAAAATGGTGCCACTGCTAGGGAGTGGTATTACTTGAGAATTTTGAGTTGAGTCAAATTTTGCTTTTGTTAGTCAGAGTTTACTTACTTAATTTTTAGTTGTGTTTTGCTTGTTTGTGTTGAAACCGGAAAAATGAGTGTAAAGGGTGAAAGTGCTACCCAAATGGATCACCCCCTGTTGAGGTTGTTGAATCTTGGGGATATAACCTTCTAACATTCTAGCAATTAGAAGGCGAGGCCATACATGATATGTGGCCAAGTTTTAAGGCATTACTACAACAATGCTTGAACCATGGACTGCCAGACAAATTGCTGCTGGAATGCTTTTATAAAGGTCTTAGTCCCGAACATAGAAGTGCAGTCAATCAACTGTTTGGAGGGTGTTTGACAAAGTAGTAGTCAAGCGTCTTGATGGCTTGGTTAAAGCCAACAAGGAAATAAAGAAAGGCCAAGAGTGGACCGACTTGTTAATTTAGCTGGACGATCTGTCCAAAAGAGTAATGCAGTTGGAAGCAAGTTCCAACAAGAAGAGCACGTACCTTCCTCCTCGCAAGTGTAAAAAGATGAATCAACATGAGGGTGGACAAAATGGAGAGGTTTTCTCACTCATTCTACACAAAATCGAGGAACAAGATAGAGTGTTGAATGAGATAAAAGAGAATGTCAAAATGCTGAATCAAATGACGACCTCCCATTCCATGATCATTCAGCTATAAGATGCTCAAATAGGCCAAATGTTGTCCTGCCTCTACTCACAGCACCAAGAGGGGTTGCCTAGTAATACTAGGGCTAACCCCGATAATGAGGTTTGAATGGTGAGTTGCGTCGTGCCACGACGTTAACTAAGGTGTTGTTTGGGAGGCAACCCAAAACCCTTAAATGCTTTAATTTTGTTTTAGAAATAATGATGTTTTGATTTTGCAAGTTGAAGTGTGGATAGTATTTGAAAAGTACAGGTTGGTGAACATAAGTCCAGTCAGCGAATCACCAAGGAGGTCAGAAACACCGACCTAGACCTCCTTTAGACTCAAGAAACTCTCACATCAGAGTCTGTAACAATTGGCGAGCACAGGAAATTATTGGCGAATCGCCGACTATGTCGGCGATCTCAATGTAAACCACCATTTGGACCCTCACTTTGACTGAAGGTCCTGTAAAACTCGGCGAGGTAAGTGACCACTCGGTGCATCGCCGAGTAGATCAGTGAACAATACTAATGTCGCCGAATGGATGCGAACTGGGTGGTTATTTATGGCCAAAGGTTTTAGAGTTTAAAACTCTTCACCTTCCCTTGCTTCTAAACTTCATAAACTCACACCAAGTTAGTATTTTAAATATTTTTGCATTCCATAAGTATTTTGGTTGTTGGTTTGTGTTTGGAGTTGGATTTCATGGCCGCCTAGCATTTCAAAGTACTTTAATAGACACAAAGGTTGGTTTTCTGAACCCTGAGTTTACTTTAGAAAATTTGGTACTCATTTGCAATGATCATATTATATTGTCGTGTGCTAGGCCTCTCTGATAGGATTAGAATGTTTAAATGCGTATTTTAATTTGATAATTTGCCCGTGTTGATCGTCGAATACCCGTAAATTTGTGTCTTAAAATGAGTTAAATTTTGTGGGGGTGTGCTTGCATGTTTGTTAGATTTATTGGGTGAAGCCCGTATTTGTTCTAAATGGCGTAAATTGCACAATAATGGAGTGGGTGACACCATTCTTAAGGGCAAAAGTCGTCAAATGGCCAAATTTGGCAAAATCGGGAGAAGTCTGAGTAAATTTTCTATTTTTCTTGTTAGAATGTATTGGTCGTACCTATCCAATCAATAATTGTTTATGACTGACTCGCTATTCACTCGGTTTAGGCTGGCCCGTGAAAAGTCCGGTTCCTTTGCTTCGGGCAATAGGTGTTATGGGTCTGAGCTTAATTGTACTAGTGCATGCTTTGATTTTGTTTTTGGGGGTTGCGGGGTTGAATTCAAGAAGTTGGGTTGAAAATAGGCACGTTGGGCTGTTTGGTGAGTTAGGTTGAGCTCGCCGAACCACGTGGCAGTACGCCTAATATCCCCACCTCACCTCTAATTTCATGCTTTATTTGATGAGTGATTCTATAACTTTCAGCGAGAAGCCTCATGTCACCAAAAGCACTCGCTGACTCGCCGAAAGGATTCTTGTTCGCCCTTTGTCTGCACCCCTGAACCCTTGTTGCACTGTAACTTTTGGCGGACAAACCCTTGCTCACCGAAAGTACTCGATGATTCACTGAAAGGGCCTTCCCATTGCCGACTTGCTATGATTTTTGAGCCAATCCCTTCAGCGAGCCCGATCCAGCCCGCTAAAGAGATTCTGCGACTCGCCAACTAGATCAACGAGTCTATTTGTAACTGCATTTTTATACTCTTAATCAAATTATTTCTAACTTCTGTTTGATGTTTTGCAGACATGGTGCGAACAAATCATGATTGGCCACCCTAGAAAAAGGCACGGGTCAGTACCATAAATGAAGGGGGAGCAAATACTTCAAAGAAGAGAAGGCAAGAACTCCCACTAGGATATAAAGGCAAAAGAAAGAAGCACTCAGCTAAGAGAGTGGTTATTGACACCCGGCCTAATTTGTCTAAGCCTGAAGATGAGCAATCTTTAATTTCCCAAAGAGATGAGACCCGGGCTAGATCTCAACCCATGTCCACCAAGTTCCCTCAGCTGCCACCCCTCATGCAACAGAATCAGTGCTAGCTCAGGCACTTTCTGTGACCCCTGCACTTCTTGTCATTCCTCCTTCTAGGCTTATAAGCAGATTAAAAGGTGATGGTTTATGAACCATCCTCGAGGAAAAGCTGCTTTCTACAAAAGGCTTGGAGAGGAAGTATTCAGATGTGAGGGATACCCTCCAATTCCATAGGTTCGTGCAGTTCACTAGGCCTCGAGACCTTATATTCCCTCTTGGGTTCGTGAGTTTTACACAACTTATGGTGATCTGGTTCCCAAGAGTAAGAAGAAGGCAAGTGAGTTCAGACCGGTTAAGGCCGTCATGGTCCGGGGCAAGAAGGTTGGATGCAGCAGTGAGTACATTAATACTATATTAGGTAGAGATCTGCACTCTACACACCCGTATGATGGATTTCCTGTTGCTCAGTCCTTTAATGATCTGAAAGGGTGGCTGGGCGCCCCTATTGAGAAGAGAGATTTGAGTATTGCTGCCTAAATCTGGTTTGTCTTTATTAGCAGCAGCATTATGCCATAACAGAATGAATCTGTCCTCCGCTATTCTAAGGTGGCATGCCTAGGGTCCATCATATTCAGGAGGCACATCGACTTAGGACTTCTGATTTTACAGAAGATAGCCATGAGAGCCAAGCAGAGACAGATTTCTCAGCCATTCCCTCTCATGATCACTGAGCTGTGCCGCCGTGCTGGATCACCCTGAGATGCTGCGAGAGATATTGAGGTCACTCCTTCCTCCACTGACATCCAGTGTATTGAGGCTGAATACACACAAGAGGAAGCTAATGGGAGAAGAGTAGCTCCAGCAGATGCTTTTACGGAAGTTGATGTTGATTCCTTACCTGCAGAGGCATCTTCGCTTACTCTGACCTCCGATCCTTTAGGTACTTCTACCCCTCCCAATTCTTCACAGGTTTCGGGCACCTCCACCTCGTCCCAGCCAGTCATGATTACTCAGGCGATGATCCTGAAAATGGGGAATCTGGCTTATTCAACTGATGTGAGGGCTACTCGATTGGAGAGATCCATCCCAGCGATGATTAAGAGAGCTATTTCAGCTGCTCTAACCCCCCTTCGGGCTTTTGTTGATGATCTGGCTACTAGAGTCACAACTTCTGAGAGCAGACAGGGAGAGGCCTTGCAATTTCGACTTTGCAAGCCGAGGTAGCAGACTTGAGGAAGGACGTAGACTATCTGAAGTCTACCGACTTCACCTCACTACTGAAGGATGTTGATGATGTAGATGCCCCAGAGACGTCAGTGATTCCTTTGGGTATCACCGGAGACGTACAGAGGGATGACACAATAACTGATGACTCAGAGGTGGAGACCGATGAGGAGTGGATAGAGGTACATGAGGATGAGGTGTACAATGATTTGGCACATCTGGAGAATGCCATGTATGAGACTGCAAGCCAGACATCATTGAGAGACACCACCATGGGCGAATCCAGTGGAGCTGGTCCTTCTGAGGTGACTCCTAGCACTGATGCCCAGATCTTGAGCACTACACGGGCAATGTTGCCTAGACAGATGGAGCAACTGCTTAGACAAGATCCCCTTTTTACCTCCCTCTCCGTCTTTATTTATTTTGACTTTTAGATATCTTTATTTGCATTTGAAGACAAATGGTTTTTGTTTGTGGTGGGGTGAGGCCCACCTTGGTGCATATTAGTTTTGTTTATAAATTGGGTTTTTAGCTTAAATTGTGTTGACACTGCTTTTTGTGGAAGGTTTGAGCTTGTGGCTCCTTGCTTTTAATTGAAAATGATTTTTGACCCTTCCAAAATTTTTTTGCCACCTCTTGTATGTGTTGAATGTGGTTGTTCTCTCGCAAATTTGAGTATTGGTTTTGATCAGTACTGAGAACTTGAATAGTGCTCATAATCGAATAAACTTGAATGTTCGGCTACGATGAGGCCAAATGAAGTTGCATAGACAATATGTGAACTCTTTGCATCTCGTTGTGATTAGCCAATTATCAAATTGAGTCTCTTGTAATGATCATTGCACACTAGCGAAGTGTGGAGTCTTGTTTGACTTTGGTGTCGATGCCTTGTGTGATGAGCTTACTGTGAACCATGCATGATAACACCTAGAATTTGCCCTGTTGGTCCAGTCGACTAAGTAAGGCTATCTCTTCATATGATCTTAAGCAACTTCGAAGAGTGTGAGCCAATTTGACATATACCTCTTTTGTGGCCTACCTTGTGAATGTGTGAACCTCTTTTGAACACCCCTTGAGCCTTACCTTTCTTTGGAAGAAACTTGATGAAAAGATGACCTCCCTTAATCCACTACCTATAATCTTCTTGATTTGTGGTTGATTGAATAGCCTACTTAGGCCAAAAACCTAAGTTGGGGGTGTGGTGAAAAGAGAAGGCAAGTCAAGAAGTGCAAGAAAAGCCTTCTTTAACCCATGGTTTTGAAAAAAAAAATGGAACCCCTCCATACAAAAAAAAAAAAAAAAAAAGAAAGAAAAGAAAAGAATGAAAAAGAAAAAGTTGTGGAATAAAGTACAAAAAAAATGGTGGTTTCTGAACAATCCATGGAAAGTGAATAATGGAATGACTTATAAGCACTAAAGAAAATGATGAAAGAAGAGGAAAGGAAGTGTTGAGAGCAGCACATTTCATGAGGATGAAAGTCACTGAGCCTAAATGACCATATCTTTGCACTCAGCCCCATTACAAGCCTTGTAAAGACCTTTTTGATCTTGAGTAAGCTGAAACAATTGTCTATTGGAAAATACGGGCAAACCTATGGGTGAAAAGATGCATAGTGTTCTTCTTTGTGAGTTTGAGTGTTGCATTTGATTCTGGAGCTTTAAATTGTTGAAACATTGTGTGTGAATATGGAATCATTCTTTGTGTGAGGGCATTTGAACACTTTAGTTGAGCTTGAACTTGCATTTGAAGCAAGTAGGGTGAGCTTGAGATTCTTTGATAATGGTGTGTCACAACTTGAAACTTTGAGTGCACATTTGATTTTTGCATCAGTAAATTGAGTCTTATGTGTGCATTCATGATTGAGTCTTGTGTAGCATTGTTCGAGATATCCTTTTTGAACTGCCGAACTTGAGTTTTACTTGAGGACATGAAAAAGTTTAAGTTGGGGGTGTTGATGAGTCCACAATTTGGACTCATTTAGGCTTCATTTTAATAGAATTAGTGTTCTCAAATGTATATTTTGTCTCAATAACTGATGTAAATCCTTAAGTTTCAGGTATTTGGATTTTAAGGCAAAGCATGGACACTACTTGGCAAAAAGGAACAAAACGGCTGAAAAGATGAAGAAAAGAAGGCCTGAGGATCGCCTCATGCATTAGGTGAGTTGCCGAATGGCCTCAACCTCGCCTAAAGTTCCAGTGTTCTGAGCCCTGAAGGAAAAGATCAAGTTGGCGATGAAAAGGAGCAGTCGGTGCATCGTTGAATAGTTCCGCGAAGCAGTACCATATCACCCAATGATCTAAAACGCGAAGATGCTGAAGGCAAAAGTTGAAAAGTAATAAAGTAGACCAAAGGGCGGATTACCGAGTGCATCGGCGATCCCGACTAACTGCGCTGAGTGATTCTTCGTAGCACATTTTTAGACAACTATAAATACTAGTTTGAATTTTTATCTTAGTATGCAATTTCAGATACAACATTTTATTTTTCTAAGTTTCAAGTAGAGAGACCTTGTTCTTAGCATTTGAAGATTTGAAGACTTCCAATTCAAAGAAATTGGAAGTGGGTGTTGAAGATTCTTCATCCTAGACTCGTTTAAAGTGAATATAAATCATACCCAGTTGATGTTACTTCGATTTGGTATCATTTTCATCCTTTTCTCTTTGTCTAGCTAAAACCCCAATTCTTAGGGTGTGATTTTGTGAATATGGGTTAAATTTCTTGTTGGGTAATACTTATTTTTTGTCTATTTTATGTTTAAATGTGATAACGTTTAGTAGTTGTGTTTGAACTTAATGGGATTGTAGTTGCAAATACGATTTCATCTTAGTGTTTTTAGCTTGCTCGAGAGAGAGGTTTTAAAACTAAGACTACTAAATCGATAGCCGGTGGTTATTGGGTCGTCGTGGGTTCAGCTCAAGAGAGTGAATCCTAGGACTTTTCCCACTCATTTAGCTCGAGAGAGTGAATGGGCTAAGGCGGAGGTTGTGCTTAAAAGAGACAACTCAGTGTTCAAGAGAAACAGAGTTGATTCGGGGTAAGTTGTTCGAGAGAGAATTTACCCCCACTAAAGTCTAGCCTAGTTACAAATGTTACAAATTGACTATCAATAGCATTTACCCGATTGTGTAGTTTATCCCATATTCCTATCACATCTCAAGAATCCTATCTCCCTATATTCGAATCTTTGTATTTTAACTGTTTTAGTTGTTAATCGACTACAAACCCCCTATTGATAATTGGCATTCGTGTCAACCTCTTAATTTATGATGCTTTTACTCGATAATGTTTGTAGCTATCGTTAACTCTAGCATATTCACGCTTGACTCTTAATTCTCAGAAATCGCTCCCTTGGGACTCGACCCCAACCCAATCGACTGGGTTATATTATTATTTTACGATTGTATACACTTGAATTGGAAGTTGTGTCTTGATTACGCAAACATCACATACCAATTGAAGGATGTGGCTCAAGTTTGGTATGAGCAATGGAAGGATGAGAGACCCGTAAGACTGGGCCTGATAGATTGGGGATTGTTCAAGACAGCCTTCCTTGATAGGTTTTTCCCCATACAGTTGAGGGAACGAAAGATGCAAGAATTCATCAACCTTCACCAAGGAGCTATGAGTGTGAAGGAGTATAGCCTTAAGTTCATCTAATTGTCTAAATATGCTCCAACCTTGTGGCAGACTCTAGGGCCAAGATGAACAAATTTGTTATGGGGATATCCGACTTGGTAGTCAATGAATGTCGTTCAGCAATGCTCATCCCAAGTATGAATATTTCACGTCTTATGGTTCATACCGAACAAATTGAGGAACAAAAGATCAAGCAAGTGAATAGAGAAGTGAAGGGGCAAGGACCGATGATGGAAATTCTTCCAAGGGTAAGTTTGAGGGTCAAGGTAAACCAAGGTTCAAGAAAAGGTTTTCCAACCAAGGATCTTCTAGTGCTCCAAGGGTCAAAAAAGATAGGGTGTCTAACCCTAAGCCACAAGGAGGTACTAGTGGTAGCTCTTATGTTGAAAGACCTAGTTGTGCAAAGTGTAGCAAAAAGCATGATGGCAAGTGCTTAGTTGGCACAGATGGTTGCTTTAGTTGTGGAAAGAGCGGTCATCTGACGAGAGATTGTCCCATGCTAAAGGTTCAAGGGAGAGAGGGCAAACAAGTCCCTCCTAGTGGCTCAAATTCCGATGCTTCCAAGAAGAACCGCTTTTATGCTCTTCAATCCTGAGGTGACCAAGAGAGTTCCCCGGGCGTGGTAACGGGTATGTTGCAAATCTTTTCCATTGATGTTTATGCATTATTAGACCCCAGTGCCACTTTATCATTTGTTATACCTTTTGTGACTATGAAATTTGAAGTACTCCCATAAGAGTTACTAGAACCTTTTTCGGTGTCTACCCCGGTTGGTGACTCGGTAGTGGAATAAAGAGTCTATAAGAGTTGTCCTATTTCTTTGTCTCATAAAGTCACTTTGGTTGATTTGGTAGAATTAGAAATGCTTGATTTTGATGTAATTTTGGGCATGGAATGGTTGCATGCATGTTATGCTTCAATAGATTGAAGGACCCGAGTGGTCAAATTTCAATTTTCGAAAGAGCCAATTTTAGAGTGGAAAGGGGGGAATTCTTTTCCTAGAGGTCAATTTGTTTCATGTCTAAAAGCTAGGAAAATGATCTCCAAGGGGTGCATGTATCATATTGTTAGGGTTATGGATGTTGAGTCCAAGGTCCCTTCTTCAGAGTCGGTTCCCGTGGTAAGTGAGTTTTCGGAAGTCTTTCCCGATGACTTGCCCGGCATTCCTCCCGAACGGGAAATAGACTTTGGCATTGATTTTTTACCGGATACACAACCCATATATATCCCTCCCTATAGAATGGCTCCAGTCAAATTGAAAGAGTTGAAGGAACAACTCAAGGACTTGTTAGACAAGGGTTTTATTCAACCAAGCATCTCTCCATGGGGTGCTCCGGTATTGTTTGTGAAGAAGAAAGACGGGTACCTTAGGATGTGTATTGATTACCGCCAATTGAACGAGGTCACTATAAAGAATAAGTATCCTCTTCCTAGGATTAACGATTTGTTTGATCAACTCCAAGGGGCTAACTATTTCTCCAAAATAGATCTTCGTTCAGGTTATCATCAACTAAGGGTAAGAGGGGTTGACATTCCTAAGATGACCTTTAGGACCCGGTACGGTCACTTTGAATTTGTGGTTATGTCATTTGGGTTGACCAAATCCCCAACGGCATTTATGGACGTAATGAATAAGGTATTTAGGCAATATCTTGATTCATTTGTGATAGTTTGTATTGATGATATTTTGATCTATTCGAGAAGTGAGGGTGAACATATGGATCATTTGAGGATTGTATTGCAAGTCCTTAAAGATCACCAATTGTATGCAAAGTTTAGCAAGTGTGAGTTTTGGCTAAGGTCGGTTGCCTTTCTTGGTCATATTGTGTCAGGCATGGGTATTGAGGTAGATCCTAAGAAGATGGATGCGGTCAAGGGTTGGCCTAGACCTCTAACTCCTACCGATATTAGATGCTTTTTGGATTTGGCTGGTTATTATAGGAGGTTTTTTGAGGGTTTTCCTCCAGTGCTTCTCCATTGACGACTTTAACTCAAAAGAAAGCTAAGTTTGTGTGGTCGGAGGCTTGCGAGAAAAGCTTCCTAGAATTGAAAAATAGACTTACCTCCGCTCCGGTGTTGACCTTACCGAAGGGTACCGATGGGTTTGTGGTATATTGTGATGCTTCTCGAGTGGGTTTGGGATGTGTCCTTATGCAACGTGGTAAAGTGATTGCCTATGCTTCGAGGAAACTCAAGGTATATTAAAAGAATTATCCGACTCATGATCTTGAATTAGCGGCGGTGGTGTTTGCTTTGAAAATATGGAGGCACTACCTCTAGGGGCTCCATGTAGATATCTTCACCGATCACAAGAATCTTCAATCTGTGTTTACCCAAAAAGACTTGAATCTTCGACAAAGAAGGTGGTTAGAACTTTTGAAGGATTATGACAGGAGTGTCCTTTACCACCCTGACAAAGCCAATGTAGTTGTTGATGCCCTAAGTGGATTGTCCATGGGTAGTGTGGCTCATGTAGAAGATGAGAGGAAGGAATTGGTTTGTGATGTGCATAGGTTGGCCTGGTTAGGTGTCCAACTAGTGGATTCCACCAAGGGTGGAGTTATGGTCCATCATAGTTCTGAATTTTCCTTTGTGGTTGATGTGAATTCTAAACAAGGCCTTGATCCCATATTAATGGAGTTGAAATAATCGGTTCTCAATAAGTCCATTGAGGCTTTCTCCCAAGGGGGAGATGGGATGCTTAGGTACCAAGGTAGATTATGTGTTTCGGATGTTGATGGCTTAAGAGAGCAAATTTTAGAAGAGGCTCATGGTTTGCGATATTTTGTTCATCCGAGATCGCCAAGATGTACCTTAATCTATGAGAAGTCTATTGGTGGAATGGCATGAAAAAGGATATAGCGGGTTTTGTGGCTAAATGTCCGAATTGTCAACAAGTTAAGGCCGAACACCAAAAACCAGGAGGTTTGTCCCAATATATAGATATTCCCACTTGAAAGTGGGAGGATCTAAATATGGACTTTGTTGTTGGTTTGCCTCGTACTCGAAGGAAACATGATTCTCTTTGGGTTATTCTTGATAGGATGACAAAATCAACCCTCTTTATTCCCGTCAAGACTTCATTTTAGGCAGAAGACTATGCCAACTTATACATCAATGAGATAGTGAAGTTACATGGGGTTCCTTATCTATCATTTTGGATCGAGCTACTCAATTTACTTCACATTTTTGGAAGGCATTCCAAAAAGGGCTTAGTACTAATGTTAAACTTAGTACCGCTTTCCACCATCAAATGGATGGTCAAGAGGAACGCACCATTCAAACCTTAGAGGACATGTTGAGGGCATGTGAGATAGATTTCAAGGGCAGTTGGGATGACCATCTCCTATTGATAGAATTTGCCTACAACAACAGTTGCCACTCAAGCATTGCCATGGCTCTGTTTGAAGCAATATATGGTAGGAGGTGTAGATCTCCGTTTGGTTGGTTAGAAGTAGGTGAATTTGCTCTAATTGGTCCCGAACTAGTTTATGAGGCCATTGAAAAAGTTTGACTCATTAGAGAGAGGTTGAAGACGGTCCATAGTCGGCAAAAGTCATATGCCGATGTTAGAAGGAGGGACCTAGAATTTGAAGTTAGTGATTGGGTCTATTTGAAAATCTCACCCATGAAGTGTGTGATGAGGTTTGGCAAAAAAGGGAAACTTAGTCCCCGGTATGTGGGCACTTATCAAATTTTGAAACGTATTGGGAAAGTTTCATATGAATTAGATTTGCCAAATGAATTGGCTCCGGTTCACCCGGTGTTTCATGTTTCTATGCTCAAAAAGTGTATTGGTGATTTGGTATCCATCATTCCTTTAGAGGGTTTAGGAGTTGATGAGAGTCTTTCATATGAGGAAGTTCCGGTAGAGACTTTAGACTGGCAAGTGAAGAGGTTGAGAAATAAGGAAGTAGCCCCCGTTAAGGTCTTATGGATGAATCACTTAGTTGAGGGAAGTTAATAGTGCATTTGTAAGTTTTCCACATTTTGATGTTTCATGCATGATGGGCTGCTATTCTAGAGTTTCTAACTTAGTTTGGTGTCTACATCATCATTCGAGGACGAATGTTCCCAAGGGGGAGCTAATGTAACACCCCATAAATGTAATGACCTAGACTAGAACCTACCAAGTATTCTAGTAGCCTAAATGGAGTTAAACGTAATGAGTTGAATCCTAAAAGAACTTCCTTAGCTTAGTACTAAGGTCCTAGTGCCTAAACGTCAAGGCATGGCCCCCTAAGGACCCCCCAAGGGTCCTTGAGGAGGGCCAAGGGACTGCCCCAAAAACTATCAAAACAGCCTTATCCACGAAATGGGCACCCACACCCTATGGGTGGACTCACGCCCCATAGGGAGGGGTCGTTAGTCGAGGCTAGGCCTCCCCTAAATGTCCAAGCTCCAGTACCATTCCACGAAGCATGCAGTACAACTCGTACACCCACTCACGCCCCATGGGTGGGGTCTCGTGAGTGAGGCCTGGACCTTGGCCAAGATGACCAGTCCTAGACCCAACCCACTAGTGACCAGTACAGTCCGTGGGTCCATCCATGCCCCATGGGGGGGGGGGGTCGTGGATGGGGTCTGTGAAACTGCCCAATTCTCGGCCAAAGGTGGGGTGATTTAAATAAATTCTATTTTAATTATTAAAGGGTGGGGATGGTTTATATTAGTTATTTAGACATATATAAGTAGTTATTAACTATTAACCAACTCTTTTAACACCTCATAACTCATAAGACTCAAATTAGAAACCAGCTCTCCTCTCCAAAAATTCTCTCTCTAGGACTTCATTGAAGAGCATGGTCAAGGTCAAGCTAGGGGGTTCAAGAAACAACATTTCTCCTCCAATTTCGTATGGAAATCAAGTTAAGGTATGGATGCTTTTCATCCTTGGGTAACTATCACCCAAGGATCCCCTTCAAACTATGTTTTAAGACTTCCAAAAACCTAGGGTTTTATTCTATGTCATGGGTCTCCTTCCAAAACGATTGCAATTGTTTAATTATGGTATGTTATGGTTGATTATGATGATTTATGATTGGAATAATGGAGTATTGTTGGATTTTGATGAAAATCTCCCTTGGACCCATGATTTCCCCCTTCTTCCTAATTGTGAACTAAGGTGTGACTTGATTGATTATGGAAGCTTGACAATTAATTATGTTTACATTTATTAAGTTGTTGATTCATGAAATCTCTCTATCTAATGTAGTAATTCTAGAAGTTAGGGTTGATCTTGATTCCTAGCCTTGAAGGGCAATAACTAGGGTTTGTGTATGTTGATAAGGATTGTATATGAACTCGTGATTCACTTAGATAATGATGATCCTATGACTATTATGTAATTGTGGTGTTGATGCAAGATCCATCTTCAGTATATCCTTACACTTGATTATGCATGAAGTATGTATGTATGTTTATGATAAGCTTGTTGTGTTGAATTAAAGGTCATTTTCATGAACACACTATGCATATGATGTGAATGGTTTGCTCACATGTTGATGATTCTAAGGTTGAAAGGACATCCTCACCTAATGAATCTATGAGCTATTATGATGTATGTTGGTTGGAGTGCCTAGTGCATTCCTTCATGAATATGAACTTAAGTAAAGACTTAGTATGACTTTTAAAGGGAATTATGCTTAGCACCGAGCGGATATGAAAAATGAGATGGAAGCTTTTACGTTAGAAAGTATGGGTTCCCAATGTAAGTTGTCTCATGAGATGGAAACCTTTTACACTACTAGTCCGGGTTTCTAATATCAATCTCCATATCCCATAACTATGTGCCCACATAGGTCTTTAGCTAGTGGATCCACCTAAAAGCTATTATGTTAGTTCTTCCTTAGGCAAGTAGGACACCTCTTTTAGGTGTGGGGGTAGAACACCAGATTTCATATATCTCACATGGTCTATGTCGGTTAATGTTATTTTCCCTATGTGATATGAATATGAACTATGATAAAGAACATGGACTTTAATTATGACTTCTTAAGAGATACTACTTAGTATGAGTGGGGGTATGGGACTTCACTTATGCATTGCACAAGTAGAATTTAAGAGGGGTTATGGTGAGGTTCTCTTATGTTATGAAGACTTATGGATTATGTATGAAGATATGAATGGATGTTAAGGTTGACTTTACTTGTTACAAGTTATGAACATGAATGATTCCTTACTTATGTATGATGGTTATGAATAAGGAAAAAATAAGATATGTATGTTGTTGGTGGCCTAAATGTGATACTTAGCATTTGGTAGGGTTATGGGATCTTACCTTTGCATTGCACTAGTATGGCTTTGGGTTGCTTCTATGTTGGTATGACTTATGTTTCTTCATAAATGTGCATAATAGTTTCCAAACTTGATAAATGCATGATTTCAACTAAATGTCCCTTTTATGCATGTTTTAAGGATTTTTGTGCATGGCTTTCATACTTAGTACATTATTTGTGCTAACCCATATTCTCTACATTTTCTTATAAGTGTAGGTTTTGGTCGTTGAGAGGTACTACTTCTTTCAAGTGAAGCTTCGGTTGACTATTCCCTAGGCTTGGTGAGTCCTCATGTTCGAGGACAAGATGTTATCATTTTCTAGCTTTTGTTGTACTTTCTATTTTTGAGACTTTATTGATGTAAAGGGCTTGACCCTATTTGTACTCTCTATCATACTATATGGTGATTGAGACAAGTCTAGACTCTTATTTTCGTTTATGAAAAAGAAGTTGACTTCGATTGTAAAAGTTTTAAATTTTCCGCATCATTTCTATGACTTTATGTGTATGATTATGCTAAGGGCTTGTATGAAACTCCTTCGGGGTCAAGTACACCGTGTTATGTTTAGGGGGTACCCATGGGTTGTGACACTTTGTGGAGCAGCCATTCCTTAAAGATCTTTCTTTTCTTGGTGTTAACCAGATAGAAAAGTCAGTGCGCTGATACCAATTGATGGAATGTATGCGTCCACTAACTACGATAGGACCTGGTCCTTCAGCACAGTTAAAGCACATAAAAGTAAATGCTGGAAATAGAAAGAACACACAATATTTTACGTGGAAGCCTCCTTGTTCAAGGGAGTAAAACCACGGCATGTTACACAGGATTTTCAAACTGTTTTCACTAATCTTCTCAAGCAAAAGCAAAACACAGTTTATAACCAACCACTGAGATTAACCTCCTAATCTCAAACCTAAGTAATACAACATATTACTTAATGAGCCTAAGAAATGCATTCATTATCCACTATACTAACCCTCACTGATTAATATAGACTTTGACCGAAAGACACAAAGCTACCCTTAACTATGTTCTTACAATGACTCACACAAGTTTTGAAACATTTCTAACAAGAGTGAAACGAATCCTACAAGTTAAGCACAAATACAAACAATCAAAATAACAACAGATTCAGGAAGCAAGTGCTTCAATCAATGAGGTCCCTTGTTGTTTTGTTTGAAGCTTGAATTTTCTATCTTTGAATGAATGAATTAAATTGTTGTTTGTCATGTTGATTATATCAACCATAAAGAAATATTAACCAATGGACAAACAACCTCGTCCACTTTGATTGGTGTAGTACTCTGACGACCTCACCAACCTCTAACAGGACATCTTTCCAACTGTATAGCACACTACTCTGGGCGAGAACACTCTGCAGAGGACCGGGTCTCTGCATTTGTGAGGATCATGAAAATATCTGAAATAGTAAGACTTATCACATATAGTAATATGAGTGTTTATAGACTCGTTTACTTATGAATTATGCATAGTTGATAGATTGGAAATGTTCTAAGGCATTGAAGAAAGAAAAAATATTGGTAAATTAGTTTTCTTGACTTTGGTTCTTCGGTGGAGGTAGGTTATGATTTTTTCTATTTGATAGAGAGACTCTCAATAGAAATTTCTAGTCATTGAGTAATGTTGTGAAATTTCCTATGTACTTAATGTTGTTCTGATTGGTCAGTAATTCCAAGATTACGAAATCCATAAATCTTGAACTTGCTTTATTAAAGTGATGTCTCCAATAAAGAATGTTTGATGAAATATTGTCAATGAAGTTGAAAGTGACGATAAAGAATGATGAATTAACTATATTGTTGGATCAGGTACCATGATCCGGCACGATATATTTGGATCGGGTGCCACGAGCTGACACGATATTATTGGATCGGGTGTCACTTTTAGGCACGGTAACATTAAAAAAACATATTAAAATAACTTAATATACTCATTCTCAAAGAATCCATTTATCAAAAGAGCGTGGAGTAGAGGCCTGAGTCCTCATGTGTGTTATTAATATTGTTGACTAATTACGTACTTACTTCAAGATAAGACAACACTGCTTAATTTTGAAATACAGAGAGGTGGTGGACCAAGAAGAAAGAAAGTGTAAACCGCTGGTGCTCTCCGATTAACCGATGACCACCAAACCCTAGTTTAATGCCCAATCGACCGTCGGCCAGCCACCCATAGTGGTTGGTCAGCATCTCTCTAACCAACTTCCCTCCCTTGGTGAGCACTGATACCGACGATGAATCCAAAAAGACCCTAAATTTTGTTCTTACTTCTACATTTTCCCTTGTAGTGGGTTGATTAGGTTGACCTGTCCTGGTGGTATAAGACATGTGTCATCACGTTTGATTTTTGGGTCGTGATACTAGTTATAGAAAAAATGAATAGTATTAATCTTCTTCTGAAGATATGAAAGTTACAATTGAAACTATAAGGTAGTGACTGAGAGAAACTATACTATATATGATTAATAATCATTTACAAATTCTGTAATAATTAATTAAATTTCAATAATTTTTATCATTAACTCCCTAATTGAGTTTTTCTCTCTTCATTTAAAGGAGATATGTTTTGTATTTTATCCATGAAATATAATAACTCAGCCTTATAAGAAGTAAATCAAAACTAAGAGGCCAAATATTTTCAATTTTTTGTTTGTGGTGCTTTGGGGTGGGGTAGAGTTGTAAGCGCTTATGGTGAAAATATAGTGTTTATGTTTTTTTTCATGAATTATGGCATCACAAATCAAATATAAATTTTAGATATATACTATTTTTAAAGAAATTTGGCCAACTTTTATATTTTTTCCGACAAACTTTAATTATAAGAATTTGATATATTTTTTATGCCATAGATATCCAAATGTTCTATTGTATGTTCATACCATAACACAATAAATAGAAAGTTTATAATTAATTTACCATATTCATTATGCAGTGTTTTTGATTTGTTAGAATTAATGTTTAGATTAGACCGTCTTATATTTAATTTAAGACATTGATTAATGACTTTGCCTTTTATAGTATTTTATTAATAATTAATTAAAATTATAAGTGAAATATGATGAAAATTATGGTAATCTCTATTAGAAACAAATATTCATTATAAATTTGTGAAAGATGTAACTCATTTCACTTTTTTCTATTTCAGACTTTCTTGTGAAAGGTATGAGTGTTTTCATTTAAATATCCTCCTCTCTTTTTATGAACTGTAGAAATACAATAATTTGTATATGTACACACACATCTATTTATACAGATCTTTCCTCTTAAAATCATCAAAATTAATTAGTTATTCGTGATTTTTTATCATGCCATCAAAATTCATTTAGAAAATGAGTTTATCCATGGGTACAAGCAACAATGCTCAAGGTAAATTCTTCAACAGTAGCTTTTAAAATTATTGTAGGCTTCATTTTTTATATTATAAAATTTTTATAAGTTACGGAACTGATGTTATGATTTCATTATGTGGTATTGTATTCTAATTTATTAATTATAAAATCTTGAAAATTATTTAACTATTTTTTCTTAAGAAAAATATATGTCTAACAAAATTTGGTTAACTAGGAGAGATTGCAGTTCTAAGGGTTTACGATTCCTTGATTGTGATGATAATAGTCTTCTTCCCCTTTTAGATGAGAATGAATTTTCACATCTTAAATCGTCAACCAAAAGTTATTATATAGAGATGAGTAAATTTTAATCAAATCATGTAATTCAACTCTTTGGATTTGAAAAATGATACCCTCTTCAACCTTTGAATGATAAGGAACCCTTGGATCTTAAATTCAAATGTTACTGTATAGAAAAAAGAAAATTTAACTTAACGATCTTAATATTTTGAGTTAAGAAAAATAATACTTTTTAGAATTAGCAAATCAGATGGTTTTACAAAAATTTAAATATCATATCACCTATAACTATGTAGCATTCAAAGTTATGCTTTTAATATTTAAAATAATCATCAATATAAGATTTTTAAAAATAATTTGATTAATTTATATGAATAATGTGAAAACAAAATAAACATTTTCCAAAAAATAATGTGAACAAAAAATAAATGTGTTGCACAAAATTGACTAGTTAGGAAGAATCTAACATTAGCAAGAAATTTTAAATTATTCAAAAAGTGTATATGTTACAATTCATACTAACAGTAATTGAGACAACTTATATGTGTTAATAAGAATATATATATATATATATATATATATATACATACATACTTTTCAATTCATTTTTTTCTATTGATTATTTATAATCAAGAGGTTTATTACGAGAAAAAACTTATTCACATTTAATATTTATAATAAATTAAAATGACTATTAATTTTCAAACCCAAAATATTAAGGGGATTAAATGAAATCAATATATTTTATATAAAAAGCAATACAACCATATTTATGCGTGATATTCCACAATAATATTTTTTAACTTAAGGCATCCTCCATGACATTCATATATTAATCAAGAACTACAATTAAAAAATATAAAATAAAAGGAGCTCCTTATGTATTTTTCTTTCATTTTCATAGTTTTATTATTGAAGATTTTTGTTCATCTTGTATATCGGCATAGGCTATAGTAAACTATATGATACGACATTATTTTTTTTTTTTTATTTTATTGAGGTTTGATCACTGTTTCCCCCCCCTCCCATTTTTTGTACTAAATAATTAGATGCATGTACAATGACAGGATAAATTTGATCTAAAATTGATTAAAATATATTCTAATTTGTAGTATTTCACAAATTGCTGTAGTCAAGGCTTCTTATTTTTTTTTTCTTTATCGAAACTAGTCAAGTTTTAACGTTTATACATGTTCTTAACAAACAATCTTATACTGTGAAATAATATAGGCCAAGCAATAAAACAATCAATTAATTTGTGCAAATGCTAAATTTATTAGATTTTTCACTATATCTTGATATATTTATCATAAAAACTGTTGTAAAGAGCATAAACAACAAGATTATCTTTTTACATTCTAAAATCGTAAAATTAAAGAGTTTAATATTTTTCTAAATAAGAAATATTGTGATTGTTTGAAATTTTATGATAACTTATCATTTTTTCAACTTTTATTTTAATGATTTTTAGATTTTATAATCATATCTGATGATTCGGATGGAGATGATTCATCAAAAACTCATGGATTAACAAGTGCTGTTGACAATGAGGTTAATATGTTGAAGCATTTACTTATATATTATTACTTGATATCTTAATATTAACGTAGTCTTATCTGAAAAATATGTGTGCATAGTATTTACATTATAATTGTGTGATAATTAAGTGAATGAAATAGATCTACATTTGACTTTTAAGTGTTTAGATTAAGGAGCCTTAACTATAGTTTGCAAAATGCTAAAACTATTTTATATTTACTTTTATAGACATTGATCCATGGATTTGTCGAGTTTAGTCAAGAAGTTGATCAAGAAATCACAAGTCATTTAACCAAGACTTTGCAACCTGTTGAATTGCGTCAGCTTGCATCATCGTCAAGATAATTGCGTCTTGCATGTTTAAAAATAATTAAGTTTAATTTATTATCACATTTTAAATTGTATTGTTGTTGTTAATTATTTTGGTACTTTAATTTATTATAGGGAAATTCGACTTGAAGATAAATCCACACGAGCACTAGCAAGAGGACCTGTGAGAGCAATGCAGTCATCCATAGAAGGCCTTATAGATCCCAACGAATGAGAGCGAGTAATGACCCCGAGGTCATAGAAGAAAAGAGGAAGAGAACAACAAAGATGTGCGCATCTTCCAAAAGAAAGAAATCTGCTCCATAAGTGTCTTGAAAAATTCTCTAGATCAAAGAGCTATAATTATATCATATACTCTTAATTTAATTTTTAAAGAAATTGTTGGTTGTTTTCTTTGTTTTGACAAATGATTATTTCTATTTCTCAACTTTTGACTATATATATTTTTATGTGACTTTAAAGTCCATGGAGGAGTTA
Source organism: Solanum pinnatisectum (assembly GCA_035578085.1). Classification (NCBI taxonomy): domain Eukaryota; kingdom Viridiplantae; phylum Streptophyta; class Magnoliopsida; order Solanales; family Solanaceae; genus Solanum; species Solanum pinnatisectum. The sequence continues at coordinate 19,139,200 of CM069076.1, read as the reverse complement.
ATAGTTTAAGTATATAAATTTTTGTGTTCTCTTGAACTCGCAAGTTCAAATTTTGTGTCTGTCTGTGTGTTGGTGTTTTTTAGTGTATATACAAGATGAGAAATGCCGTGCTAGCACGAGCCCAATAATTTGAATAGATTATTTGATTTTTTATTTGATTTTTTGATACAATGTCACAATCACAAAAATACTTTTAAGCTTTGATAATATCAACTACTAAAGAAACATATATTTTACAGATTCAAAAAATAATGAGTTACTCTCTCCATTTTAAATTAATTGAATTGTTGAGGTGTTTCACACCCTTCAAGAAAACAAGATTAAGACATAAATTAGGCATAACTTTCCATTTTTATCCATATTAATTACTGTCAAATTTATGATTAAAATAACTAAACATTAATTAATAAGTAATTCCAATACTAACTAATGAAGGGTAAAGTTGGAAGAACATTCTAAAAATAGTTTTGAAAATTGAACAATTAAGTTAATTTGAAGAATGAAAAATGTCTCAACAATTAAATTAATTTGAAATGAAGAGAGTACAACAATTTAAGGATGAGACATATGTAAAGCCAAAGGAGAAAACTTGAAGAAATTTTGCCACAAGGGATTGCCCGTAACATAGCACATGCCTAACTTTTGCGCCATTCTAATGCCATTTTTCTGAGCATGTATATCTTACATTTTATTGAGAGATTAATAAATGAAAACTACCACTATTAAGACATAAATATTTTCCATTGTACAATCACTCATATCAATTTGAGGTTATTGCATTCATGTATACTTCCTTGGTGGAGAAATGTAGCTGATGTATGCTAGTTTTCAGTATAGTTTGTTTTTCCCTTTCACTCTTGAGTACATCACTTTACATCACTGCTATGACATAATATAAGAGCAAATAGATAAATGTTAGTGAACATACCTCTAGGGAAAAGAGATATATGTAAGGTCGTAAGGACACGATGCACCAAAAATAAAATAAGAAAACACAAAAGATATGGTAGAATGTTCAGAAAAATGTTGAGATAGTTTGAAGTTTGAAACTTAAATCTTTATTTGCAACGTCATACCGTGTAATCGGAACCTCATATTTTACCTCCTCAAGGTAGGGATAAAGTCTACGTACGCTCTACCCTCTTAGAGCCCATTTATGAGACCACACTGATTTTGTTGTTTTGCAGAAAAAACATACATGAATGCAATAAAGTTATCCAGAAAAATAACATGTAAATAGGCTTCCATTGTAGTGTGAGATCACAAACTTGGAAATACATTAACCAAAAAGAGCAAAGGGAGGCTAGAGTTTTATGGTATCACAAACACATACCAGTGATAAGGATTTCTCTGATTATAATTTATATGAATGTCATCAATATTGGTCATAATAAAATGTCAACAGCCCAAGTATCCTTTTTGGTCTCGTGTACAATTTTGAAAGGCGGTCCGAATATGAGTTGAGCTGTTGCAAGGAGTAGAAATAGCAAGGATAAAAAAATAACAGTACAAACTTGTGCTTAATTTTAAAGACTTCACGTTCCTTCCTCATATTGTCCTTCGCCAAAGTCATGCATTCAAAGAGTTGAAGTTGGAAAGTGAAACTCTTTGTTTGTCTTATGGCAATTATAAGAATGACAAAGTACTAGAGGTGGAAAAGTGTCATTCAATAGACTTTTAGATGATGATTATATCTTCCCATTTGAGCTTTTACATTTAATCATGCCCATGCGTAGTTTGGGACTACGAAAATACAAAAGTATTTAATGACCACTTCATCTTAACTATGTTCATGATTGATGACTTACTTGGAACTAATGATATACAAAATAAAATATTTTCTCAAATTTTAAATTGCACAATTGTAACGACCCGCTAGGTCGTTTTGAGAGCTAGGACTATTTTGACTCTTTCTGTGAAAATTTTGAACTATTCGATAACTACGATTATTTAGTTAACGGATAATTTTTAATATTTAATTAATTGATGATAATGGGCGATATCTGAAATTATTTATGTACAACTTACATAAATCCCATAGTTTTAATATGAAATTACAATCTATCCCTCATTAGTTTGTAATTACATTAATCCCTTAAAAAGTAACATAAATCGGATACATAATATGTAGCTCAGATACATTAAAGAGTATCTCAGATACATTATAGCATAAACCGGATACATAATATGTAGCTCAGATATATTAAAAACTAGCTCAGATACATAATATGTAGCTTGGATACATTAAATACTGGCTCGGATACATTAATATGTAGTTTGGATACATTAAAGAAATAAGGGATTTTAGAGGTTTTTAGAAATAGAAGGGGATATTGGAAATAAGGAAAACATAAGATGTGTATTTCAGTAATTTTTTCCATTATTTAATACTTATACAACTTGGCCCATTTATATTAAAATAGGGTAGTAAAATTTGTCAGTTTTGATACATAATTATTTTAGAAAAAAATAAAAATAAAGAGAAGGGTAGAAACTTACCATTGCTGTTGACGGCGAGAGGAAACAGTCGCACTTCAAATTGATCAGGTAAACGAACAAATAATTTCTAGTCTTAAATTTCTATAGCTAATATAAATATATATAGTGTATTAGATGACATCATATTGTAATTAGCTAATTTGGTTTGAATAAGAAACTGAGTTTTGTTAGCCATTAATTGCTACTCGATTTTGAGGAATTAATTAAGGTTAATGATTGTGGAATTTGTGTAGTTATTAATGATACAAGCATAAGTCATTATTATATGTTGGTGGGTAAATGGTTGAATTTTTCTTTTAATTTGATGGAGGGACGTGTGACAAATTGGTGGGCAAGTGTAGCTCTTCTGTTAGTTGATTAATAATTATTGCTTACAAAGTTTAGCTTCTCCGTGATTTCCAGTGATTTCCAAATAAGTTATATAAGTGACACTGCTAGCTAATAGAAGTTACATACGGGGCATAGGTATATCCAAGTTTTGGAAGTTTAGTTCTTCATTAATGGCTTAGAAGTGGCTTGTTTTTTTTATTATTGTCATATTATACATCAAGTTTTGCTATATTGAGATAGGTAATTAATGGTTAAGTGTATTGTATTATATGGTTACCATTATATTTATATTATTTGGAGGAATTAAGACTTAACCCTAGAATTGAATTTTAGGAAATATGAGACTTACAAATTAGTTGACATCAAGATTAGGAACTTGATTGTAGATTTGAGTGAGTTTTTGGGTCTAAGCTAGACATATAGTAATATAAGTGTCTACATACTTGTTTACTTACGAATAATGACTATTTGATAGATTTGGAATAATCTGAAGCTCTACAAAAGAGAATTGTGAAATCTTGAGGATTCGTGGCACGTGTTGGGCATTCAAGATATGTTAAGACTTTCACACTTTGTTGAAGGATGTTTTTCTAATGAAAGAATAAAAAATGGAATAGATCATGGGTAAGGGTGAAAGATGGGGGTCTCGCACCAATGGTGTGACGGGCATTGGTACGAGTATCAGTGTTATAAAGGGAAAGTTTATTACTATAGAATGCGGATTGTAATCCGAGAATGCCAATGCATATGGGCATTAGCTGATATATTATTGACTTGATTTATTATGTGTGATTGTGTTCTGTGTTGAACCCGTATATTTGTGATAACTGAGGTGATTACATATCATATTGATATTTGATTGAGATGCATCATCATCCCTTTTCATTGATATCATATTGTGCACATGCGTTGACATGAGATTGAGTATAAGTTGGGCACGTGGAGATCGTTTGTGCTGGGATGGTGAGATATTAATATTATAATTTGGGCACGTGGAGATCGTCCGTGCGAAAATCATTTGATTTTATGATAATGCGTTGTGATTGTCAGCACAGACACGTGGAGATCATTCGTGTCGGTATATGGACCTCGCGAGTCCCCCATGGGTCATGAACTCTCGATGTATTTATGAGGAGTATCATGTATATACAGTTGAGAGATTACTTAAAATACGAGGCATATCATTTCCTGGTGTCACACTGCATTGCATCTCATTACATCCTTCATTCTTGTTGATGATGGGTTTTATTGGTGGTTGAAAAGTACGTGATATTTGATTTCCTCTATTTGATGAAACTTGACTGGTAAATATAATATAGACTTGTATAAGTAAAGGACTAACTTTCTTATATGTACTCCTGTCACAACTTCTTCGTTGTCGGTCTATGAGATATACTGGGTACACGTGGTTTCGTATTCATACTACACTTGCTGCACTCTTTTGTGGTGCACATTGTATTTCAATTTGAGCGCATTTCTTGGAGCTTGAGTCTGAGTTGGATTATCTTGGAGTTATGGTGACCTGCTTGGATATTTTGCAGTTCATACCTTCATCTATCTCTATTTATTAGGTTGTGTTGGTATTCTGATAGGATATTTCTTATGTTTAGACTTGTTAAATAATTAGAGACTTGTATTGACTTTAGAAGCTCTTGTACTTATGACACTAAATCTTGGGGTAGTATTTCGGTTTTCCGTATTTATTTAAAAGACTTAGTATTTAAGATAATTGCTTGCTACTTACTTTTTTTCATATTCTAAGTTGAATTGGTTAACATACTGGGTTGGCTTACCTATCAGTTGGGAACATAGGTGTCATCATGACTTCTGATTTTGGGTCGTGACAACAATGCTGCAATGAAGCTCCTTTTGAACCCTAAAAACATCCTGATTATAGTTGGAAAATAATTAAATTGCACTCCAACTTCCCGTTGAAATACTACTTCGTAGAAGACACAAGTTAACACATATAGTTACATATCTTTTAACAACTACGTGTTCAAATTAATCATGCAGTGTAGCACTTTAAAATATTACTAGCTGAAAAGTAGAGTTCTATACAAAAATAAAAAGGTTTATACTATTTAATGATATCAAATGCCAAATATGAAAAAGGCATCAAGTGACACACTTCTAAGTTAGTCTTCAAAGATTAAAAAACAAAGAAAAAAGGAATAAATTTCACCTCATACCTTTGCATGTTGTTCGGAACCAGGCAAGTACCGAACTTTGTCAACAATCTGCAAAATTTCCATAGTTGCAAGTACAAACCTGCAAAGAGAATGGAAAATATGAAAAGAACTTGAAAAGGCAAAAGAAGATCACAACACACAAGAAAAAAAGAAACAATTCTTGTTCTAGAAGTCGACACAGTTTTGACAAAGTACTATCTACTATAAGAAAAAACAACCAACTTTCTACTTACCCTATTATTTTATACCTCAAAAGATATTCCACTTTATGATGCCTGTAACATGCAATGATTAAATTGTTCAAAATACTTTTTGAAGTCGTAAAATAGAAAGAAAGAGAACGAAAATTAGAATAACTTGAAATTGGTAGGCAGTGATGCAGAGACTTTCTGAAGCTTGTTCCAGGAAAGTTGAGAATTTTGAACAATTTCTTCGTACTCAGTTTCTGGCTTAGGGTGAGAGAGAGGTTCTCTTGGACATCCTTGAGACTGCAACTGCGATTTTTTCAAAATTTTTAGAAAAATAAACAGATGAAAAAAAGGAAAATGCGAACAACTCTTCAACCAAGCTTCTTCGAGACTAATTTGGAGGAAGAAATACATCAAATTTACAGAGAAAAGAGAGAGAGAGAAGTATGAGGAAGAGAAGCCACAAGAAATTTGGGGAGTGTAAGTGAAAACCAGTTGTCTCCCACAAAGGTAAGATGATATTACGTGTATGTCAAAAAGAGGAAAATTGGAGGGCATTGAACTAAAATACATACACGTGGCATTGAACTCAAAATAGGCCCAAATTTATTGTACAATTTTTGCTACTTTTAGTACAACTTCATATAGCAGTGTTCGTACACCCTCAAGTGCCCCTTCTAATAAAGAGTAATATATATACATATACACACACACACACACACACACACACACACACCATAGATGAACTTTTATTTTTATCATCAAATGAAGTTTCAACAAGTACAATCACACTTATAGTGTCTCAATTTATGTTTAGATATATATATATATATATATATATATATATATATATATATATATACACACACACACACATATGTATATGTAGAAAGAGCAAAATCGACGAGTTGTGTATCTTGTATTTGCGGCGGAAGTCATTGATTTTTCTATTTTAACACGATTGCTCCAAAGTCCTTCTTTAAATCACTGGGAAACAAAGTTGATTCATAAACTAAATATTTGTCTTCAGACAAAAAAAACTTTTTTGAGTTTTCTTTTTCACTTTTGGTTTGTGTTTTCTTTTCATATTGTTTTTTACGTTGTCTTTTTCTGTAAAGGAAGAAATTCTTTTATCAGAAAGGGTTGGGAATATTTTCAGTTATCAAATTGTTCCCCATTTCTTTTTCAAATGAGAGATAATTAGTTCTTATATCTTCCCAGACAACTTCTTGGATCGGGTCAAGTCGGTCCACATGTGAGACTTACAACCCAAAACTTACATCCTCCACTTCGCATATGATGGACAAGACCCAAGCAAATACAACATCAACTAGTCACACAATTTATACAACAAATAGTTTGTGCTACATTTGAGCATCAAGAGTTTAACCTTAAGATTTTTCAAACCCCACATAGGAATCCAATCACACTTTGAAGGAATTCACTACTTATATGAGAATACTATCACTCACAATATCCCAAACTTCATTCACTACTTCAATAGTTATTTATTTGATCCCTCATACTCTTAAAGAGGTTAACTCGAGTTTATGTTTAAATTTATACACACATTTACACTCACTACCAACATGGTTAGTGCAATAGCCGGCTTGTGTATACAAGTTTATTATTCAATTAATTCAACTGATTTTCTAGACATGCACTGTATTGTCGAATGACTATTAGTAACATGCTAAAGTGTCAACATCGATTGAAACTTCAAGAAACAATAAAAGTTCAAAGGGTATTTCATTGAAAAGTTATTTTAACTTTTCAGGGTGTCACACAATGAAGAAGCAGGGAACCTTTTTTTCACTGAACCATTGATCGCTTGACATACGTTGTATGAAATACATGCTATGACTGGTCTCATTCTTTCCATTATCCAGTATCATACAAATATTGGTCCAAACAACTCTAGATGCTTAACCCTTGTTTCTCTCTTCAGTGATCCTTAAACTCATTTTCTTAGAGAAACATTTGTCTAGCCCATAAAACAAGTAATAATATGATGGTGAAATTCATCTCTTTGTAAGAGGCGATTCCTCGTGTGAGAGATTCAGTCTCGCATTTTGTTCGACACTCTTTATTTCTTAAAATATCACATACATACTACATTTGATCCTAAATTCAATAATATTATATAGAAGAGAATATTAAAACAATCAAGTTATTTTACAATATTGAAATATCATTAAATCCTACGCAATCCATAACGTGTTTTTCAAACAAGTCTCTAGAGATAGCCTTCGTAAAAGGATCAACTGTCATTTCATGTGTAGGAGTGTATTGAAAAGTTATTTCTCAATTTGCCACTACATCTCTCATAAAGTTATACTTGATGTCAATATGTTTGGTCTTGTTATGATACTTAGGATCCTTCGTGTATGTGATAGCCACTTGACTATCACAATATAGGATCATGGGACCTTAGAATTCTTTGCAATGCTCAAATGCTCAAAGAATCTCTTTCACCAAACAACTCCTTGTACTGCAGACGCACAAGTCACGAATTCAGATTCCACGATTGAAAGAATTTGTGCAAGTTTGCTTCTTACTTTTTAATGAAATTGCACCACTATTTAGTAAGAAATCATAACCAGATGTTGATTTTGTCTAATTTCGATCAGTAGTCCAATCATCATCTGATATCTAATGCAGGTTATACTATGAGAAGGTTCAGAAGGTGTGTTATGTTAGTTCTTAATTTTGTTCTTACTTATCCATTTTCCCTTGTTGTGGGTTGATTAGGCTGACCTATCCTGTTGGGATAAGACATGTGCCATCATGTTCGATTTTGGGGTCGTGATACTAGTTATAGAAAAAAATGAATAATATTAATCATTTTTTGAAGACATGAAAGTTATAATTGAAACTGTAAGTAGAGGCTGAGAGAAATTATAGTATATATGATTAATAATCATTTACAAATTGTGTAATAATTAATTTAATTTAAATAATCTTTTATCATGAACTCTCTAATACAATTTTTATCTCCTTATTGAAAGGAGATAGGTTTTGTATTTTATCCATAAAATATGAAAACTCATATATCACACCCAGAAAATTTCTAAGTTAAGGCTCAAACAATCCTTCATTTGTGGATAAGATTTTACCGAGTGATTCTAATTTTCTTAGGTGTTAAGGTCACTAGAATACCGTAGCATAAAGTTGAAGTTGAAAGCTTTCTTATCGTTTGAGTTTCACTATGAGATTTCTTTTCATGGGTCAACTTCAGTCGACCATAGATTTTAGAACATAAAGAGTTCGGTGACCCATCAACTATCGAAATGAAGGTCTTTGAGTCTTCTCTCCAATGCCACCAAGTTTGCTAAATTTTGAGCTTCAAGGAAAAAGTTATGGTTGTTTGAGTGAAGCCTCTCCATTCGTTTTAGGAAAGGGTATTTTGGCCCTTTTCTTTTTCCAACTTGTCTTCAAACATTTTTCCTGACCCAATTAAGGTTTAAACAGATTCTAAAACACCCATTCACATTAAAAATACTTAGGACTTTTAGAGCGAAGTTTTAAAAAGAGGAAAAAAGGGTTTTCAAGCATTCATTCAAGGGTCGAGCAATTTCGCCAAAAACAATCACTCTTTCCAGGTATGTGAGGTTTTCCCATAGTGATGGACTTATTTGTCCTCACGCCAATCATGTAGTTCTTCCATTAATTCATCCATGAAATAGTTTATGTAAAGATTCTTGAGTAGTTCTTGAGTTCTACCCCATTCTTTAACAATGGAGGTTTGGAGTTCTTGAGATGAGGGTCTTGCGAATGAGTGGTGTTTCTTGATAGAATTTGGGTGGAATTTCAATGAATTTGTGTTGTTTTTGTGAATCAACGGGAGTTTGAAAGAGACCAATCAATTATAGATGCGTTAGGACCCAAAATTGAGCAAAAATAGTCGTCGAATTTCTAGGTTCGGGGTAGGGAAATGTACCCCCAAGGAGCTAGTTGGGCTAGCTCCCTACGTCTGCAGTGTGCACCAAAGGGCTTCCAGTACTAGGAGGCCTGGCACCCTGCGCCAGGGTGGTCATACCCTTTTCTCCCCCGTTCTTCGTCCTATATATGTTGTTTCAAATCGTGTGTTCACTCTCTTCTTGATATTAACTCTTAAAGTCTTCATGAATCCTTGAGAGATCCTGCATATCCTAATCACATCTCTTAATTTACATTTCAAATTAAAGTAAAGAAGAGAAAATTTCAAGAGGTCCTTTTGAGTCTAAGTTAAGAACTGTCCAACTAACTATAGTTCTAAACTAAGTCCTTGAGTTTTGAGTATTGAGCTGTCTATATTGTTATTAAGGTCCTTGAGTTTATTCATTCATGTCTATAACTCAACATGAACTCTATTTTGAGTTATAAATCCTGAAAATCCTTTTAATCCAAAATTTATGTTTTAAACTAAGTTCTTTGAGGAAAGTTCACAGAGACAATGTTGAGTAAAGTTTAAGAGAACTAAGTATTCTCCAATGTATCATTTTTCCATGGAGGAAAGAGAAACTTCGATTTCTAAAACTAGTTTATGAGTTCAAAGATATTTCAATAACAATTACTTCTTTTAAGAGGAAAGTTTGAAAAGTTATCTCAAACCAAAGAAAGATTATGTTTTAATACATTGAGAATAAAGTTATATTGATTATTTTTGGAGTAATATCGAGAACTGAATTGGGTTAGAGTCTTTTATAATTCAGAAGTCCTATGAAACTACGTAGCCACCGTAGGATAGGATAGAATTGATCCTTCATGCGACTCCTCACTGTCTCGTAGAAGATTTATTAGATGGATCCATATTCACAATATCATCCTATACCCTGGCAAGGTATAGCATGACCCTTGCAAGGTGGGCAAAACGTTGTATCATTGCTAGACTCATAGTAATGATTATCGGTTAGAGAAACTCCCTACAAGTATAGTATTTTTTTATATTGTTTCTATTCCCTATATTTTTGTAAAGTTAAATGATTTTTACTTCATGTTCATGTATTGATTCAGTTGAGTGCTTTTAGTCTTTTAGTTAAGTCATCTACGGTTTCAGTTCTCCTTGCATATTCATGCATTCAATGTGCTGATGTCATTTGACCTGCATCCTTTTATGATACAGATATAGCTGTTCAGAATTATCAACAGGCACTTCATTGAGATCACTCTACACTCAAGTTAGATTTTGGGTGAGCTTCCTGCTATTTTGGAGGACCTCGCATACTTTCAGTTAAGTAGTTTTGAGTTGTCGTGGGTCTTGTCTCAATATCCTTCTTTAATAGTAAAGGTTTCATAGATAGATATAGATGAGGAGTCTTTCTGTATTTACTTTCTTTTGAGTTGTTTTACAAACTATAAATATTACTAATGAGCACTTTCCAGACTTTATGAAGTTGAGTATTTGAACTTTAATGAATTAAATTTAGTTTTAAGCCTATTATTGCTTGAATTAGTTTTCCACTTGTAGTCAACCAGAATGAGGGTTCTCTTGGGGACTAACAATGGTTCTTGTGACGGCCACGTCCAGGGTGTAGGCTCAAGTCATGAAAAACTTGATATCAGAGCACAAAGCTCAAGTGTCCTAGGGTGTCTATGAAGCCATATGAAGTAGGATCTTATTTATGGTTGTGAGGGCCTCACTTCTATAAATAAGGGATTGCAGACATTTAAAATAAGTTTCCATTATTTCATACTCTTAATCGTGCACTTGAATTGTGTCATAAGGAACTTATTCATACTCATGCGTTTCTCAGATCCATTAGACCACCCCTCATACTAAAGGTGGTTGAAAATCAAAGCCCAACATCCTTATCGATGAGTTATTCTTAGAAAAAGTCTTAAAGAAGTCATGAGAATGTAGAGGAGCTTGGGAGAGGCCCGTGAGTGAGCTTAAGTGTTGAGATTCGAAAGAATGCACTCTTATTCATATGAATCATGCGTTTGAGGTAAAAAAGTGAGATGTACTCCCATACTCTCTTCTCAAAAATGTTTCTTCAGTTGAGACCCTTATGAGAAAGTGTGCTTTAGATCTTAGGTAATATTTTCACCCGAAATGGTAGTATGAGTTATAATATTATAAGCAGTAGTAGTAAAAGTGTCCAAAGTTAGAAGAATGCATGTAAAGGGTCAGTAATCTAAGAAAGGGAGATAGTGATTAGGCAAAGTATATTGTTGTAGTCATGCACCCAGTAAGTTATTAATAATGAGTTTTCCTTTATGAGTAGACTAAGGAATGATAACCTTGTATAGAGTTCATGATATGAGGTGGAGAAATAGTTACTAATCTGGATGAGTTAGAGTATACTTTTATGAGAAATGAGTTTATGTTGATGTGTCATCATGTTGGTGAAGACCAAGTATAAGTGTTAAATAAAAAAAGTAGAGTAGTCATAAGGTGATAGATCTAAGCTAGGCTTATGATTAGTAAGGGAGATCCCCGTGATATTTTGAGGTTTATAGAACTAATTAGGCAATGTTGTGTAGTGAATGGGTAAATAGTACTTAAGTTGTGAACTGGAATGTGACAGTAATCTGTCAATAGGTAGGCTGAGAGATAAAAATTTCCTTTTTGTAATGAGATCTTAGTAGGTGAGTGGCTCTTCATTTTATCTAGTATTCATAAGTTAGTATAGTATGTGAGAAATTGTATTGATAATTGTGTTTAGTAATAGACATTAAGCTTGAATTTGAGATGAGGATCATAATCAAAAGAATGACAACATGAGGGTGGTGATGTTAGTTTTGAGATTTGATATGGTAGACTAGACATAGAGTAGGTGAGGAAGTAAGATGTTAGCTGAAATGAATAGGAGTGGTACAAGTATGAGATTCTGAGTTTTAGATGAAAGAACTGAAGTATGACTAAATCACTGGATTAACAAGAGTATTAGGAGGTGTACCCGAGATCGTATGTTGTCCAATGAGGTTCTAATTAAGTTTATTATTTTCATGTATGCCTCGATAATATAATTGAGTTTTCAATGTGGAGTAAGCTGATGTATACATTATTTATCACCCTTAAAAGTTTGGTAGAAAGGATTTATATAGTCAATGATGATCCTCTTAAATATAGTTCAAAGTTTCCTCTAGTTTGGTTGATATGAACATAGAAGAATGTTACTGGTAGGCCAAGAAGGAGAAGTTAGATTATTAACAATCATATTAAGTGGCCTTCTAAACAAATGAGAAGAGGTTAAGAGAAGAATCTTAGAAAGAGGTCTTACAAGGAGTGTAAGTACCTGCTTATGGAGAGTTTAGTAGCCATGAGATGAGCCATTCGTGAGTATTAGAGTAAAGTGAATATAGATCAGTTTAGAGATGGTGGAATAGTTCCATAGCTTTAAAGTGTTAGCTTCAGACTTAAAGGGGAGATGATGAGATGATAAACCAATTCAAGTGTTGAGAATCAGATAATGATGTGTTCATAAAGAATTATAGGGTTATATCAATCCATTCATACTCTAGCGTATTCCTCAATGTTTAGTCATTACAATATCTCGTTGATGTTTCTTATATCAAAATTCCGTCTATGACCTATGCTTACACACTTTAGAGAGATTTACATCTATGTTCAGTTTCCAAAATGAGGGGAAAAGACTTTAGCCCATTGATCTCTATCTTACTCCATAAAGTTATGGATATCAGCCTCATAATATGAATTTATTCATATAAGAACTCATGTCTCATAGTATGCTTAATCTCGAAAGTTATGATGTGATCTCAATGGCTAGCAACATAATGTTATGTCATGCTTATTCTTATTTTAGAATTCTTGAATAAATCGTGCTTATGATCTTTCGCTCTAAAACTTTTTCACTGATTCTTTTCGATTTTGATAGTGATGTTGTCTATAGTAGTTGAGTAATGATATAAGGTGAGGGTTGTGTTTCTTATTGTGATAGTGATGGTGTGTTTATTCCACCTAAAGTCATAAATGTGGACAAAGAAGAGCATGAGGTTTTACTATGAGTAGTAGTTAAATGAAAGCAATTAGTTGGTTCCTGGTAGTAATGCGTGAAATTCAGTTGGTAGAGATGATGAGAGAATGAAAAATTCTTATAAGGATTTGTTAGTAGGAGTCCATGGAGTGGTTATAGTACTACACTTGAATGGGGTGCTGGTAGCATATGAAGGATTGCATGATGCATTAGGTGGTTCCTGATCAAGACTTGAGGTTGGTTGAATCTGGTGGTAAGGAGAAATACTCTTGGGGATGAAACATCCTATAGAGGTATATAACCCGAATATTGTGATTCAGATTAGAATAATCACCCTATGTTAAGTATTTTGTGATTTTCAGTAAGGCTTGAGTATACTAAGAACATAAAGTTAGACTCAAACTTTGGTAAGAGTAGTCATATACCCTTGTGGGAGCTATGAGTTGCAGCCAATGAGGTATGGTAATAAGAAATAAAATAGCATAGTTGAGAAGTGTTTCTAATCTTAAGATCTACTAGCCATATCAGTCTAGGCATATCATTTCTATTCTTAATTCATACACACATACCTTTGTTTCAGGTAAAGATAACTTCAGATAGAGCGTGACTATATTCAAACTCATATCGTTCTTAACTTATGTGACATAGACAATTCCAAACTCTTAGTAGAAGTTAGTTCCGTCTATGTTAGTAGGCAAGTTCAGAAGTTAGAGAGATAGTATGTGTAACCCCTTTCCATTCTCATTTTAATCGTCATTCGAGGACAGATGATCCCAAGGTGGAGATATTGAAACACCCTGAAAATTTCTAAGTTAAGACTCGAACCACCCTTCATTTGTGGATAAAATTTTACGGAGTGATTCTAATTTTCTTAGGTGTTAAGGTCACTAGAATCCCCTAGCATAAAGTTGAAGTTGAAAGCTTTCTTATCGATTGAGTTTAACTATGAGATTTCTTTTCTTAGGTAAACTTCAATCAACCATATCTTTTAGCACGTGAAGAGTCAGGTGACCCGTAACATATCAAATCGAAGGTCTTTGAGTCCTATTTCCAATGCCACCAAGTTTGCTAAATTTTAAGCTCTGAATAAAAAGTTATGGCTGTTTGAGTGAAGCCTCTCTATTTAAGGCATTCCATTCATTTTAGGAAAGAGCATTTTGGTTTTTTCTTTTATCCCACTTGTCTTAACAAATTTTTCCGAACCCAATTAAGGGTTTAATCAAATTCTAAAATATCCATTTACGTTCAAAACACTTAGGGTTTTTAAAGCGATGTTTCAAGAACAGGAAAAAAGGGTTTTCAAGCGTTCATTTTAGGGTTGAGGAATTTTGCCAAGAACAATCATTCTTTCCAGGTATGTGAGGTTTCTCCATAGTGATGGACTTGTTCGTCCTCATGACAATCATGTAGTTCTTCCATTAATTCATCCATACAATCGTTTATGTAAAGATTCTTGAGTAGCTCTTGAGTTTTGCCCCATTCTTTAACAATGGAGGTTTGGAGTTCTTGAGGTGAGGGTTGTGCGAATGAGTGATGTTTTTTGATATAATTTGGGTGGAATTTAAATGAATTTGTGTTGGGTTTGTTAATGAAAGGGAGTTTTAAAGAAACCAATCAATTCTCAATGAGTTAGGACCTGTAATTGAGCAAGAAAATTCATTGGATTTCTGGGTTTTGGTGAGGCAATGCGCCATAAAGGTCTTCCAATACTTCGAGGCCTGGTGCTCTGCTCCAGCAATGCGCTAGGGTTGTCAGACCCTTTTCTCCTCTGTTCTTCGTCCAGTATGTGTTCTTTCAAATCGTGTTTTCGCTCTTTTCTTGATATTAACTCTTAAAGTCTTCATTAATTCTTGAGAGATCCTTCATATCGTAATCACATCTCTTAATTTACATTTCAAATTAAAGTAAAGTTAAGATGAAAGTTCAAGAGATCCTTTTGAGTCAAAGTTGAGAACACTTTTGCAATTAATTATAGTTTTGAACCAAGTCCTTGAGTTTTGAGTATGAGTTGTCTATATTGTTATTGAGATCCTTGAGTTGATTCTTTCATGTCTATAACTCATCATGAACTCTATTTTGAGTTATAAATCTTGAAAATCCTTTAAAGCCAAAATTTGTGTTTTAAATTGAGTTCTTTGAGGAAAGTTTAAAGAGACAATTTTGAGTAAAGTGTAAGGAAACTATCTATTCCCAAATGTATCATTTTTCCATTTGAGAAAAGAAAACTTTGATTTCTAAAAAGAGTTTATGAGTTCAAAGATATTTCAAGAACAATTACTTATTTTAAGAGGATAATTTGAGAAATTATCTCAAATGAGAGAAAAAGTATATTTTAATACATTGAGGATAAAGTTATATTGATTATTTCAGGAGTAGTATCGAGCACCGAATTGGGTTAGAGTCTTTTATAATTTGGAAGTCCCATAAGATTATGTAGCCACCGTAGGATAGGATAGCATTGATTCTTCATGTGACTCCTTTATGCCTCTATGAAGGCCTATTAGATGAATTCATAGTCACAATATCATCCTTTACCCCGACAAGGTATAGGATGACCCTTGCAACGTGGGCAAAATATTGTATCATTGCTAGGCCTATAGTAACGGTTGTCTGTTAGAGAAACTCCCCACAGTAATGTATAATATTTTTTTTATATTGTTTCTATATTCTATATTGTTGTAAAGTTAAATATTTTTACTTCATGTTCATGTATTGATTGAGTTGAGTGCTATCAGCATTTAAGTTCAGTCATCTACTCTTTCAGTTTTCCTTGCATACTCATACATTCAATGTACTGAAGTCATTCGACCTGCATCCTTTTATGATGTAGATACAAGTGTTTAGGATTATCAATAGGTGCATCGTTGAGATCACTCTACACTCCAGTTAGCTCTTGGGTGAGCCTCCTTGTATTCTGGAGGACCTCACATTTACTTTCAGTTTAGTAGTTTTGAGATGTCGCAGGTCTTGTCCCGATATCCTTCTTTAATAGCAGAGCCTTCATAGATAGTTATAGTTGAGGAGTCATTCTCTATTTACTTTCTTTTGAGTCGTTTTAGAAACTATAAATATTGGTATTGAATACTTTCCAAACTTTATGAAGTTTAGTATTTGAGTTTTAATGAATTTAATTCATTTAAGCCTATTATTGCTTGAATTAATTTTCCGCTTGTAGTCAGCCGGGATGAGGGTTTACTTGGGACCATCAATAGTTCTTGAGTGCCGGCCACGCCTAGGATGTAGACTCGGATCGTGACATCAACCATATATGAAGTGAATCAAAACTAAGAGCCCAAACATTTTCAATTTTTTGTTTGTGGTGCTTTGGGGGTGGGGTGGAGTTGTAAGCGCTTATGGTGAAAATATAGTGTTTAAATTTTTTTTCCATGAATTATGGCATCACAAATCAAATATAAATTTTAGATATATACTATTTTTAAAGAAATTTGGTCAACTTTTATATTTTCCGATAAACTTTAATTATAAGAATTTGATATATTTTTTATGTCATAGATATCCAAATGTTCTATTGTGTGCTCATACCATAACACAATAACTAGAAAGATTATAATCAGTTTACCATATTTATTATGCAATCCTTTTGGTTTGTTAGAATTAATGTTTAGATTAGATCGTCATATATGTAATTTAAGACATTGATTGATAACTATGTATTTTATAGTATTTTATTAATAATTAATTAAAACTATAAGTGAAATATGATGGAAGCTATGGTAGTCTCCATTAGACACAAATATTCATTATAAAATTTGTGAAAGATGTAACTCATTTCACTTTTTTCCATTTCAGACTTTCTTGCGAAAGGTATGAGTGTTTTCATTTAAATATCCTCCTCTCTTTTTATGAACTGTAGAAATACAATAATTTATATATGTACACACACATATCTGTTTATATAGATCTTTCCTCTTAAAATCATCAAAATTAATTAGTTTTTCGTGATTTTTTATCAGGCCAGCAAAATTCATTTGGCAAATGAGTTTATCCATGGGTACAAGTAACCATGTTCAAGGTAAATTCATCACTACTTGCTTTTAAAATTATTGTAGGCTTAATTTTTTATATTATAAAATTCTTATAAGTTATGAAACTAATGTTATGATTTCATTATGTGGTATTGTATTCTAGTTTATTTATTATAAAACCTTGAAAATTATTTAACTACTTTTTTTTTTAAAAAAAAAAGACATACGTCTAGCAAAATTTGGTCAACTATGTGAGATTGCAGGTGGGGAGGAGTTTTGTTACATTTTTGTTTTATGTGTTGGTAGGTAGATTGAGGCACTAAAGAAATCTTTAGGGTCAAAGGACCGCATAGGCTTATCTGGTGGATTTGGTATGTTTGAAATGTGTATCAGTTTTATCTTTTCAAAGATATTCGATGGTAGTTGGTGTGGTAGCTCTTCTATGTTCTATACACCATTTTTTAAAGTGCTGCTAACCAATCTATTTAGTTCATCACAAGGAAGTGGACCGCTAACAAGAGTTCTTAATGGTGGTGTATTGGGTATCCAGGAATCTAGCCAGAAATCGGTGCGTTTTCCATTCCCAACTATCCATGTAAGACCCTCTTTACACTTCTCCCATCCTAGCATAATTTTATTTCAGATTTCGCTACCATATTTCCTATGGTTTGAGTCATTTCTATGGCTTTTTTTCCTTCTGTAGATATCTAGGATGGTTTGAGCCCAAATTGTTGCTGGATTTTTGAATATTCTCCAAGGCATTTTGGTTAGAAGGGCTATGTTTTTAAGCCTTCTCTTTTGTACTCCTAGTCCTCCCTTACTTTTTTTATATTGTAACTCTATCCTACTGTATAGGGTTTTTATGTTTGTTGTACCCTAAATAAAATTTCTTTTAATTTGGTCTACCCTTTTAGTGATGGTGCTTGGTAACTTAAGGACTTGCATCACATAAGTTGAGATGTTATTTAATGAGGATTTGGCTAAAGTGGTTCGCCCAGCTATGTTCAACCACCTTATTTTCCAACCTGCTAGCTTTGATTGTAGGTTTATGATGAATTGAAAGTCATGCTTCATAGGTCTCTAGTTAAA
Organism: Solanum pinnatisectum; assembly: GCA_035578085.1. Taxonomy (NCBI): domain Eukaryota; kingdom Viridiplantae; phylum Streptophyta; class Magnoliopsida; order Solanales; family Solanaceae; genus Solanum; species Solanum pinnatisectum. Next base: position 19,120,997 of record CM069076.1, on the reverse strand, counting down.
GATAGGGAAATCAAGATATTTTCTGATGTTTTTACTATTGGGAATTCCCATGGTCTTTGTTATTTCTTGGATCTTATAGGTGTATAATTTTTGAGAAAAGGATATTTGATTTGTTTAGGTTTATACTCTGACAACTTAGTAGAATTCCTTCATAATATTCCTGATAGTCTTAACACGTGTGTTGGTCCACTTTCCCCACCTGTTCAGAGCATTTTGTACAAGGATGAATTTTTCATCCATCTTATTTCTTAAGTTGATTTTGATAAAAATCTTGCACATAAATTATATATTTTTGCTAATATTTTGTTTTTCTTTAAAAAAAAAAGATGGTATTAACAACAATCAAGTGATGGAATTGGAGTAAAGAAATTAGCTAGGGTCAATCTTTTAGGTGACCAAAAGATATTATGTTTCTCCTTTGATATTTATTTCATTTGCTACTGCTTTTACATGTGGTATTTTCACCTATAGCCAAGACATTTGGGATAGTTCACAAAATAGCCACTTTGAAGACTTAATTGGACATTTAGTCACAAGTATTGACAAATTAGTAGTATAGCCACTATTTATGACATCTTTCACGTAACTACTTCCAACATACAAAATCAACTCTCAAGTTTCAATAAATACACTTTGGTACCCCTTCTTCCAAAAAATATGAAATATATTTATTTTCATTTATTAAAACTATATTTTCAAAAAAAAAAAAAAAAAAAAACTCTCCAACAAGAAATCCAAAGAGCTTTGTTTTTGTTGCCGATTTTGCTGATTTCGACAAATTTTCCTGCGATAATATCCTCTTCACAAGTGAAATCATCATCCTACTTATTGCTTTCATTTTTACTCCATTTTCTTTAAAATACCAAGCTTCAAAATTATTTTTTCTGTCATTTTAGAAGCTTGAGAAATCATCCATAATAATTTGATAACTTATTAATAGTTACAGTTTAGTATTTTAGAAGCATAAAAATACGTTTCTCCATTGTAGGAGCTCGATTTTGAAACTGATCTTATTCACTCGCATTTTTGTATCAATCATCGATCCTTAGATATTGATAGTGTAATCAAGTATCTTTCAGTAGTCTATGATAATAATTTGTTGGTGGTGGTGGTCTTATATGGGAGTATGAGAGGAGACTCCCAAAAGCTGGAATTAGAAATATTTTAGTAAGATGGCAATGCCCATTGTGTTGCGTCACAATGGTTCATATAACGATATGATTACAAGCGTAATTGAGGCCGGTGAGTTAACCTGCGAGCCAAACGACTTGGTGATTAGCTATCAAATGAATCACAAAGGAAAACTACATCTCACATTCATAAAAAATGATAGGCACGTGAGCTTGTATATGTTAGATATTGGTATTGATGGCTCTAAGCCTATATTGAGGATAAATATCAATTCGAGGTCTCCAATTGAACCAACAAATTCATTTAACGATGACAATGAGTCGATTGGAAATGAGAGCTAGTGTGATCATTTAAAGAAAAGATTAGGTGATTATTCAAATGAGATCTTGGGTGATTATTTATATACGTGATCATCCAATGGATGTGAAAAATTAACTGGTAGATGCGGAAGATCCCGAACCTGAATTTTGTGAAGAAATGCAGAGAGTATAGGAATTGGGATCACAATCCAATCATTACTTCTCCGATGAAATAAATTTATACATAAATCAAACATTCAGTATCAAGAATAAGATGCAATTGTTATTTGTCAAAGTGACGATGAAGAACTCTTTTGATTTTGCTACTGTGAAGAGTGGTACTATATACTTAAAGGTGAAATGTGTATCTCACAAATGTGTGTGGATGTTGTGGGCGAGGAAATATGAGAATTTGGACATAATTCGTATCTACAAGTACATTGGTGAGCATACTTGCGATATTGAACATGCCATCAATAGCCATAAAATCGTGATTGCAAAGGTCCAAATGTTAAAGAAATTTAGAGGGCTATGTTTAGTTCTTTTCGTTGTAATCCAAGATATTGAAAATGTTGGAAGGAAGGTGTGGTTGCCAAGAAAATGGTCTGAGGGACATCGGAGAACGTTTTAATGCTTACCGGCTTTTTCCTATATGTAGATACTCTTAATGTTGGTTCTAGCTATAGTATCATGGTAAATGTGGATAGTCATAGGTTCATGTATTACTTCTTAGCCTTCGGTACTTGTATTAGGAGATTCAGCCACATGAAAAAGGTAATTGTGGTCGATGACACTCATTTACATGGTAAATATGAGGGCGTTCTATTGAGCGTTGTTGCACAAGATATGGAGAATCATGTTTATCCAATCACCTTTTGTGTCATGGACAAAGAGAATGATGCATCTTGAACACTCTTCTTTGAGAAGTTTAAGGAGATTGTGGTGATGAATCAGATTTTTTTTTATCTCCGATATACAAAAGTGCCCGCCAACAGTATTCTGAAGGTTTACAATCATTCTCACCACGGATTTTGTATGAGGCACCTCGGTGAAAATCTCCAGGTAAATCATCATTGTGGAGATTCCCTTTATCTATACTACCATGTGGAAAAGGCTTATTCTTTGGAGTTTAACAATCATTTTATATACTTCAAGAACAAATGCCTTGACGCAGCAACCTTCTTTGAGCATGAAGTTAGTTTTGAGAAGTGGAGTACGGCACATTTCCCTGGCAATAGGTATTATTTCATGACCATAAATATTGTTGAGTCACTCAATTCTATTTTGATAGATGACAGAGAGTATCTCATTGCTAAGAGGTTTGGAGAATTATTTAGGGAGATGCATGCATATATCCTCAAATCAAAGGGTAATAAAATGGTGTCAGTTTTCAAAAGGGTTGAAAGAAAAAAAATGATTGAGGGAGACTCTTTGTATGTGGAGAATGTAACTAGGGACGACAACCAATTTACTGTGTTCAGCGCAGGTGTTATGCCAGCGTGAACCTACTGAAAAGGTCATGTTCTTGTATGGAATATGACTTGATAAAGATATTGTGTTCTCACGTGATGGTCATTTTATGATCAAAGCATGGCAATGAGTATGGTGTAAGCATCTATGAGTATTCTTTGCCTTTGTATAAAGTTGAAGTATACCTCCTTGCATACTTGGAATCTATTAATGTTGTCTCTCTTGAGTCGAGATGGTTAAATGTGCCATATGAATTCCTAAACGTAAAGATTCTTCCACCTCTCGTCAATACCAAGCTTGGAAGGAAAAGAATAAAACGTGTCAAGGAAGTCGGTGAGAATTTCAAAAGCAGGAGAAGGAATAAATGTTCAATTTGCAAGAGACCCATACACAAGAGAACCACATGTATGAACAACAACAAATCTTAAATAAGCTTGATTGACTTTGTTTTAGGTAATCAAGATACTGGAGATCCCCATGCTAATGTTCGTTTTGAACCTCTGGATTTTTGGTCAATTAACATCCGTTGTTATCAAATATACTCATTATCTAATATTGATCAATGAAAAGATGACATAAATTGTGTACATTCTCTATTATAGTTTAATATCGACTTCACTCATTAAGTATTGAAGTGTGTATTATAACTATTTATTAGATTAGTAATGCAATGATTTTAATACATACATTAGAATGGTTAAGGACCCAATTATCCTAAAAAGATTTTAGTTTTTCTACTAAAATTGTGAAGGGTATCTTGCATGCTATTTTTAAAGCACCAAAGTAAACAATGCATAAGAAATAATCTAAGTATAACTAAAACATAAATAATATAGGAATTATTTGAATACACACTCTACCAAACAACCCTTTAAAGAATTGTCAAAAAATCAGATGTTGAAAAAGAAGTAGTTTGTACTGTTGTTACCGTTGTAAAACTTAAATATCTAAACATTTACTGGTTGTCAAAATATACAGACCCTTTATACAATTGATATATCTCTATGTGTGTGGTGTATCTCTGACGAATGAGATATATAGTCCAACATTAGTAAGGTATTTTAGGGTTTATATCTAAGTTAAATAATGATCGATATTGCATCTACTAGAATATAATACTTATATATAAACCATAACTAGTAGAATTTAAAAAAAAAGATCAATTAATGTAACACTTCAAAATTTGGAAAAGAAAGAAAAGAAGTTTATGGATTGCAGGTATTGTCTTCAAGTTCCATCTACGAATCATAGAAGCTTCTATGGGCCGTAGATGGCAACCGTAGGAAGAGGAAAAATGAATTTCAAAAATCAAGTCCAATACCCTGTTTTATGGTTTACTAGGATGGCCTGTCAATCCTTATACAAGTCGTAGATATGTCTCATAGGTGAGTCCCAGAATTTGTGAAATTTTGAGGGTTAAGTTGGTTTCTATGGTTGGGGTCTACGGATCACAGAAGGTTCTACAGGCCGTAGACAAGTCTTGTCAAAGTTGGTCCAATTTAAAAAAGTTTATGTACTTATTATGGTTGATCAATACGCTCTGTAGAAAGTCCTACGGACCATAGGTCAAAACGATAGAAGGGCTTGTCAATTATTTTTAAGGGGCTTTTAAGTTTTTTTCTCTAAGTGATTAATGCCTAGCTAGGTAATTTTGGTCCTAATCCTAAGCCCTATATAAATCTTTTAAGTCCTAAAACTACCCATCCTAAATCATTCTCTTAAATTCCCTCCAAAATCACCCACAAAATCCTCTCAAGAGCTAAGGAAGGAGAAAGCTAGGGTTTGACTTGAAGAACTCCAATTCACCATAGATTGTGGGCATTGATTTCTAAGGTATGTTTGTATTCACCTGTGGAGTCCTTTCCTCCATATGATTCCTAAAATCTCTAATTTTACCTGTGAGATTCTCAATCAAAATTAGGGTTTTATTAAATCTTCATGGGTTCTTTTCAATTATGATTCAATTGATTGTTTTCCATCTTTTTAAGCATGAATTGAAGTAATTATATAATTTTAAGTTGAATTCACATGAACCCATGCATGATCCATCATTTTTAGACTCTAATCGTACGTTGAAGGTTATGAACTATGAAAGATGAATTTATGAAGATATGCATGTTCGTTTAATGAAATTGATGTAAATAAATTAAGGTTTATTTGAGATTAAAATATCGATGTTATTGTGAAATTTTTTGCCACATACTACACGAACATGATTGTGAAAGGATTTCTCACAAAATGATTCATAAGGTTGAAAGGTTTTCTCACCTAAGTTGAATCAAGATCAAGGAGCTATTCAAATGAACTTTAGCTTGGATTGATTGCTTAATTGTGTCTTTCCATGGATGATGAAATTAATAAGATTAATGACTATTCCATGGGATTTTTGCTTAGAGCCGAGACGGAATTAAGATGGAGACTCTCATGTTAGTAGAGGTCGGGTTTCTAGCTAGTAGAAATCTTTTTATTCCATAACTATGTGCCATCGTATGGTGATTGTCATAGCTAGACATTAGCTAGTGGATCCACTTTAGCTCAGACACATGGTTCTTACCTTGGCAAGTAAGGACACTCCTTTTCGGTGCGCGGCATACATTGGATTCCATGTTATTGCTCACATGATCTATGTCGGTTACATGGTAAACTTCCCACAATAATGAACTAAGGTTACTTCTAAAGTATCTCAAAAGTGATTTAAAAATGTTTAGCTTGCATTGACCATTATTATGATTTATGTTTTCTAAACCCTTTTTTCTTCTGATTTAGCTTGGTCATTGCTTGTCATGTAAAGTGTTTTTTGGAATGATTTCATAGCTCTTATGCATTGCTATCATACTTAGTACATTCCATGTACTAATGCATACTTGTGCCTACATTGTTTCATTAATGTAAGGTTAGTCGCTCCTATCTTTCACACTCATGGCTAGTTGGTCGTTGATGTTCAGGTATTTGGTGAGTCGTCATGTTTCGAAGACCGAGATACTTTTGCCTCTTTATGTCATTTCAGCTTTCAGACTTATATGTGATGTATGGGTTTCATCCCAATCACTTCTCTAGATATAATGAATGTCTTATTGAGACTTATGTTAGACTTCCGCTTTTGCCAAATTCCTTTTATGATATAAGACAGTTTCTTTGAAATCTTTATTCTTACTATCTTGTATGATCTATGCTAAGTGGCTTGTGTAGAGATTCTCGAGGTTCTATATGCCATGTTACGCCTAGAGTTTACTTTGGGTCGTGACAATTAATTAATAATAAATTATATTTTTGAAATTTATCCAATTAAGCTACTTTAAACAAGTCATGTGACCATGTAAGTGTCCACATAAATTGGGGGTGGTGATCAAAGATGTACGAGAAAGAGTTGTGGTTATACAGTCAACATCCTTAAAACAATGTTTGAGAAATCATAAGTATGTTGTGAGGATTTCACTTGTTCAACCATAATTCTTCCCTTACATTGTTGATTACCACCCCCAATTTATGTAGACTATCACACGACTTATGGTACAAATGAAGATTCGGGAAAGATTTAGATATATTTTTGAGTTGTGTATGGTTCCAAGACAAGCTAGTTGGAGAAGATTAAAAACTTGAAGAAGATGAAAAAGTCAGAAAAGATGAAACAATGGTTTGGAGAAGAAAGGTGAAAGTTCTTTTTCATAAAAATTGTTTGGAATTTGTTAAAATAATAATCATTTAACTGTGTGTATCGGGATTATAATAAACTTTTGTAAGATTATATATTTATCCCAAGTTTTTAAAATGATAAATAGGTCTATGAACCCACAATCCAATATACCCCAACCCCAATTATTATAAATGTTAAAAAGATCAATGACCCTACAAACCTAACCCACTTATTCCCTTCTTAAAACTCTAACCCTACAAAATAAATTAAAAAGAAATGTAATAGCTATTGCTCAAATTAAATTTTGAAAGTGGGTACATATCATAATAATCTCAATACACTTGTATTGGTGGATCATTGTACTGGAATGGATCACGGATGTCTTCACGGTCCGTGATGACCATCATTAGTGTGACCCCTATTTGGCAAGTGTGGTTCACGAGGGGTTTCACGATCCGTGGTTGGACCCACGTCCGTGAAGCACATAGTGGACTTAAACTTCACCATTTTCGAGTAATTTTTTCTCCCAAATTCAACCTATACCCAATTTCAACCATATGCCTCACAAAATCACACTATTACTAAGATATTTTAGCCCATGAGTCCAACAAATCTACCAGCATCAAACAATCGCCATTCAAACAAGAACAATGTATACCTCCTATAAACATAACCATATGCACACGAGTGTAATCCCTCAATTTCAATAATCTTATCGGCAAATTCCACTTAAGCATATTTTTCGCTTACACATGGGCCTCAAACACACACTAGTATCATCATTCAACACTAATTACTCAAAAATCCATCATACCCATACATCAACAACTAATTCCACACAATTTCAACAAACCCACATACGAAAACTACCAATTTAAACAAAGCCACAACAATTTTCTATCAACAATGCTAGTTCATCACATAATCATGGTAAATTCAAACAATTTAAGTACTTCTAACTTGCCTATTGATAAGATCAAACTTATAACAAGTTAAAAGGAAGAACTTACTTCGAATTTGATCACAACTTTCGCCCTAAAAGAGAGAACTATGATTGTTACTTCAATTTCTTGAAACTAGAACTGGGGTTTCGATTCGATTGTGAATTTAGGAAGTTTTAGAGATTAGAACCCTTTTTATGCCTTTAGTAACCATTATGGAGGATGAATATAGGAAGAGAAAGCCAACCCTTGGCTCTTGAAGAGGTACATATACGTTTAATTTAATTTCCCTTTACGCGCGGGTCGGGTCGGGATCCAGTAGTGTTGGGCTGTTGATGACGGACTGTGAAGTTGCCCATGAAGGGCACCACGGTCTATAGAGGGGTTCGTGAATATGACTTGAAAAGGTAAAACTTACCTAAGGTTCACGAGAGGCTAGACGGTCCGTACAAGGTTTGACATACCATGAACCCTTCCGTGAACCAATTTCCATTAGCTCCCATATGAGGTAGGTGCTTGTGACGGGCTATGAAGTTGCCCGTGAAAGGCACCATGGTGCGTGGGACTACCCGTGAAGGGCTTCGTGCACCCAGTTCTGCTTTTCTTTGTTCTAGGCCATCCTGCACACATCAACACCCAGTGATTATAAAAACAAAGAAAAATGAGAAAAAGTAAACTAACTATTATAATTACAATCTTGGATTGCCACCCAAGCAGCGCAGAATTGAACGTCGCGGCGCGATGCATGTTACTTGATTACTCAGACTTCATCAAGCTTACATTCCTCCACTATTTTCACTTCTTCTGGAACACCCAAGTATGCCTTGATTCACTAACCATTGACCTTGAACCTCTCACCCTTGTCATTCTTAAGCTCAATAGTAGCCGACTGGAATACCTGAGTTACCTTAAATGGCCGAGACATTCGGATCTCAATTTCCCAAGAAACAAATCTAGAGTTGAAAAGTAACACCAAGTCACCAAGAGTGAAGGTTCTTTTTTCAATATGTTTAACATGATATAGCTTCATCCTCTCCTTGTACAGTGCAGACCTCTCATATGCTCTGAAGCGGGACTTATCTATCTCATTGATATGATTCAGTCTCAAGTTTTCAATTTTACTCCACCTAAGGTTCAGCTTCTTTAAAGCCCAGAGTGTCTTATTCTCAAGCTCAACCGACAAATGACATGCCTTTCCAAACACCAATTGATATGGAGACATACCAACAGGTGTCTTGAAAGTTCTCCGATATGCCCATAGAGCATCATCTAACTTTCTTGCCCAATCTGTCCTGTTGGCAAAATAGCCTTTGCCAAAATAGCCTTTATTTCCCTATTTGATACCTCTACTTGGTCACTGGTCTGCGGGTGATAACGTGTTGCCACCTTGTGTTGTTTAACATCATATTTATCCAGAACAGAATTGAATACCTTATTGAAAAAAGGGAACCACCATCACTGATAATAACTCTGGATGTGCCAAACCTTGAGAAGATATTCTTTTTCAGAAACACAACAACACTTTTTCCATACATCTCAGGCAAAGCAACTGCCTCAACCTATTTGGACACATAGTCCAATGCCACAAGTATATACTTTTGCCCATAGGAGCTCATAAATGGGCACATTAAATCAACTCCCCACACATCAAATTGCTCCACCTATAGAATGGGTATCATTAGTAGTTCGTAGCGACGAGAAATGGCTCCTTGCCGCTGGCATACATCACAACTCTTCACTATATCTATTGCATCCTAATGAATTGTAGGCTAGTAGTACCCACTCTAAAGTACCTTGTAGGATGTCCGACCACCTCCATGATTGCCACCCACTAGAGAGGAGTGAGAAGCCTCTAAAATATGTAGTATCTCAGCCTCAAGGATGCATTGCTTAATGATAGTATCAGCACAAACCCTGTACAAATAGGTTTCATCCCAAAAATACTTACCCATATAATGTAGGAACCTCTTTCTTTGCTGAAATCTCAACCCCTCAAGCATCAAGTCACTAATAAAAAAGTTAGCAAAGTCAGCAAACCAAGGAATAAGATCAAGAGTTGCAGCTAATACATGCTAATTTGGGAATAAGTCATTGATTTCTAGTTCAAGTTCCTTTTTCTTTTTAGCATCCAACCTAGATAGGTGATCAGCCACCTAGTTTTCACAACCTCTCCTATCCTTGACCTCAAAGTCAAATCCTAAAGCAGCAACACCCATCTGATCAATCTTGGCTTTGCATTTTTCTTTTTCATGAGATATCTCAGAGATGCATGATCCGTGTTGACTATCAACCTAGTACCCAGCAAGTATGACCTAAATTTATCAAAGGCATATACCACAGCCAGTAGTTCCTGTTCAGTGACTGTGTAGTTTTGTTGTGCTCTATTTAGTGACTTGCTAGCATAGTAGATCGGATGGAACATCTTGTTGCGCTTTTGTCCCAACACAACTCATAAGGCAGTACCACTAGCATCGAACATTACCTCAAATGGTTCAACCCAATCTGGGCCAATGATCACTAGGGTAGAAATCAGCTTCTCCTTCAGGTATTCAAAAACTTTTAGGCATGCCTCATAAAAGGAAAATTTCACCTCCTTCTCCAAAAGCTTGCACAAGGGATGTGCAATTTTCAAGAAGTCCTTGATGAATCACTTATAAAATCCGGTATGTCCTAAAAAGCTTCGAATACCTTTCACACAGATAGGTGGAGGTAAATTTACAATCACCTCATTTTTGGCTTTTTCTACCTCTAATCCTTTTAGCGACACCTTGTGACCAAGGAATATACCTTCATTGACCATGAAATGGCACTTCTCCCAGTTCTGCACTAGATTGGCCTCCTCGCATCTCTGTAAAGCCCTACTAAGATTGAACAATCAGTCATCAAAAGTATCACCTACCACTGAAATGTCATCCATGAATACTTCCAGAGTGTCCTCTACCATGTCCAAGAAGATGGACATCATACACCTCTAGAAAGTTGTTGGTGCATTACATAGTCCAAATGGCATGCATTTGAAAGCAAATGTGTCATAAGGACATGTAAAAGTGGTAGTTTCCTGATCTTCAAGCAATTGATATTTGGTTGTACCCAAAGTATCCATATAAGAAATAGTACCACCCTTTTCTAGCCAACCTATCAAGTATCTGGTCTATGAATGACATTAGGAAGTGGTCCTTCAAGGTTTAGTTGTTCAGCTTTCTGTAGTCCATGCAAACTTGCCATCCAGTGACTGGTCTCTGCAGGATCAACTTGTTCTTCGCATTGGCCACCACTGTCATACCACCCTTTTTGTGCACACATTGCACTGGGCTGACCCAATGAATGTCAAAAATGGGGTACACAACCCCAGCATCCAACCACTTTATGATCTCATTTCTAACCACCTCCTGTATTGGTGGATTTAACCTCCTATGGTGCTCTATGCTTGGGCTTCAATCCTACTCAAGTTTGATCTTATGAGTTCAAATACCTGGGGGTATCCTAATGATGTCAACAATGGTCCACCCAATTGCCCGTTTATACCTTATCAACACATTAATCACAGCTTATACTTGTTCATCATTCAAATCTATAGCCATGATCACATGCAAAGTATTGTTAATACCAAAAATACATACCTCAGGTGAAATACCTGGGGGTATCCTAATGATGTCAACAATGGTCCACCCAATTGCCCGTTTATACCTTATCAACACATTAATCACAGCTTATACTTGTTCATCATTCAAATCTACAGCCATGATCACATGCAAAGTATTGTTAATACCAAAAATACATACCTCAGGTGACTAGGTAATTGTTTCAGTTCCAGCATAGGCGGCTCCTCAAGGGATGGTTTTTCTGGAGGACTTGGCCTATTTTTTCAAATCTAGGTCTAATTTCTTTGGAGCATAAGAATGTGCTCATATGCCTTGTAGAGCATTCGCGGTCTCCACATAATCAGTCCAAAAATTTGCTTCAAAGTTCATCAACACGGCTGCTAATGTTTCAACAGCTAGCCTTTCCTCAATAGTCGTTCCCATCTCTCCTTTGTCAAAGGCCTCTATTGCAAACACCACATTCATGCCTTGCGGCTGCTTCATTGACCTGCAAATTTTAAACTTTACCTCTTCCTTTTTGAGTCTGAATTTCATTTCTCCACTCTCAACATCAACTAATGCTTGTTCTGTGGCCAGAAATGGTCTTCCCAAAATTATGGGAAACTCAAAATCCACTTCGCAATCCTTTGCAAACTCAAATGATCTGATGGTGCACAATATGGTGAATGCACCCGGATTCTCCTTCTATACCAGATATGGTGGCAATAACACTGCATTGATGAACATTGTCAGTTAAATCAAAACATATAGATCTTTACTTCGTGACCAAGTCCTTCATGAACTTAGTATATCTTGGCATTTTCTCTAGGGCTTCCATCAATGGGATGTTTACTGATAGCTATCTCAGCATGGTTATGAACTTAGCAAATTTCCTATCTTCAACTTTCTTTTTAAGCCTTTGAGGGAACGAATGAGGTGGTCTTGGTATCTGCCGTAAAGGCATAGTTACCTCAACCCCTTTTTCTTTGCTCCTGCTGGTTTTTCTATTAGTTGAGCGTCTTCCATGTCATCTACCTATTCAGATTCAGCCTCCTCTATTCCAGTTTGCTCCAATCCATGTTCATGTTCAGTACCTGTAAAAATTGGTTCATTAAGAATCTTACCACTCCTGGTGGCAATAGCCATGCAATGCTCGTCCTTCTTGGGATTTTGAATAGTGTCACTTGGTAATGACCCATTCTTCCTTTGGTTCAGTGATGCTGAAAGTTGCCCCAACTGTTGCTCTATTTGTTTGATAGAGGTGGTGTGAGAGTCTACCAGTTGACTCATACTGGAAAAGTCATATTTCATCTCCTTCATCCCTGCATCAGTTGACTCAACCTTTTGGAGCACCTTAGCCAACATATCTTCCAGCTTAGACCCACTAGAAGTACCACTTGCACGGTCTCTATTACATGGGGCACATACACACCACTGCGATCATTCCTGTCACCATCTTTGTTCTGCCAGTTTCCCTGCTCTCTATTTGCTGTCCTGTCATACTGTCCATTCCTAGAATAGTTTCGACCTACATTTTATGAATTATAACCTTGGTTTTCCGAGTTATAATTTTGGAAACCTCCTTGGTTTCCCAAGTATTTAGCTTCCTCATCTAGATCGATATCCTGATCTTCATACTTGTTTGGGGTCCCTACAACATTTACCTTCTCAAAACCTACCATGATATGCTTTGTGAGTAAATCCATCTGGACTCGCATATGATCCATATATTGATCCCTTTCTTCATCTCTTCTCCTTTGTCCATCTGATAGCCCAAAGGTGACTCCTATATCTTCCACTTTAGCCTCCATGGTGTGCCATGCTCTATTATTCTTTGCCACTTCATCCATTAGCTGCATGATTTCAGCAAAAGGCTTCCTCATGAATGATCAACCACAAACTATATTAACAACAGGCTTAGTAACATAATTAAGTGATCTATAGAAGGCCTGTTTCAAATATCTCTCTGTGAGACCATGGTTTGGACACTTTTTTTAGCTTTTGTCTGAATCTCCACCAAGTATCATGCATTACCCCCCTTAGTAGTTGCTTGTGTGAACTTATTTAGTCTTTTATCTGCAACTCTTTCGAGTCAGGATAGAATTGTTCCAAGAAAGCTTCCTTCAGGTCATTCGACATCTAATTAAGTCATCCGACATCTCATTGAGCCAATTTGTAGCCTCCCCAGTGAGAGAGAATGAAAATTGCCTCAACCTCATGGCTATCTAACTCAACCTAGGAATTTCCTGTGATTTGCATATAGCCACGAAGTTCATTAGATGTTGATTCACATCATCACCAGTTGCACCTCTAAACATACCTTTCAAATTCAGAAACTTAATCATTGTGCTGGCGAAAGTAAATTTTACACCTGGAGGTAGTACAAGTAATATTATTGCTCTGGTGGCTCCAGCTCCGTCCAAATCTAAGTCATCCTCTTCAAACATCATGCGAGATGGATGTTGTGCTCGTCCCCTTGGAGCTAGTGGTTAGCGGTAGGGAGGAACTAGTTCATCTAATCCTAGATGTTCGTACACCACCCTAGGCGGGTTATTCACAGCATTCTACTGATCACCTCTTGCAATGGTCTAAGCTTCAAGTCCCAATCGTTGCCTTTGTGCCTCAAGTTTGTGTGCATTCACCATTTTGCGAAGGGTCTTTCCAAGTTATAGGTCGTAAGGAATCAATGGAGCTCCCTTACTTCTAGTATTTGGCATACACAGTCGAACTCACATGTAATAGACATAGGCAAAGAACAAGACGTAAAATTAGGAAATATAACTACACTTTGAATAAAAGCTAGTAAAGCACTTCTGAATTGAAATTCCCTGGCAGCGGTGCCAAAATTTGATATGTCCAAACTTACACTTCAATTAAGAAATATAAATGGTCGAAGTCAATTATAGAACTCAACGTGATTTGAGGTCGATCCCAACGAGAATTTCTTTGCAGAAATGACTTCACTGTCGCGTTTACCCAAATGTTGTTATTATTTCCTAGAGAAAACAATTATAGAATGTAAAATGGGTTTAGTCGTAAAGTTCTAATAACCAAGATTGTTAAACAAGATCTGAATTAACAATTAACAGAGTGTTTTAAAGTTGTTTTGATAATTAAATGAAACTAGGACTCTATTCCGCATAACATTGCATCTAGTGTTCTTCTGTAAATGAGATTCAGGCAATTCATCTCTGTAAAATACAGGCAAGTCAGATAAATCTATCACTTCTCACTCTAATTAGATAACTTTTACTCAAGCCTTCTCGGTCCTAGAGTGTTAACAAGTTTTACTCTCGCTTATAATAGTGTTACAGTTCTCTTCTCTCTTCTCTCAAACTTTGACTCCATTTCATCAGGTTAATTTAGATTTTTCCTAACTATAACTTTTCTCTGAAACAAATGACAGATATACACTAACTATAATGCATGCACTCATTAGAATACATGACTACCAAAAACTGAATTATGCTTTGCAAATATAAATCGCCTTCTACTTATCTTACGAAATTACACTTAGATTTCCATCATAGATCCCACAATCCCAGTTGTGTTATTTAGCCACTCATGATTTCAAGTAAAACACAGAAATATGTATGAAAACATGATGAAAAAGTAGTTAAAAAAATATGCAAAATCGATAAGCACTTGATAATTCCAAACCAAAAATTCAACTTTGAAACTTGATTCAATGTTAATTCTTCAAAACCAAAGCTAAGAATTATTCATACTTCGTCGCTCATTCCAGATATGATGAGATAGAAACAAAAAACGGCCTAACTAATTCAAATAGAATGTCTAAAATGAGTCCTACTTGAAGTACGACTAAACTGTCGGGCAACTTCACGGGCAACATGACAAACCGTCAAAGGCTTCAAGGTCCATGAAGCCTGCTATGATCTATACTTGGCCCAAATAAAATGTGACTCTTCAAAGACTATACACTGGATCCACTTCACGATCACCACCATGGACTGTGATGAGGACCACAGCTCGTGAGGCCTTCTGTGGTCCTCAGTTGGTTGACATTACACTTCATCTTCTCAAGACCTAAACACTGGATTCACTCCACGATCACAACAATGTACCGTTGTGAGGACCACGGTCCGTGAGGTCATCCGTGGTCTTTACTTGGTCCACCAAAAATTCTATTCTTTCGTGCCTTCTCACTGTTCATAATTCACTAGCCATATCATGATCAATCATGATCTTCATGGCCCGTTAGAGTGTCTGTGATCTTCACTTGGTTCAAATTCACTTTCACTGTGCATTTTCTTCTTTTCTTTCTTCTTTCACGTCCACATATTTTACCTGTACAAACACTACAAAACACATCATATCCACACAAATACACTCGATTCTAGTATTAATCCTTAGTTTTCAAGCATCAAATGTGCCAAGATTTTACGGCAAATTAGCTACTATTAATTAAGAATAAGGTAATGTGATATTCAAAAGACAACTTGCAGGACCCGTTATGGTCATTATGAGTTTCTGGTCATGTCGTTGGGTTTAACCAATGTGCCTGCAGCATTCATGGACCTTATGAATAGAGTATTCAAGCCTTATTTAGATATGTTTGTTATCGTATTCATTGATGACATTCTAATATATTCGAGGAATGAGGAAGATCATTCTAGCCATCTCAAAATAGTTCTCCAAACTCAAAAGGATAGAGAGTTGTATGCTATGTTCTCTAAATGTGAGTTTTGGCTTGAGTCTATGGCATTCTTAGGCCACACTGTTTTCGATGATGGAATTAGAGTTGCTACCCAAAAAATAGAGGCAGTGCAGAATTGGCCTAGACCCACATCTCCAACTGATATTAAGAGTTTCTTGGGGTTGCCTGGATATTATAGAAGGTTTGTAGAGAGTTTCTCATCTATATCTTCCCTTTTGACTAAGTTAACTCAGAAAATAGTGAAGTTTCAATGGTCTGAAGCTTGTGAGAAAATGTTCCAGGAATTGAAAACTAGGTTGACTACTGCCCCAATATTGACCTTACCAGAGGGTACGCAAGGCTTCGTTGTATATTGTGATGCGTCCAGAGTTTGATTGGGTTGTGTGTTAATGCATAATGGTAAATTTATAACTTATGCCTCCAGACAACTGAAAGTTTACAAGAAGAATTGTCCAACCCATGATCTAGAGTTGGGTGTCGTAGTATTTGTTTTGAAAATATGGCGTCATTATCTTTATGGTGTTCATGTGGATGTGTTCACCTATTACAAGAGTCTTTAGTATGAGTTTAGTAAAAAAGAGCATAATCTCAGATAGTGGAGGTAGTTAAAGTTACTCAAGGATTATGAGATGAACATTCTCTATCACCTAGGTAAGGCTATTGTTGTTGCTGATGGCTTGAGCAGGTTGTCTATGGGTAGTATCGCCCATGTTGAAGAAGAGAAGAGAGAGTTAGCGAAAGATGTGCACAAATTTGCACAATTGGGAGTTATTTTAATAGATTCCAATAAAGGAGGACTGGTGGTGATAACTGGGGATGAGTCATCATTAGTGTCTGAAGTGAAAGAGAAGCAAGACCAAGATCCCATTTTGCTTGAATTAAAGGCAAATGTTCAAAAGCAAAAAGTAGTGGCTTTTGAACAAGGGGGAGATGGTGTATTGAGGTATCAAGGTAGGTTGTGTGTACCAAGGGTGGATGAACTCCAAGAGAGGATCATGGAGGAAGCTCATAGCTCCAGATATTCCATTCATTCGGGTTCCACAAAGATGTATTGTGATTTGAGAGAAGTATATTGGTGGAATAGTATGAAGAAAGGTATTGCTGAGTTCGTTGCTAAATGATCGAATTGTCAACAAGTTAAAGTAAAGCATCAAAGGCCCGGTGGTATGGCTCAGAATATAGATATTTCAGAGTGGAAGTGAGAGAATATCAATATGGGCTTTATTACTTATTTTCGCGGTCTCGCAGGCAACATGATTCCATTTGGGTGATTGTTGATCGAGTGACAAAATCAGCCCACTTTTTGCTAGTAAAAACTACCTATTCAGCAAAGGATTATGCCAAGTTATATATTCAAGAGGTATTAAGACTTCATGGAGTTCTAGTTTAGATTATATCAGACAGAGGTGCATAATTTATTGCACAGTTTTGGAAGTCATTCCAGAAAGGTTTGGGTTCAAAGGTGAATTTGAGTCCTGCTTTTAATGATGGTCAAGCAGAGCACACTATTCAGACTTTAGAAGATATGTTAAGAGCATGTGTGATTGATTTCAAGGGTAATTGGTATGATCACCTACCACTCATTGAGTTTGCTTACAACAATAGTTACCATTCTAGCATCCAGATGGCTCCTTACGAAGCTCTTTATGGGAGAAGATGAATATCTCCTATTGGATGGTTTGAGGTTGGTGAAGCTGGGTTGATAGGACTAGACTTAGTTCATCAAGCTATGGAGAAAGTTAAGATTATCCAAGGAAGGTTGAAAACAACATAGAGTCATTAGAAATCCTACACTGATGTTAGGAGAAGGGACTTAGAGTTTGAAGTAGATGATTGGGTATACTTGAAAGTTTCACCCATGAAGGGTGTTATGAAATTTGGTAAGAAGGGGAAGCTTAGTCCCCGGTATATTGGTCCTTACAAAATATCCAAGAGGATTGGAAATGTAGCTTATGAGTTGGAGCTACCATAAGAGTTAGCATCAGTTCATCCAGTGTTTCACATTTCTATGTTGAAAAAGTGTATGGGCGATCCTTCATTGATTATACCAATTGAAGACATTGGTATTAAGGATAGCTTGTCTTATGAGGAAATTCCTATTCAGATTTTAGATTGCCAAGTTTGCAAGTTGAGGACCAAGGAAGTAGCATCAGTCAAAGTTCTGTGGAGAAACCAATTTGTTGAAGAAGCTACTTGGAAGCTGAGGAGGATATGAAGAAGATATATCTACATCTCTTTGAGCCCAAAGAAATTCCAGATCAAGGTACTAATTCTCTTCTTAGTACTCTTTAATTGACATACTTAATGTGTCAGTTTTTCTTGTTGGGTGTTTGAGCTGAATGTTAGATGTTACACCATTAGCCTACTAAGAGTAATCTCATTCGAGGATGAATGTTCCCAAGGGAGAGATATTGTAACATCCCGTTGTTTGAAAGGGCTAAAATTAGAAAAAACCATTTTTGGAAAGAATGAAAATATGAAATTTGGCAAGTTATGTTGAGTATGAGTTTTGGGTCAACTTCAAACGACCATAACTCCTAGTACATGATGAGTTAGGTGGGATACAAGATATATAATGAAAGGTCTTGGAATTATCTTTCCAACACCATCGAGTTTTCTAGTATTCGAGTTCGTATGAGGGAGATATGCTTGTTTGAAGTCGGGCTGTCTGAATAAGGAAAGTTACCCGAATTTTAGTCAAGTATTTTGGTCTTTTCATTACCCAATTAATTAAATCTATTTTTAATAAATTATTTGGGATCTAAATTGAGTTAGTTCAATTTACGCACTCAAATTTCCGCTAGGGTTTTTAGAGAAAGAACTTGAGGAGAAAAGAGGAGAAAAGTAAAGTGTTCTTAGAGATTTCTTGCGGAATCGAAGTCGTTTCGCCAAGGGTTGATCCCTACAGAGGTATGTGAGACTCTCATAGCATTGGGTTCGTTCACTCATGTGTCAATCATGTTTAGTTTAGTAAAATTCATTTTAGAAAGTTGAAAGTTGATGATTTTGAATTGTGTTCTTGAATATTGGCTTTCGTTCTTGAGTTAAGTTGGAATTGTTGAGTTCTTGAGGAAATTGTGTCGATTTTAGAATTGACTAAGAATATATTCTTGTGTACTTATACTGGGTATCTGAATCTAAATAGAATTTTAGAAAAATAATCGAATTTAGGAGTATTGGGGTTAGAAAACGTAGAAGGAAAAAGCCGAGCAAATCTGGCAACTCAGTCCGTGTCACGAACCTACCTCCTTATTTCACAGAATTTTTCTCCGCAGTCACGACCCTTCTGCCTCAAAATTTATTTCACGACCAAATATAAAAATGCATCTCCACGTTTTGGACTTTCTTCCAGACAGTGATTTCTTGATCGTTTCTCATGTTTAACTATCTACAAACACTCCTAAACATCACGAGATCTTTCCTATCACAAATCACAATCCTTGAATCCATAAATTCAAATTCAAGGAAAGTTAAGAGCCAAGTCTAGAGAGTTCTTAGAGTCCTTTCAAAAGTCTTTTGCAAATGCTTTAAACTTGTTTTAAGTCTTGAGTTTTGAGTTAAGTAAGAGTAACAAATGAAATTCATTTCTTCAAAAAGAGTATATGCAAACTAAGTATTTCCAAAAAGTAAATGTTTTCACAATTAAACAATAGAGGAAACACCGATTTCCTAGAGAGCCTTTGAGCTAGTTTTTGAGTAATTATCTCAAACCACAGAATGAGTTTTTATTTTTAAACACATGAGCTACGTATTTTGGGAGTAGTATTGAGCATCGATGTAGGGACGAGTTCATAACAACTCAATGTCTCCATAAACCATGTAGCCAACGTGGGTAGAAAGGGTCATACTTTTTAGATGATTCCTTAATGCTTTTTAGCATAGACTAGTGGATCCACTTAGTTGAGGCGTTCTATATCCCGGTAAGTTATAGGACTGTTCTGACAATGTGGGCAAGACACTGTATCATCACATAGCTCATAGTGATGGTTGTCGATTACAGAATCTCCCAATTAAAGTTTATTTTTGTTTTCTTATATACAACTGTGTTATTATGGTATTTTCCAATACTTTGAGATGTTATCTACTGTTTTAAATGTTTTATATAAACTACACCTTTACTGTTATTTATTTCTGCATTGAGGTGAGTATCCATGAATTGAGTAAAACTGAGGTAAGTGTTTCTTTCAGAATTCAGTTCAAGCTTATGTCATGTTTAGATTTTCCCCTCGCATGCTCGTACATTCAATGTAGTGATGCCATTTGCCCTACATCATTTTATGATGCGAATCTGAAATCGGGATCGATCCAACGCCTCATTGATCCAGTTGAGCATCTCAAAGTCAGTTGGTGAGCCTCTTTGCTTTCCGAAGAAATCCCTTTTATTGCTTTGTTAGTTAGTTGTTAGGATGATCAGGGGTCTTGTCTCGACATCCCTCTTAGTTATTAGAGGCTTCATCGACAGTTAAACGTTATTAGTTCACTAGTCTTATTCATTTCCGTTGTTTTGATTATAAGACTTGAGTTGCCTTTATGGTGAGTCGAATGTTTTTCCTTTATGTATTCTAAGTTTTAGTTATGCATCTATTTCTTGAGTGGTTTTAAATATTGAGTAAAGTCTTCCGCTGAGTAGTTAGTCAGGTGAGTGGCGAATCCAGTATTTAGAGTCCGTGGGTGCCAAATAGACTTATCAATTAATGTGCCATCTTTTTTCCTTAAAAAAAGGTGGTTGGAGCCTTTTTTTTCCTTAAAAAATGTCTACAGCAAATTTCTAAAAAAAAATAGGTACAAATGAAATTCAAATCCGCAACATTAGCCATCTAAAGTTGCCCTCCTACTGTGGCACCACAAGCCAATTTTTTTTACTGGGTGCCACGCTTTATATTTATATAAATATTATATATATATATATATATATATCTATGTATATATAGAGTTTCCGTCGAAGTTCGAGGGTGGCGTGGCACCCCACACCTATGCATAGATCCGCCATTGAGTCAAGCCAAGGGTTCGCTTGGGGCTAACAATGGTTCTCGAGTGCCAGTCCTGCCCATGGTGTAGGCTTGGGGCGTGACCCCTCAAATTTTGACTTGATATAGAGTTTAAGATAATAACGAAGACTTTTAAATGTTATTATCCTAAAATAAAGTTATATTAAATATATCAAAACATATTTCAATCTTGTGGTCTTAAATATGTTATGTGGAAAACTAAAATTAGTGTGTTGTCATTTTCCAGCATTACAAGAAACATATTAAAGTAGAATATAGTATCAAGTTATCAATTTTTTAAATCAAATTCTTAAGGGAACTAATACACTTTATCCTATAATTGAAGGATCAAAAGTGTAATTTTATTTTTTTTTCTCCCAAGAATCTTGGCCAGCCTTGTATGTAAAGGGCATTGTTCCCATCGGCCTTTGCATCAGAAAACATAACAACTAAATTTCTTCATTAACATTACTACCAAACAAATGGCAGCACAGAGAGATCTTGCTAAAGTTGGCTCAGAAGGCTTTGGTCTAATTGACGAATACTTGGGTAAAAAGAGGATCAATAGATCTGCCACCATAATGGTACCCAATTTCAAAGTCAGTGCCGGTACAAAATTATGGGTGACACAGCAGAGTTGCCACTATCACTACTTTTCGCCTCGCGTTTGTCGGGTAATTCCTCCAATTAAAAAAGAATCTAGCACTACTCCAAGTACACCATCAGTGGCTTTAAATAGATACGAGGCAGCTCAGTTGCATGATGGTATATATCTCGCCAATTATTCTAAACGACGCCAAATGCGTATCGCTTATAATATATACTAGTTGGTACTGCATGCTTCTATGTAGAAGAATTAGTTAATTAACCTACCTAGGCATGTAAGTCCTGATTTTCCTCTTGGTATTATTTTGTAGCAAAACCATGGTTATATGTATGTGTTGTATGTCGTATATATATCACTATAACTCTATAATCTAAAATATAATGTACATACATATACTAACACTACTACAAAGGAAGAATTCTTTAGCAATGGAATATTTGGCCATTAAAAGTGAAAATCCTATCGCTAATTGTCAACAACGATTAAAAAAACAATCGTTAAAAGTCATAATGTTAAAATTTATCGACTAGATTTCGATTCTGTGTGGAAAGTACAATTATATGTCCTTTTTAGCGGCCAGATATTCACTCGGTACACATACTAATTTAACTATAAAACTACTTTCGTTTATGGTATGTGATTAGTTTCAACACCAATACAATTAACGACCAAGTTTTCCGTTGTTAATGGTCATTTAAATATTTGATAAGCCAATTATAAAAGAGTTTCAAATATCCCATTCTCATTTGTTATTGTATGAAGATTTATTGTATCATACAGAGAAACACCCGAAAATATATTAAATAGTTAAACTCATATAAAACTTCATTGTTAATGCAAGAACTATTTCTTTGGTACAAAAGGATAGTAGTATATTATAATTTTATCTGTGTTAGTACAAGAGACTGGAAGAGCATGACTACTGCTATCATGCAAGAAGGATGGTAGGGGTTGATGACATAGATTATTAGTACTATTGGGTGTTATATGCCTAACAAAAAGAGGTTCCATCTTTGTTTGGAAGGCTTCCAGATACTTTACTGCAAATAAAGAGGGAACTGCCAATATCAAAACAGAGTTAAAGCCCATTTGGATTGACTTAAAAAAAGTAATTTTAAGTCAAAAATAAAAAATCTAACTTAAATGACTTTTAAGTCAAAACAATAAAAAGTAGGGGGAGACCTAGTTTTGGTTTTTGACTTTTTTAAAGTCATTTTAAACTTAATTTAAGTCATTTTTTATATTTTCAAACACTTCCTAACTTATTTTAAGTCATTTTTGACTTATTTTAAGTTATTTTTTATATTTGTCAAATGCTTCCAGAAGTCAAAAACCAACTTACATGCAGTTTTGACCAATTTTTAAGTCAATCCAAATACCCTCTTAGTCTTCATTAACTTAGCGCCCTCCTTAGCTAGTATATCTGCCACTTTGTTCTCTTCCTGATAGTTATGCTGCACCAAAGACTTCCCCAACTGCTTGATTAGATCTCTGCAATCAAA
The DNA here is from genome assembly GCA_035578085.1 of Solanum pinnatisectum. Taxonomy (NCBI): domain Eukaryota; kingdom Viridiplantae; phylum Streptophyta; class Magnoliopsida; order Solanales; family Solanaceae; genus Solanum; species Solanum pinnatisectum. Next base: position 19,098,166 of record CM069076.1, on the reverse strand, counting down.
TAATATATTAGAGTATGGTTGATGATCATCTTTTAGATATTTGATGATGTCTTTGCAATCTATGGAGACTTCTAAAGGTGTTAAATTGTGTAGGATAGCCAGCCTAAGCCCCTTCACTAAAGCTGATATTTCAGCCATGATAGGTGTTGAGGTTATTTAGGAAAGATATACCATATTCAAGTTGTATGACATATCTTTATCAACTCCTAAACATAGAAAAAATCCAACATATATAATTAATAACATATCGTCTTTAAACCACCTAACCAAAGTATAATCTCTCTGGAACTTCAGCTTGTTTCGTATTTTCTTCAATGATAGATTCTCCTTTTTCAAATTCTTGATCTATTAAAAAAAAGTTATGTAAATTTAGTAACAAATAATAAACTATTCTCAACTGAAGAAATTTATACCACCTAACGAATACAAGAACCTGGTTCTTGTAATACTAACAAAGATTTTGTAATTATGACATATACTACATACAAATTTATCATGGAAAACCTCCTTGCTCAAGGGAAGAAAAACTACTACCTACATCTATTAGGATTTCAAAAACTTTCACTAAAACTTCAAAGATCAATTTTATATTACAACTCTATAATCTAAGAGACTAACTCTAGTACCTCAACTCTAACGATCAACTATAACCATTGTCTCTACTCTCCAAGAAGTCAAACACACTTCTTATAACAACTTGCCAACTCATTTTAAATCTCAAAATAAATATCACCAAATAATGACTCTAAGTTAAACTGAAAATATGCTAACTTTAAAAAGAAAACCTAACTCTAGTTCTTTTCTCTTCTGCAGTTATGTGCTCTTTGCATCGCCTCTTGCTCTTGCCAAGAATCCCTATTTCAGCAATGTAAAAGCTAAGTTTTTCATTGTTCAGATTCTCCTTTTATAGTTGCTTGTTTTACACATATGAAAACCCTAGTTAAGTCCTACAGTGGTAGAGGGAGGCATTCCCGAGGCTATTGTTGTGACCCCAACTAGGGGTAGAGGTAGGGCCCAAGGTAGAGGTCATGCTCGTAGAGTAGCACCAGGTAGAGGCCGTGTCTGTGGAGCGGCACCAACCAGAGGCAAGGCTAGAGAGGTTTCTCTTGAGCCATAGATTGAGGTTGTTGAGGACCAGGTTCTTCCTGAGTTTGGAGCTCGATTGTTTCAGGAGACCTTGTTGAGGATGCTTAGTGTGTTAGAGAACCTTTCTCCGAGGACACAGACCCTAAGTTAGTAGCAGGCTCTAGGTGTTCATGTTCAGGTGGGCCAGCCACTAGTAGTTCTCGCACCGACTATTGGTGCACAGATTGCTCCTGAGCTTATCTTGACAACGTCTAATCAGCAGTGCTATGCGAGGTTTCAGAAGATGAAACCACTCTAGTTTAAGGGTGGTAAGAGCGATGATGCTCATGAGTTTTTGACTTTGTGCCATAAGATGCTTGAGACAGTGGGTATGGTTGATGCTTATGGTGTCCAGTTTGTTGCACTTCAGCTTTGTGGTCATGCCAGAGAGTGATGGAGGACTTTTGTGAGCTCTAGACTAGTTGGATCTCCTCGGGCAACATGGGATGTGTTTTTTAGTACTTTCTAGGACCGTTTCACTCCTTGGAGAGTGAGAGAGGAGAGTCGTCTATGATTTGAGATCTTCGTTTAGGGCAGTCTGTCTGTGACCGAGTATAAGGCCCATTTCTGCGAGCCCTCTAGGTATGCTTTGAAAACTATTCCGGATGAGGCTGAGAGAGTTCACCATTTTGTGAGAGGGTTGACTTTCTCCATCTAATCTTATGTGTTCAAGGCAACTAGAGAGGGGGATTCGTTTCAGTCCATTATGAGCACCACCAATGAGGTAAAATTGATGGTCTTAGAGGAGTTTGGGGAGCCCAAGAAGGCCCGTTCTTCTGGTCAATTTTCTAGTGCATCATTTGGAGACAAAGGTTTGCATAGGGGTAGTGGTTCATTCCAGCATCGTGGGCGGTTTCATGCTTCTATGCAAGCAGTTGAGAGTGGGTAGTAAACTTGAGGTTCTTATGGTTCTGGCTGAGGTGGCCATGGTAGTTTATCGAGTTCACAGCAGCAGTTATCGCACTGAGATCATGCTACACTTGTCAGGATCCAGTTCATATGATGCGACAGTTTTCTTTACAAACTCATTCAGGATCTCAACGTTCATATTCAGTTTCTCCAGCTAGGGATCCAGCACCTCCTACCAGGATCCGAGGTAGAGCTCAGACTTGTAGAGGTGGTAGGACTACGGGTAGGGGTGTTTCTGCTCCGTAGAATGAAGGTAGAAGTTGTACTCTGGCTATAGGCGGCAGGATGTCTAGTCTGGCTATAGGTGGTAGGATGTCTAGTGTTATGCTTTTCCAGGGAGACCTGAGGCTGAGACTTCTGATGTTATGATCACATATATCGTCCTAGTTTACCATCGACCTGTGCTTGTATTATTTGATCCGAGATCTACTTTCTTATATGTGTCTACCTATTTTGCTGTTGGGTTTGATATGATGTCGGCTTGCATGTCTGTGCCTATTAAAGTTTCTACACATATGGGTGAATCTTTAGTGGTGGATCGAGTGTATCAATCTTGTCTAGTTTATGTGGTGGGGGTATGATACTTGGGTAGAGTTGATCATTTTAGGGATGGTAGATTTTGATATAATCTTGGGTATGGTTTGGCTTGCTCAGCAGCATGCTATTCTTGATTGGTATGCTAAGGTTGTGACCTTAGAGATGTCAGGTGTCCCGAGGGTTGAGTGGATTAGTGCTAGTTGATCGTACCCTAGAAAAGTTACGTCCTTCATTAGAACTGAGAGATTGGTTGATAGAGGGTGTTTGTCCTACTTGGGTTTCATTTGGGATACTAGTGTTGAGCCACCACGCATGGATTCCATGCCTGTGGTTCGAGAGTTTAAAGATGTGTTTCATATTGATCTTCTCGGTGTTCTTTCAGATAGGGATATTGAATTTTCTATTGACTTAGAGTCGTGCACCAAGCCCATCTCTATTTCTCCTTATCCTATGGCTCCAACTGAGTTGAAGGAATTAAAGGATTAGTTGTAGGATTTATTGAGTAAGGGGTTCATTCGCCATGGTGTTTCTCTATGGGGGTGCTCCTGTGTTATTTGTGAGGAATAAATATGGATTTATGAGGATGTGTATTAATTATCGACAATTGAACAATGTGACAGTCAAGATAAAGTATCCTCTTCCTCTTATTGATGATTTGTTTGATCAACTTCGGGGTGCATCTCTGTTTTCTAAGATTGACTTGAGGTCCGATTTTCATCAGTTGAAGAGTAGGACATCAGATATCCCTAAGAAAACTTTCAGGGCTCGTTATGAGTACTATGAGTTTCTTGTGATTTCTTTCGGTTTGACTAACTCCCCTACAACGTTCATGGAGTTGATGAACGGGTTGTTCCGACCTTATTTGGATTCCTTTGTGATAGTGTTCATTGACGACATCTTGGTGTTTTGTGGATTGGAGGTAGGATTTTTGTGCCCAAGGTGGGCAAGTTGATTTGACTGATTCTTGAAGAGGCCTATTGTTCCAAATATTCCATCCATCCCGGTGCGGCGAAGATGTATCATGACCTGAGCCAGCTCTATTGGTGGTGTGGTATGAAGATAGATATTGCAGATTTTGTTTCGAGTTATTTGACTTGCCAACAAGTCAAGTGTGAGCACTAACGACCTCAAGGTATATCTTAGAGGATGCCTATTCCTAGTTGGAAGTGGGAGCGGATCACAGTGGACTTTGTTGTGGGACTACCTACCACTGTGGGTGGTTATGAATCCATTTTGGTGGTTGTTGATAGGTTGACCAAGTCCGCCCTTTTCATCCCAGTTTAGGTGAAGTATACGGCGGAGAAGTTAGCCGAGCTTTATATCAGTCAGATAATGCGACTACATGGTGTGAACACCTAATTTTTTACCAAACCTAAAATTTTTCCACCTTTTAATATTTAAATATTTATTTTGGATCTAAATTAGAAAAAATTATTTTTATATTATTTTAAAATATTTGAATACTAAAAAAAATAGAGTTGCTTTATTTATGTAAGTTTTGTTTTAAAGAAGAGAAAGTTTATAAAAATATATGTTTCTTGTAATTTTAATTTAACAAATAAGCTAGTATTTATTAATTATAATTCATTATTAGCTAATTAATTTTGGTTAGTAAAAACAAATAGTTAAATAATATTAACATATTTTATCATATTGTATTATATTATATTAATTATTAAAAATGAATAAATAATAATAATCTACCCTCACCCCCACTTTCTCTACCAATTACACCCACCTTTACCCATTTTACCTCCATTATCCCACAATATACACCACTCTTCCTCACCACTACTACACACTACACACACCCTACACCAACATTTTCTCCCATATATACACACACTAACAATACAACATAGATACTCTCTGACCCAACTACTATACACAGCGGACAGAAAACAAAAAAAAACAAAAGAAGCAACACACTGCACACGAAAAAAAATAATCAATAACCATTTTTTTTTTCTTTTCCAACCCCATACAACAAAATAAAATACTACAACATCAGCAAGCAACCCAAAAGAGACACGAGCAAGAAAAAAAACACTTGCACATCTGAAATAGGAAGATAAAAACACAACACGATAAAGGCTAAGTTCGAGGTTTGCTTTCCTGGTTCTGAATTTGTGGTTCCTGTTGTGGTATTTTCTTTGTGAATTAATTTTCACGAAAGGTAACACTTGATCGTCATTATATTATTTAATTTCATTATTATACAAGATGTGATTCCAATGTTATGAAGTTGCCCAAATTCATGTGTGTTTAGTTTTTATATTATGATATGAAATAGATTGAGAATTTCTATATCATTAAATTTAAAGTAAATTTTATATAACATGTAATTATTTCTTACATGCTTAAAAGTCCTATTTTTATCTCGTTCTTGATTAAAGTATGGAGCTTAATGTTCTACGCTCTGTAGTTAATAATATTTTGAAGAAATTTAGTTTTAATAAGTTAAGTTACTCTCCACTTTGTATACTTAACAAAATTGTGTTTATTATTTTGTTGAAAAAGAAATAAAAAATAAAAAATAAATATTAGAAAAAACCAAATCTACAACTTTCTTTGTTTCTTTTAATGCGAAATCTTAAAAAAGTTTTTAATTAATTGGTTTATGTTGATCTTCTTTTTAAAAAAAAAAAAGTTATTTTAATAATTAGATTTTATTCAATTATATATAATAGGAATATGATTAGATCGATAATAATAATAGGCTAATATTAGAATTCAAAGAGCATACAACCAATTTTAATGTTGACATATAAATAAATAAAATAATTTGTGGCAAGGTTGGTGCTACCAATTAACCACACACAAATAAAAGAAAGACAATTTTAAAAGAAAGTTTAAAATAAATTAAAGAAGGCGGGACATAAGTAAATTTATTAAGCTAATAAATATAATGTATCCAAAATTAAGTCAAGCCATATATAAATCAATAAAGTGACTGTGCTAGAACCATGGGACTCGAGGGATGCCTGACACCTTCCCCTCGGTCAACAGAATTCCTTACCTAGACTTCTAGTTCGTAGACCAATAAAAAAGAGCCAACTTCCTTTTGATTAGGGTTCAAATAAGGTGACTTGGAACACCAAAATTCAATTTCAAGTGGCGACTCTGAAATAAAATTAACCCTTTTTGAAATGTCACTTTAATTGGAATAAGTCTATTCTCGAAACTTTCATTTCAGGAAAAAATAGGGGTGTGACAGATGGCAACTCCGCTAGGGATAATCAAACTTCAAACTTGTAAATATTGACTTGTAAATGATTGTTATTAATTTTTATTGTGTTTGTTATCTTAATGTGATATTTATCCGCTTATTTACCGCTTTGATATTGTTTGTATTGTAATATAAATTGTCTTCTCTACGTACCAATCTGAGTCTTTTGAGATAGTTTATTCGGATATGCGATTACGCTTCCGAGCCTTGAGACACCAGAGATGCGACAATGTTCCTGGGAAGGATTCTATAGTAATACATGTTTTAGGATGAGAAGGAGTAACAGTGAGGCTGGAAAGCCCTGCTACCGGTAAGTTGTCCCTTCCCAACTCGAGTAGTCCGCTCGTTTTATAGTCAGTCTAGACACATATTCCTCTAGATTGTTAAACTTAGTAAGACAAGCCTCAACAATGATTATCCTAATAGGATCCGCTTTATCTGCATCATGCCCATTTTTTTTTTAATTAATGATGCTCAGCACATGTGTCAAGTCCATCTAGGATAAATACTTTTTTCTTGAGACCAATATGTTCATAATTATGTGCTACTTGTTGTATTATTTCGAAGAATCTATTTGAATTATTTTCATAAATATATATTATTATTCGGTCAATCTCAAATAGTCTAGTCCTTGCATATTTACAACAAGATATTTTAAATGAAAGAAGTTTTCAAAGAGTTAAACACATATATATATAAAAAAAAATATCGCAAACAATGTGCACCTGATTCTCATATCGCTGAGATACGTAGGCAAACCTATTAGGGTTCGGTGGTCCTTATAAATAAAATTCAAACAAAAACAAAAGAGAAAATTATTCCTTAAAGAATAATTCTTATTTCCTTGTTAAAAGAGAAAAGTTTTTTTAAAAAAACAGTTTGTATGATATTTAACAACAAAACAAAAGTTTGTTAAAACATTTACGAACTACGCGCACCTGATTCTCATATCGCTGAGATACGTAGGCAACTCTTCTAGGGTTCGGTGGTCCTTATTCAATAAAATGAAAAAAAAAATATTATTTTTTTAAAATAAAAAAAAATATTGCATTCATATTCAATAACAAAACAAAAGTTTGTTAAAAAAATACACGAACTACGCTCACCTGATTCTCATATCGTTGAGAGACGTAGACAACCCTCCTAGGGTTCGGTGGTTCTTATTAAATAAAATTCAAACAAAAAAAAAAAGGAGAAAATTATTCCTTAAAAGAAAAATTCTTATTTCCTTGTTAAAAGAGAAAATATTTTTAAAAAAAAAAAGCTTGTATCATTTTTAACAACAAAACAAAAGTTTGTTAAAAAAATTTACGAACTACGTGCACCTGATTCTCACATTGTTGAGATACATATGCAATCCTTCTAAGGTTCGGTGGTCCTTATTCAATAAAATGAAGGGAAAAAAAATAGAAGATTATTTTTTATTTTTAAAAAAAAAAAAAGATTGCATTCATATTCAATAGCAAAACAAAAGTTTGTTAAAAAAAATTCGCGAACTACGCGCACCTGATTATCAACTCAATGAGGTACGTAGGCAACCTTCCTTGGGTTCGGTGATCCTTATTCAAAAAGTATATAATCAATTAAATGAATAAATGTTTTGGTCTTTATTCAAAACCTTGAATAACAAAAGTTTTTTTCCTTATGTCAAAATCTAAATAAAAAAAAGTTTGTTTAGTTTATTTCATTTTACTTCTAAACTATGTTTGATTTGTTATTGCTTTGACAAAATACATAGAAAACCTTATTTTGAGGTTACTAAGAAAAAATCTAAAAAGTCCGCATCACAAAAACTAGGGCAAAAAAAAGATTTTTTTTTATTATTCAAAATTTGAATCAAAATGTTTCTCTTCCTTCTTTTAAAATCTAAATAAAAAAAGAGATAATTTTTTTTTATTTAAAAGAATTTTTTTAAAAAAAAAAATTCTTGACTTGGTTGGTACCAGCATACCTTGGAGTTTGCATGAGAAAAACAAAGGTGTTGAACTATTTCTCAAGATAGACCAATTTTGTTGTGATCCTAGATTCTTTTGGTACCTCTTGCTATATTTATGTAATACTTGAAAAATTATCGTGCTTAAAGTTAAGACTAAAACAAACTCACCTGATTGTTTCATGTGCATTGTGCGGTGAGCTTTAGATATAAAATTCAATGACATGACTTTGTTGATCTAGAACTTGCCTCAAATGTTTGTTGAAGTGAAATTTTGAGCATCATTTAACTTGGGAAAGGATTATAGGCTTTCTTTGATCCTCTTGTGCCTTTAAAGCCTATCAAATGACATGTTATCCATTAAACTCTCATTTCGAGTCTGAACCCCATTTATTTGAATGACCACATTTTAGCATATATCTTTTTAGTGCATAAATGCACTATCCTATGGTCTACCTCCTTAAGTGCACTATCAATTTTCTACACAACGCCAAAATTTAAGTTGGGTAACAAAGTGAAAATGTCAAATATGTGAAAGTCCAAAAAAAAATAACAGACAAAGAAAAGGTAGAAAGAAAAATGAGAAAAAGGCTCCAATGAAAAGGAGGGAAAATGAGAGGAAAAAAAAAAAGAGAAGAAAATAAATGCGGATAAGCTTCCAAGAAAACAAAGGTCAAATGCAAAAACGAAAAACATTTGAGAGCCTAATGCCACTTTAAGTGGGAATATTCACTTTATCCCGAATGAATATCCTACCTTTCCTAATCCTACATTACAAGCCAATGACAAGTCTTATTTGATCCCATTTTTTTGTGTTCTCACATTAGTGGATACTTACATGTGGGTCAAGCATATGGTATCTCAATCTCATGCATTGAACATCTTTCTGAGTGTGAGTGAATTCTAAGACGTCCTACGATCAAAATACTTCTATTATGTGGAGTAGGGCTACATTTTTGTGAGGGCACTTGAAACATGAGGATATGAATAATTTAACTCCTTAATTTATGCAAGATGGACTGATCTTATAAATACCTAAGTATGTTTGAGGTACCATTTGAAACTATAAGATTACTCAAAGTTGACCTCAAATTTATATGAAAGTGGTTTAAACTGATTCATATGCATAATACTAATAGTAGGTACCAACTAAAGTCAAGACATTGTCAATAATGAATGGATTCTTTTATCTCTTTTTGAAGAGGTCCTTTTGCAAATTCAAAAAAATAATAACAAAACCAATCTTAAGTTTATAAACTATATTATACCTGATTTTTGCTATGGCAAGGTACATACAGTCCTACAATGGAGCTCGGTCTAATCGAATAAATTTTTCATATCTATAACCGATCAAAATTAGGGAAATTTTGTTAAGAAAATAATAATAATAAACAAACAAAAAATCACAAAAATATATATATAAAGTCCAAGAAGAGTTTTAAAGTTCTCTGTTTCAAAAAAAAAATTAAAAAATTTAATGAAGACATTTTTTCCTAGAAATTCATTTTGAAAAAAAAAACTCAGAAAAAAAAGAACAACTTCAAGTTTCCTTATTTTCAAAGAATGGGGAATTTTTTTTATATATATTAAAAAAATTATGTTTCCACATGGCACAATAATCCCTGGTTGCATATAAGGCACAATAACTCTTATTTTATTTTCATGTCTTCACATGGCACAATAACCCCTGGTTGCATGTAAGACAAGATAACCCCTACTTTATTTTCATGTCTTCACAGAGTACAACAACCCCTGGTTGCATATAGGACACGATAACTCTTATTTCATTTCTTTTCATGTCTTCACAGGGTACAACAACCCCTGGTTGCATATAGGGCACGATAACCCCTATTCTATTATGTTCATGTCTTCATAGGGTACAACAACCCCTGGTTGCATATAGGGCACGATAACCCTTATTTTTATTTTCATGTCTTCACAGGGCACAATAACCCCTGGTTGCATGTAGGGCACAATAACCCCTACTTTATTTTCATGTTTTCACAGGGTACAACAACCACTAGTTGCATATAGGCCACGATAACCCCATTCTATTTTTTTCATGTCTTCACAGGGTACAACAACCCCTGGTTGCATATAGGGCACGATAACCCCTATTTTATTTTCCATGTCTTCACAGGGTACAACAACCCCTGGTTGCATATAGGGCACGATAACCCCTATTTTATTTTCCATATTTTCATAGGTTACAACAACCCCTGATTGCATATAGGGCACGATAACCACTATTTTATTTTTTCCATGTCTTCATATGGCACAATAACCCCTATTTTATTTTTTATGTCTTCACATGGCACAATAATCCCTGGTCGCATATAGGGCACAAAAACCCCTAGTTTATTCTCATGTCATCACAGGGTACAATAACCCCTTGTTGTATTTTGGGCACAAATATCCCTTTTATTTTCACTATATATCTGTATTGGGTAAAAAATATTATTTTTATGCCTAGTATAGGATTTTACAGCTTTTATTAATAACTCACAAAAAATTTCCTAGTGCAAACTGGCGCAGAAATTTTTTGTTTTGTTTTGTTTGTTTTATTTTCATGGCATGCAAGTCTCTTTGCAGTACACAAATATAAAGTTCAAGAATAAAATCCTCATTTTCATTAGAGAAAAGAAGAATTTTAGATGTCAATGACATCTAGAGTCTCTTTTGACCCATGTAACAACGCAACATATCAGGAATCATCTTGTCAGCATTCTAATAAAGAAAACAACATTCAACAATATTCTACAAACTGTCATTTGGGGAGTGTCAACAACTCGATCCAAGTTTCAAGTTCAAGTCTGACCAAATCTCAACTTCAAGATCAAACTTTGAGATTAAGGTACCCGCTAGAAGAAGGCGAGGTGATAACTGAAGATCCAAAAGAAGACATGAAGAAAGAGATTCAAGACAAGTAGATTAGATAGGATTTTGTATTCTTCCTTTTAATCTTATCATTTTCGATGTAATAACAGGAGCCACGAACCGAAATCTCAACGGGACATTACTCGTCTCTCCTACTCATTTTTCATCTCCATACCCACTTGAACTACACGTGACCTGATTCTCTTATAACCCGAGATATGTAAGCTGCTCAAAGCTAGGGCTCGGTCACATTCACTTAATTTATTTATTTTCTATTTTTAAATAAATGGTAGGCAAAAAATCAAACACATTGTTCACTCATTTGCTTGAAAACTCTTCATGCTACCAAGTAAAGAGGGGCATCCTGTGAACATGTAATTTTTGACCAAACCTAAAATTTTACACCTTTGAATATTTAAATATTTATTTTGGATCTAAATTAAAAAAGAATTATTTTTATCTTATTTTTATAAGTTTATTTTAAAATATTTGAAAACTAAAACAAAAATAGAGTTGTTTTATTTATGTAAGTTTTGTTTTAAAGAAGAGAAAGTTTATAAAAATATATGTTTCTTGTAATTTAATTTGACAAATAAGATAGTATTTATTAATTATAATTCATTATTAGCTAATTAATTTTGGTTAGTCAGAAAAATAGTTAAATAATAGTAACATACTATATCATATTATTATAACATCTCGCAAATTGAATGAACTAGAAAGAGCTAGAATTAGAAAGAGTGATTTTTGGAAATACTTTACATATTTTTAAAAGAAATGTTACATAATGTATAATCACCTTCACATTGTTATCAAATAATAAAGATGTGATACTATATGTTATTTGAGTTATTCTCAATCTTCTTATCTCTATAGATTAAAAATTTATTAAATATCAATCATTTATTCAAGAATTATGAGGATCAACAATGTTAGCTAAAGATTTTAACATATAATTTGTGTACGCTCGGTTAGGCAAGCCCCGAGCATTGGGCGTTGGACGTGCTTAGGATGTACAGTAGGGCACTTAAGACGTAAGTCTTACAGAACTAAGTCTCACACTTGAGTCTCGAGGCATTTTTCTAGAGCCCGCCCCAGGACAAGTCTCGAGCCGAGTCTCAACAGAGTCTTTTAAAACATTGATTTGGATAAACGTACATTTTTATGTCCATTTGATTTGTTCCTCATATGTGGGTTGTTAACAATGGCATGATTTTTCACATTTTTTGGAATAAACATGCCTTTTGTCTTTTGTTAGGGAGCCAACTCGAAGTTGAAATATTCAGTTCAGCATGTGCATTGAGTTAAATTTTCATGTAACTTGATTTTTAGAAGAGAATCAAGGGAGTATATTATTTCTTTTCCCATACTTTCTTTACATGTGATATTGGCGGAGTCTGTTTTCATCGTCTCCTTGCATTTTTGAGTTGTTGAATGAACCTCGATCTTGTTCAGATGGAAAAGGAAGCTGATATACTAGACTCAGAGGTGATCTATGAGTTCAGTATACATAAAATATGTAGGATATACACTTGATATACATTAGATACGTATGTGATACACAACAGAAATAAGCTGAAGGCCCAAAGTGCAGCTGTAATTCTTCAGAGAGTTGAATTTTGGTTGGAGCCCAAGTCATTTTCAGCAACCAGACTTTGATTAATTATTTGTATTTATTTGTTTGTTTATTTTATATTTTTGGTAATAATTTATTTGTTTGTTTTAATTTTTAAATGTATTAGCTCTAACCTTAAAATTTTAAATTAACTTAATTAAATCCCTTTAAGATAAATCACTTTTTTGTTTTGATAATTTACTCTTTAAATAATTTTATTTAATAGTCTTTCTTTACTTAGCCATTTTTCGATTAAGTTTACTTTCTTTCTTAAATATTTCAAATGTTCAAATTAATTCTCTTTTAAATTGCTTTAAATGCCTTTTTTAAAATTTATTTTTCCCAAAAATGTTAAGTAATTAAAATTTTAAATTGTTGGATAATTGTATGTTAGTGGTCCCTTAGAGTGTTAATATCTTCTCAAATAGGAAAATGAAATCTCTGACCTTTTTCTTTAAATTTTTAACACTTAATTTGACAGAGATTTTTAAATTAATAAATTATTATTATTTTTTTAATTTTCCTTAAACAATTATGTGATGACTCTTTAAAAATGATTCTTCCCCTAAAAAGTTGAAATTTTTAAACACTTCTTTTCGACAGATAACATTGACAGCGTGAATGATATGAACCAACTTGTATTGATAACTGATAAGGAATACAAGCTTTTAGGGAATCAAAACTTGCTGAAAAAGAGTAAAAAAAGAACTACCGCCAGTCAGTTACCAAAAGCAACTAAAAGGAAAACTAAGAAAAGAAATAAACTTCAGAATATGCATAAGCAGTAGCCTTGTATGTCTCTTCTATTTATAGGCTTTGTTGCTTGGAGAAGAACCCTATGTGGTGATCTGTGGTTTTTGGCATGTCTGACACATTTGTCCCCTTGTTAGTTCCTGTAGTGGAGTATTCCTCCAAATACTTAGGTGCAGCTTTTAGCCTGTTGCTGCGCCTAAGTGTGAGTGGGCCATTAACCATATTCGTAACATTGCCAACCCCTTGAAGAGGAACCTTGTCCTCAAGGTTCAGCTGGGGAAATTGCTGAAGGATAGTCGACTTGGCTTCCCAAGTGGCATCTGAATCGGGCAAGCCAGACCACTTGATAAGCCATTGGACCAGTTGATCATTGCCTTTGTGTAGCACGCGCTGCTGGAGAATCGATTCAGGCATCATAACCAACGCAGAAGATTGATCCAACAATTCAAGAGGAGTAACCTGTTGGTCAGGTGTTCCTATACACTTCCGAAGAACTGAAACATGAAAAGTAGGGTGAATACGGGAAGAGGCTGGCAAGTCTAATTTGTACGCAACTTCACCAATGTGTTTGAGGACTTGGAATGGACCAAAGTACCAACGGTGAGCTTGTTACATTTTGAAGGCGCATCGACGATTGTGGTAAGGTCGAAGACGAACATAGACCCAATCACCAACATTGAAGGCAACTTCCCTTCGCCCTTTGTCAGCAAAAGATTTCATTCGTTCTTGGGACCTTAGCAGTTTAGTGCGCAGCTGAGATAGAGTGTCATCACGTTTTCTAAAGGCAGCCGTGACAACAGGGTTATGGGAGCCATCCGTAACATAACGAGAAATTGTAGGAGGAGGTCTACCATAGACAACCTCAAAGGGAGTCATTTGGGAACTGGATTGATAGGCTGAATTATACCATAACTCAGCCCATGGAAGGAGTTTGAACCAGTCAGCTAGAGCATCAGCAGTAAAACACCTCAAATACATTTCTAAGCACTTGTTGAGAGCCTCAGTTTGACCATCTGTTTGAGGATGGTATGCTTAACTTTTCGCTAAATGAGTGCCTTGTAGGCGATTGATTTCTTTCCAAAAATCAGATAAGAAAAGAGGATCTCTATCAGTGACAATCTTAGAAGGAAAACCATGCAATTTGATGTACTCCTTCACAAAAACAACAGCTACTTTCTGACTGGTAAAAGAAGGTGGCAAGGCAACAAAATGCCCATACTTGGAAAGACGATCGACAATCACTAAAATAGTCGTGCAACCATGTGAAGAAGGAAGACCTGTGATAAAATCCATGGAGATTTCCTCAAAAATGGCATCAGGTACCGGAAGAGGTTGAAGAAGTCCTGCTGGCTTCAATTGAGTATCCTTCATTTGTTGGCAAACTTGGCAGTGAGAAACAAAGTCCTTGACATCAGAACGCATGCCTTGCCAATAAAAATTTGAGGAAAGCCGATGAAAAGTTCTAGCTATGCCAGCATGTCCTCCTGTGGTGGAAGCATGGAATTCTTGTAACAATAACTTACGAAGAGTCAGATCAGTGGGAATGACAAGACGATTGCGAAAAAATAGCAAGCCACCATGGAAAGAGTAGTCCAACAAGGAGGCAGGATCATCCTGAAGTTGTTGGCGAAGAGCAACTAAAGAGGCATCATGTTCGTTAAGTTCCCGTAGTTTGGACACTAAGTCAAATTCAGTTACTGCCATTGTAAGAGAATAAAGAGCAGGCACACGGGAAAGGGCATCAGCAGCGGTGTTCAATTTTCTCGGTCTATACGAGATGTCAAAGTCATAACCAATCAACTTGGTTAACCACTTTTGTTGTTCAGGCGTTTGGATTTCCTGAGTAGTCAAAGACTTGAGAGGTTCTTGATCCGTGAGAATAATAAATTTCCTGCCCAATAAATATTGACGCCACTTCTGAACAGCCTCTATAATGGCAAACATCTCCCTGTGATAAGTAGAAGTGACACGCATTCGAGAAGAAAGCTTCTGGCTGAAGAAGGCAATGGGATGCCCTTCCTGAGAAAGAATTGCTCCAATGCCATCTCCAGATGCATATGTTTCAACCGTGAATATTTTGTGAAAGTCGGGGAGGCGAAGAACAGGGACAGTACTAAGAGCATCTTTGAGTTTAACAAAGGCAGAAACCTTGAGATCAGTCCAACGAAAGGCATCCTTTTTCAATAAGTCAGTGAGCGCCGAAGCAATATGGGCATATGATTTGACAAAACGGCGATAATAGTCGGTAAGTCCCAGAAAAGCCCGCACATCTTTCACTGTCAGAAGTGTAGGCCAAGACACAATAGCATGTATCTTATCAGGATCCACTTGAAGTCCCCTGGAAGAACTAATATGGCCAAGATACGCAATAGAGGTCCGACCGAATTGGCACTTAGAACGTTTAACCACCAATGCGTGTTAACGTAAGGCCTCAAACACTTTTTGTAAATGGGCTAGGTGGTCGGGCCACAATTGGCTATATACCAAGATATCATCAAAGAAGACCAAAACAAATTGGTGGAGAAATGATTTAAAAATTGAGTTCATGGTCGCCTGAAAGGTTGATGGTGCATTGGAAAGACCAAAAGGCATCACGACAAACTCATAGTGCCCTTCATGAGTTCGGAATGCTGTTTTCTCAATATCTGGTGGATGAACTCGAATTTGGTGGTAACCAGCGAGCAAATCTAACTTAGAAAATAAGCAGGCCCCATGGAGTTCGTCAAAGAGCTCATCAATAGTAGAGATGGGAAAATGGTCTTTGACTGTAATAAGGTTGAAAGCAAGATAATCGACACAAAATTGCCAAGTTCCGTCTTTCTTTCGAACAAGAAGAACAGGGGAAGAGTAAGGGCTGCAACTAGGGCGAATCACACCATCTTTGATCATTTCAAAGACCAACCTTTCAATCTCAGATTTCTGAAAATGGGGGTAGCGATATGGGCGAACATTCACTGGATTCGAATTGGGCAACAAAGGAATGCGATGATCTTGAGGTCTAGAAGGAGGTAAGGCAGTGGATTTTTTGAAGATATCTGAAAAGGAAGATAGTAGAGAGGTCAAATCGGGGGGAAGCTCTGGTAACGGTAGAGAGTTTGGAGCAATAAGATCCAAGCGATAGAAGCAGGCAACTGAATCAGTAGTGGTTAAACGACAAAGAGAGAAAAACTGAACTTGGTCCATAGATGGAGCAGGATCCCCAACCTACTTGATGGTTTTCCCCGCAAAAGAGAACTCAAAGAGGAGACTAGCATAGTCTAAGACAGTTCTACCCAAAGTGTGCAACCAAACTATTCCAAGGACCATATCAGACCCGTGAAATTCTATGATAAGAAAATCTGTGCAAAGAGTAAATCCTTGAATGGTGAGTGAGACCCGATGAACGACCCCCAAACATCTTAGTGTATGACCACTGCCCACAAGAACTGAAAATTGGGAGGAGGTCTCAATTGGTAGTTTGAGAAAATTTGCAACACGAGGATGCATAAAGTTATGAGTACTGGCCCCGTCAAGAAGAACCTTAACTGGAGATCCCTTGACCTTACCGAAGAAACGAAGGGCGGTGGGGTGTAAGCCACCGGATAAGGCGAGGTAACTGATAGTAGGAACTGGTGCTTCCTCGGTACAAGGAGGGGTAAGAGACTCATCAACAACCTTTTCGGATTCAGGGGGTGGAAGCTCTACCATCTCGTCCT
Source organism: Solanum pinnatisectum (assembly GCA_035578085.1). NCBI lineage: Eukaryota > Viridiplantae > Streptophyta > Magnoliopsida > Solanales > Solanaceae > Solanum > Solanum pinnatisectum. The sequence continues at coordinate 19,081,493 of CM069076.1, read as the reverse complement.
CTGATAAGAGAAGTAAAAGTTTGGGGGTAGAAGTACAACGATGGTTCTTATGCCATTTCTCATCACAATGATAACAAAGATTGAGCTCATGTTTGCGTTGCATTTCAGCAGGAGTAAGCTTTTTATAAGGAACGCGACCCACACCAGGGAGGGACGCTGAAGGGCCATGGGATGAAGATGGTGAAATTAGTGTAGAAGAGGTCGGAGCAAAGGAATGGATGTTTGAGTAACTGGAAAATTTAGGGCCTGTGTAATGAGAAGAAGTAGTTCGCTGGCTGGGCTTACTTGAGCTCGATAATTTTTGCTCCTGTAAATAGGCCAGCGCAATAGCATCATTAAGATCAATGGGGCGAAAAGCTAATACCTCAGACTTTATATCGTGTCGGAGCCCTGAAATAAATGTGTGCATTAGTTGGTGCGGTGCCATACCCGACGTCCGATTTGTAGTCTTCTCGAATTGAGAGAGATATTCACAAACATATGAGGTCATTGGGAGTTTCGCCAAAACACCTTCAGGAGCCTCTAGTGTTTTTGCACCAAAACGAGTCACCAAGGTTCTAGTGAAATGCTCCCAGCCAATCAACTGGTGACTTTTGTACATCCATTGAAACCAGTCACGAGCATCACCTTCAAGGTAAAAAGCAGCCAGTGTAAGGCGTTGTTCATCAGAAACCCCATAGACATCAAAGTACTGATTAGCTTGGAACACCCAACTCTCAGCGTGAGCTCCATCAAACTTAGGCAAATCTATTGGTGCTGGTTTGTCACGACGAAACGCTGCATATGGATTTGAAGGGGGATGAAGTGAAAACTGGGGTTGTGGAGGAAAAGGGGAGAAAATGGGATTCTGAATAGGAGTGGTGTGTTGGTGGTAGAAGGTTTGTGGAGGTGGCATGGTGGGCGGAGATGGAACACTAGAAACAGGGCTTTTTCTCGATTGTTGTCCTAACTGGTTCGGTTGCAGGGTGGAGAGCTAAGAAAGAATTTCATGAAACAAGGAGGTATGACTCTGGATTGTAGCAGACATGGATTCAAAGCTCTTGTTATGGGAAGCCACTTGTTCCTGGACCTGTTTCAGAGCTTCATCCAATGTTTTGAGCCGAGTATTATGTGTCTCGTCACCCATTTGTAGAGGAGGGTCAATGAAAGCACCAAATGATATGAACCAACTTGTATTGATAACTGATAGGGAATACAAGCTTTTAGGGAATCAAAACTTGCTGAAAAAGAGTAAAAAAAGAACTACCGCCAGTCAGTTACCAAAAGCAACTAAAAGGAAAACTAAGAAAAGAAATAAACTTCAGAATATGCATAAGCAGTAGCCTTGTATGTCTCTTCTATTTATAGGCTTTGTTGCTTGGAGAAGAACCCTATGTGGTGATCTGTGGTTTTTGGCATGTCTGACACATTTGTCCCCTTGTTGGTTCCTGTAGTGGAGTATTCCTCCAAATACTTAGGTGCAACTTTTAGCCTGTTGCTGCGCCTAAGTGTGAGTGGGCCATTAACCGTATTCGTAACAGTGAAGCACGATTTTTTTATAACCAGTATAGAAGTAAATACTGCAATATAGAAATTTGGGAGTTATTTGACATCTTTTTATCTGTTCTTGGTATTCTTGAGAAAGAAGAAGAAAAAACAGTATATTTGATTTAATACTCCAAGTGAAAAGTGTTAAAAGTTGTTTGGAGTTGAAAAAAATGACTTCGATGAGCCTTTTCTTAATCGACAATGAGATAAATGAACCAAATTCTTAATAAATAATGTAAATGAGGATTTTCTAAAAAGTTAAATGAAATATTTGAGTTTTTTCTCTAAATAAACTAATAAATATATTTGAGGGTATAGTGTTTTTGGCTAAAGTCCAAATACAATCACATGGAGACAAAATGGATGAAGCCAAAAGGAGGTGAATGGCGATAGAGATAAGATGGTGATGAAGCTTTTCATTTGTATCTAACTTGTAAAGTTCATTCGTCAAGTTTTTTCTTAATTTGTTGTTATGGCAGATAATAAAGAAGGTGCACAAGTTATATCAATTACCATATACCCACTCAAATCATGCCGTGGTATTTCAGTTCCTGAAGCAGCCCTTTCTTCTACTGGTATGAATTACTTCAATTTCCATTCACTTTTCATGTGAGTCTCCTGGTGTTACATCAATCAAAGTTTTACCTTAATAAAAATCCCCATTTTGAATTTGATCTCGAATCTTGATCTTTTGCAACACACTTGTGTATTAGCGTTTCTTGATTAATATTTTCTTTGTTCTTAATTACTTGTCCACTTTTGAATTGACACACTTATTAAGAAAATAATTAATGACATAGTGAGTTTACCGTTTTAATCCTATTAATTATGAAGTGAATGAATTAAAAACTTAAGATTTTCAAAAAGTTCAACCTTTTTCAAATTAATTAATTGAGGATATAATAGGTAAAAAAAATTCTTTTTTGTTTTGTCAAAATGGACAAGTAATTAGGGACAACTAAAAAAAAAAATGAACAAGTAATTATGAACAAAGGAGTGCTTCCTCAGTTCTATATTAGATGAAGTTGTTAGACCTTTGGGATACGATGCTGCTGAATTATTACTCCTTCCGGTCTATAATAAGGGGTGTTTTTACCTTTTCCACATTGGTCCGGAAAAGTGATTAAGAAAGTATTAGTTGTCTTTGTTAACAATTTACCTTGTTTAGACAAGTGGGGTTTTACATGATCAAACAACTATATTATATTATTTTTTCTGTCCATTTTTAATTGTGATGATTTTTTTTTTAGAGTCAAAGTATAAGAATTTTGATTAACATTTTATCATGTACTTTTTATATATGAAAAAATTGCAATTTATAGTACTGTTCGTATAGTTTTGAAATATCTAAATTTTTTGTTTAAAACATTGAATTAATGTAATCTAATTTAACTTTGAGATTAATTAAATTGACTTTCAAAAAACACAACATGACAAATAAAAATAGACGGAGATAGTATAGTAAAACACTTGTTACTTTACATTTCTTATGGTGTTCGCCAAATCTAAAAGAACCATTTAATATGGACAGGAGGGAGTAGAAGAGTTATCTGCTTTTCTATCTACTTGGTCAACTGAATTTGAAAGCTGATTCCTAACCAATTAACTGCTTTGTGCTGGAATTAGCCCTCTTATTTTACCTTTTACAATGATAAATTTGGTGATAGGATGATTTTTGAGAGCATTAACACTCAATCCAACTTGAACCCTCGGCAAAGATAATGACTTACTGTCTATTGATTAGACTCTCTAAAAATGTTGTCGTTGTCATGTCGGATCCTCCAAAAATACACTACTTTTGGAGGATTCGACATGCACTTACATCCATTGATATCATTGAAGAGTCCGAGCAACATTACTTACTATTTTAAATAATAACGTTTTGTCGAAAAAAAAAAAAAAAAGAAGAAGCAATATCGCTTACTATTATTTAATTTCAAACTCCTCTTTTTCAGTCAGAATCATCCCAAATTAGTACAACCCTTTTGACCTGCTCAAAGTATAATAGGTTAGCTAGGCGATTGATATAATTATGGGAGTGTCATAATTGGGTGAATCCAAAAGGATTCATCAAAGTTTTGTGCTTAAATGAGCTAAAAGAGTGAACCAAACAAGTTGATTATCAAATGAAGTGGCTGATTCCTTTAGAGATCAAAGATAGCAGATGTTTCTATACAGTTATGTCAGGTTAGGCCACACTGCTAAGTTGCAACAAACTTTCCATGTGCAACGGCAAGGATTGACAATGGCAAATTATTATTTTGATGAAAAGTGGGTTCACATCTTTAGTCCATCGCGAATGCGGCATAAGGCCCACGAACGCGATGGCCAGACACCCAGCCCTCCGCGAACGCGACACTGGCCTCGTGAATGCGGAGACTAGGACCACTAGTCACCATGAATATGGCATGAAGCCCGGGGAAAAGTGGTTGCACCAGGTGATGCACATCAACTAGTTTTCCCCAACGTGAAAATCCTCGATGGGTTGCTCGAGATTCGATTAGAACCCTATGCCCGCAAACGTGATATGTTATCCCACCAATTCAACATTCCGAACTCAAGGGTGATGTCGAAACTTCCAACTGAGGTTGTCTCGATGAAAAGTGAGTCCCACACCGAATTCCAAATTCCACAAAGGGGCTCGGGATGAGCTTGAAGCCTCAGGATCCACACGGAAGGTCCTTCTAGACTAAATTCGATATTCTGAGGCTAACAGAACTATCATAATTGCATTCTAAAGTCGCCTTCCTAAACTTTTGACCGAAGTCAACTGTTCAAGTTTCAAAAGTTCCAAAACACAGAAACTTGCACAAAAACCAAAAGAACGATCAGATGAACGAACTGTCAGTTCCAGCAAGTCATAAATGACTTGAGGTCGCTATAGGAACACTCTAAACGATGAGGGAAATGACCTAGAGGGTCATTACAGAAGTCAAACCCCATTGACAAATAATTTGATAAGTAAGGGGAAACCGTAAACTTTTGACCAAAAGAAGCGAGCGTGAACCACTTGGAGGGCTCTATCGGAGGATTCCTCAATTTTATGTAAATCTTCATTTCCTCTTAAGCATATCAACGTTTGAATTCTCAATTCAGCCAAACTGTCTCATAATTTTGTGTGACTCACCAATGCCTAGTATTCTTCAAACTGATTGACCATTTAGTTAAACTACTGTCCTGGCCTGTAGTCAACAATAGAAGAAAAATAAAAGTAGAGACTGCATCATTTTGTATTATTACATTTTCCATTAGCATGTAGGCGTATGATGCAAAATCGTTGATGCTTTAGACTTCTATGTATTTAAGTTACTTCATATGGTTGGTAGCATGTCTGTATTATAACAAATTTTGCAAAAAATGAACATCTCAGTGAGATATTATAACCCAATGCTTCAAATAAATAGTACACAAAAATTTCATATTAATTTCTTGAGCTCAACAATCAATTCTTATGCTTCGTTTTACTCAGGATTTCGATGGGATCGGCAGTGGATCGTTGTGAACTCCAAAGGTAGAGCATGTACTCAAAGAGTAGAGCCATCGCTTGCTCTGGTTGAGGTTGAACTGCCAAATGAGGCACTATCAGAGGGCTGGGAACCAAATCCAAGCTCATTTTTAGGTTAGTGAGAATATGTTTTATGATCCTTGTTTTCTATTACTTTGCATTTCTTGATACTTACCAGAATAGAAAAAAGGAAACAACATATCTTTTGATGCATTCTGTAAACTCCAAGACTAAGGTAATTATAATCGCAAAAAATGTAAAACTTTTGTTGGTGTTTTTTAAATTGGCAAAGCAAAAAGGGTTGAAAGTATTGAATGCAAAATGTCTTTCAATATTTTTCATAAGTATACGAGGACTTTAAATAGCCACTTACAAAAAAAAATTGCATAATTCAAAATTCAATAACAAAAATATCTCAACAAACTAAAACCAACCTAATAGGAATTTAATTCATATTCATCCTAAGGTGAAGCAACTTATTATGCTAAATATTAATGCAGTAACTAAAAGCAAACAAAAAATTGCACTTCCTAAGCTTCATCATATCTTTGAAGGGCCTCAAATTGATGCATTACGTAAAATCCAAAATAAGGAAATCATGATCAGAAAAGAAGCGATCTCACTAGTATCGACTTCACCTTTTTTTATAGTGATAAGAGCTCCTAGAATGGATGTGCTTAAAGTCCCACTGGCTGAACCATCTGAAGTAGCAAACAGTGTCTCCGTGTGGGAATGGTCTGGCTCTGCTTTGGATGAAGGAGATGAAGCATCAAACTGGTTCTCCAAATATCTGGGGAAACCTAGTCGTCTCGTACGTTTCAATGAAGGTATGCTCCTATGTCCCCTTTGTAACCCACCAAAATCATCTGATAATTTGTATCTTTATTATTTTGCATTTAACCTTGAAATGCTTTAGAATTACTTGACTTTAGAACCTTCAACCCAGACACATAAGGGCTTGGAGAGTGCAGTTGAACCAATTTTAACACTGTTCTTTTGGCACGTTAATGACTTGTATTATCTCTATCTGTGTATTTTCACTTTCTAGATGCTTGTGGCACTGTAACCAGAGAGTTAACGGTGACTAAATGAGTTATCATATCTGCATATAAGAGTTTAGGGTTTGATGTCTTGGGAAGCCTGTATCTAGTCTAGAAATATAACTATCTCATAAATACTAATGATCTCTAGACGACTCTTCTATTGTCATCGACTCCATAGTCTAGTCACATCTTATTTAAAGTTTGTTCTTGAACATTCAATCATATACTCTCTCTGCATCACATTTTATGTGTCACTCTATTCTTGTTACTTTGTCCACAAAAGAATGACACTTTTTATATTTGAAAATAGTATAACTTTAAACTTCCCAATTTACTCTTAATGACATGCTTTTTAGGCTCTAAAATCTCATATCATAATTAAGACCACCAGAGCTAGATTTTTTAATTTATATATTTTGTACATATTAAATGAATTTTCTAACATATTCTGTTCTGTCAAACCTGTTGCCACTATTGTGAGTCCTCCCCTAAGACCATGGGCCAAAGCTACTTGGGTTTAACCCGCTGAACATCATTTGGATGGGCTTGGATCCTTTGCATGATTTCATATGCCTTTGACGGGCTTTGAATTTGGACAAAGTACCAAAAGTTTTTGTTTCTTTGTTATACTCTGTACTCTATCATACTATGTTATATAAATTGAAACTGAGGAGGTAGTTAAAGATGTGTGCATCCGGAAAATAAGGGATGTGCTCAGCCGTAGTCATTTCACTAATTTTTTTTGCTCATGCAGCATCACAGTCTAGACCTACCGACCCTAACTATGCTCCTGGGTACAAAATAAAATTTAATGATGCATATCCCTTCCTCCTTATATCCCAGGTTAGCATTTAGTTATCATTTCTTTCTAAAAGATGAAATTTTATCTCTCATTAAACAATAATATTCTAAAGTTGTTTCCTTTTTCTTGGCAGAAATCACTGGATGTATTAAACGAGCAACTCAAGGAGCCTGTGTCAATTAACCGCTTCAGACCAAAGTATCTTCTATATCTTATTCAATCTTTTATTGGAAGAAATTGAATCTATATATAGTGATTATATATACCAAAGGAACTTCCTTAGAGTTGATGTAGCTGCGTTCATCAAGAACTGAATAATTGCTTCACCATGACCCCTCTACATGGTGTACTTGTTAAGATGATAACGTTGGCTTCTTTGGGCGAAATACTCCTCTGATTATATGAATCTTTGAATTGAACCTGTGTCTGAAAATCCCATAATTTATCATTATTGTTTTCTTAGTTGTTAACATAAATAATATTTATTATGTTCTTGCATCAATGGTAACTTTCAACTGTTGGAAACATGCATACAGTATCCTCATTGACGGATCTGATCCATTTTGTGAAGATTTATGGAAGGATGTCAAAATAGGTGAAAATACATTCCATAGCACAGAGTTATGCTATCGCTGCAAGGTAAAGGTTATCCTTTCTCTAAATCTCGATGATAACCATTATTTAGGGAATTTTTAATTGTTGAAGATTCAAGGAATGCGATAATATATATTTAGTATAAGTGTGAATAAGAAACCCCATAACTGCATTTGTGAGATTACATTGGGTATGTTGATGTTGTTGCATGCGAATATGAAAAAATATGCAGACACATTGTTCGAAGGATATACAAACAAAGGAAAAACAGTGAAGGAAAAAAACAAAATAAATCATCTAATGTAAACACTCATCTTCTTTGTTAACTTCTTAGATGTGGCTTTCAGGTACCAACAATTAATCAAGAAACTGCAGAAGCAGGTTCCGAGCCAAGTGAAACGCTCATGAAGTTCCGTTCAGATAAAGTCCTAAAGACAAATAAGAAACCGCAAGGACGAGTAAGCAAATAAGTTCTTGTATACTCATCATTCACTTAGCATGATGACATATTCAGTTATCTGCCCATTTTTTCATTGGATGCAGATTTACTTTGGTCAGATGTTAGTGTGGGAGGATTCTGTTGCACAAGAGAAAAGAAAGACCATCAAAGTGGGTGATCCTGTCTATGTCCTCAAGATGGTTTCGTCCTATGATGATGTATCTGTGTGAGACTATGTACGTACGTACTTTATCTGTCAGGTACGTCGTATACAATTGTAGTTATTGGCATTGAATGCTGAAAAAACACAACTTATTTATGAGATAAAGAAGCAGAAATTTGTATGTCTGCAATAAATAGTTGTGTGGTTGCATTTATTCACTTTTTTTGAGTGCTTGACTATCTGACTTCTTGTTCATGGTGAACGTGATGACTCCTTGTTCATATCACTAATTTCCAAATCTTCCTCTGAAGTTGGTGCCATATAAAATTGTACACCAAGCTTGTTACAAATGCACGACTTTGAGGAGCTCTAAGAGCTTGGTAAATTAGATGGATACAGCTTGTTCTTTTAGGGTGTGTTTGGGAGGATTTTTTCAATTTTTTTGGAAAATGTGTTACTCCTTCTATCCCAATTTATATGACTCATATTCTTTTTTAATCAGTCCCAAAAAGAATGATATATTTTTATATTTAGTAACAATTTAACTTTAAAATATCAATTTTACCCTTAATGAAATGATTTATAATCACACAAACATCTATTGTGATTTATTTTAGACTACAAGTTTTAAAAGTGTCTCTTCTTAAATTTTGTGTCAAGTCAGGCTAAGTCATATAAATTAGGACGGAGGAAATGTCATTTTCCACGTTTGGTTGGTTAAAATGACTTGAAAAACATCCTAGAAAAACTATCGAACTTCTACACTAGACTGAACAACAGTTTTTTGCCTTCTTGCTTTTCCATGATACTAATCCTGGGCACGTGCGTTGCACGTGTGTCCTATGTTAAATTGTGTGGAGTTAGTATAATGATATATATATATATATATATATATAAATCAACTTTTAAAGAAGGGATCAATTGTCCTATTGTCATCAACCTTTCAGATGAAAGATTCATTAATGCTAGAGAAGGAAATCTTGGTATAGTTGAAGGCAACTTAGCTTATACCAAACTTCTATTTACATACTATCCCAAGTATTGTATCTCACTTAAAGATGCAGACTGTAATGATGCTTTAAGCTTACATTTTCAGGTCAAAAGAAACGACCTATTTAAACCAGGTAACCATATCATGAGCATTTATTACCAATCTCTATATACAGTTACAAACTCTAATTACGGCAGAGTCTACAAAAATAAAGGAATGATCTATTTTTTATATATATATATATATAAAATATTATAATTAGTGTGTGATAAGTTGCACAAAAATTGAAGAGAAATATACAAGCTCAAACCAATAACTTCAATTATGCAATTCCTATAATATATCAAGTATTCAATTTGATAAAAGTTTCTTTTGTTTAATATGTCATAACCCATAATTTAAATCTTGTCTTAAGTTTTTCATCTTCTTTTTAAGAAATTGAAGTGTCTGCCTTTTCACTTTTGCATACGCATTAAGAAGTTGTTGTCGAATGAGAGTAGTGTTTTGCAAAAGTTACATAGAAATTTGTTCAATCTATGTCTTCCTTAAGATGACTAGTAGATGATCATTGTGCGATAACTTGCATAGTAATTGAAAAGAAAATATACAAGCTCAAATCAATGAATGGTGAGCCTATTCAATCAAGATTATTATCAGTAGAAGGTACATCATGCTGAAATATTGCTATCAAATGAATTTCAAAAGTAATATTCGAACAATTTTAATAATATATTTTTTTAATATATCAAGTATTCAACTTGATAAAAGGTTTTTTAATTTGTCACAACACATAATTGAAGTGTCGCTTATTGGTTCAAAATATTTCATATTCTAAAATGTTTGCCTTCTTTCTAAGAAACTGTAGCCTCCACCTTATTAGAATCACATACAGGTCACAAAGTTGTTATCGAATGTGAGTTGTGTTTTGGAAAAATTGCACATAAATTCGATCAACACATACCTTTCTTATGATAGCTAGTGGATCATTGTCAATTTTTTGGTGTACACCTACAAAAAAAATAGTTATTATTAGTGATAAAAATAATAATTACTCAAATATCTAATCGATATATATAAATCATAATTATTATAGGTGTGTGTACCCCTTGCCTAATTCAAAATTATTAGTTCTATCATTTGTGAATTTAACAAAAAAATATTAGTTAAATTATGTAAATGGATTCCTAACCAAAACCTACACAAACAAGAATATAAAGTTTCATGATACTCCAAGAACTTATAATTAAAAAGAAAGTAATCTTACCTGATTTGATATTTCCATCACAAATTTCTATGTTGCAAGAGGTGAAATAACTATGACACAAATGTTTTCGTGTCCAAGTAAGATGAACTTTCAACTAATCAGAAAACATCTATGAATAAGTCGAATTAAAGACAATAACTTATAATGTGAATAGAAAAAATAGAGCACATAAACATAAGTAGAAAAGAGAGACACAAACACAAAATGACTATGAAAAGATGTCGCCTACACAAAGTAGAATTGATAATCTAATAATTTGATGAATTGGAATAGTTGTCTTGTGATTTTTCACTATATATATACAATATATAGCATTTAGGAAATGAATATATTGTATTGAATTGATCAAAATAATTTACTCCACATTAAATATACCAAGTAACTTTTCCAATTCTCCATTTGTTTATTACTACAAAGAGATGTTAAACTTTTTGCATTAGGAATCGAAAGATAAAGCATTTACAGAAATTGAATACACATAATTTCATGTCTTTTAATTTATTAGGTCATTCATTTACTAAATTATTATTTATTTATATGTATTAGAAGATCGACTTATTTTTAGAAAGAAAAAAAAAACATAAATAAGAGTTAAATATATGACAAAACATTAATGGGTATTTTCGTGTATATATATTCAAGAGACTAATACATTTAACTAAGTGAATATTTATATTCTTGTACAATATTATTGTAGGAATAATATTTGATTGAAGGATATTGATGTCATTCAATATTTTATGGACATTTTGATAATTTAATTTTTAAAATATTTTAGTTCCGCTTATATATATACTTACTATATTTACTAATTTAATAGAAGTTTTATTTCTCTTTTTTTTTTTTTTATGTGAAGGGAAAATGACAAATTAATTTATGATTATTATTTAATATTTAATTAATAAAATATTTTATAACCTTTTTATTTAGTATAGAAATAAAATGGTAATCCAACTTTAAATTTTTGAGCTTTTGACTTTTAATAATTTTTTATTATTATTATTATTATTTATTATTTATTTATGATCATAAGATGATAAGTTAGGAAAATGAAGAGGTGTAGTTATGAAGATGATTTTAAATGGAAAAATAATTTTTTTAAATGATTTTAAGAAAATAAATTAATAGGTAATGGGTATTTTCATAATTCAACTTTTGATTTAGATTATTCCTACTTTTAATAATATATGATACTTTATTGAGATTTTTTTCATAATTCAAAATATTTTTTTAAGTTTAAGAGAATTATTGGAATCTATTTCATATTTACCCTTCTTTTTAATAATATTATTAATTATTAATTACTTTATATTTTCTAGGAGAATAATTTGAAAATATTCAAAAGAATAATACTATAAATTGAAAAAACTCTAGTAATAATATTCATCATTTTTAAAACTTATATTTTTTAAAAACTACTATTTAAATACATTCTTAATAATAAATATGTGATTTTCATAATTCAGTATTCATTAATTGATAAAGAATAAACACACGACACTCATAGCAAGAGATTAATAATTAGTAAAGGTGAAATTTAAAAAAAATAAGAATTAACTACGGTGAAAAGGAGTCAGTTTGAATTAATAAAGTATAGTAAGTAAATAAGAATGAATGGAAAAAATAAAACTAAAGCTCTTCACACATTAACAAAAAAAATCAAAACAAAAAAAGTTTCACTGCGCACAAGACCATGCCAAAAAAATAATGCTAGCAACGAGGTTCAGACTTGCATTGCTCGTATGGAATATTATGCCATTTTCCAATTGAACCGTTCACAATTTTGTTTATTGGGTGACAAAGTTAATATATATATTAATTTCTTATACATATATACATATGTATATATACAAAGATTTTTTCGAATCCACTAGGTGTCGTGGCACCCCACCCGTACCCTTAGAACCGCCCCTGTTAATATATATATATATATATATATATATATATATATATATATACACACACACACACACACTAGTATTGCTTATTTATGTTATAGTAAATAGTATTGCTTATTTTAGCGAAGATTTGAATAATAAGATTGGCAAAACATAAGATCGTCATATATATCTCTTATTCACGCAAACCTATGAAGATGGTCAATGAAAAAATTTATTAGTTAAATGCAATTATGTATATATTTATTTCAGTTTGATGAGGTTCAAATCATGTAATTAGTCTCATCTAACTAATATTACCTTATAGATAATATTTGTTTTTTTTCTTGTCATCTAACCAGATGTGCTTTGCATGTGTATTGTTAAATTGTTTAGATGTCATATGAACATGTGAAGAGAACAACTACATTTTATAAATTCACATATTTTCACATTTGTTGTGATTTTTTTTTTAAAATAAAAAACTCGAAACTTTTTAAAATAATATATGTTCAAGTTAGAAGATCTCATTAACTTGATAATACATTTGTGACATATATAATACATTAGTTTAAATACAAATACCTACCTAAATATAAATATATATTGGCATTAATGAAAATATTTATCTCATGAAATTAGATATTAAATAAATAATAAAAATTAAACTAATACAAACTTCAACTGACATTATTACAAGTCATATGAACTTTTTTTCGTCTAAAATACTAAAATATTAAGAAATAGTAAATAAGTAAAACAAAAGGGCATATGTTTATATAGTAATAACTATTTTGAAGCAAACTTTCTATGAGTCTAAATCACATAAGTAACATTGATAAATAAAGTCATTCTTTTGTCTTGAGCATCAAAAACAAATCTTTGGAAAAGTCACAACTTATTGAAAAAGTCACAACTTATTGCAAAAGTTACTACTCTTTGGAAAAGTCACAACTTACTAAAAAAGTCACAACTCTTTGAAAAAGTCACAACTCATCGAAAAATCACAACCATTTGAAAAAAGTCACAACTTATCGGAAAAGTCACAACTCATCGAAAAAGTCACAACCTAAGTTAGGGATATTATAGTAATTTAACATTCAAGTTAGGAGTTCATGCTTTTAAGGTAACTAGTTTTTCAACACGTGTGTTACACGTGATTACCAATTCAGAAAATATATGTTATAGTAAATAGTATTGCTTATTTAAGCGAAGATTTGAATAATAAGCTTTGCACAAAATAATATTGCAGATTATTTTGTGAATGTTCAATGTGGATCGTCATATATATCTCTTATTCACAATGAAGATGATGAATCAAAAATTTTATTAGCTAAATGCAATAATGTATATATTTATTTCAATTTGATGAGATTCAATTTTGTAATTAGTAGTATCTCACTAATATTACTTTATAGACGATATTTGTTGTGCATTTGCTTGTCATCTAACCAGATGTGTTTTGCCTACGTGTATTTCATGTTAAACTGTTTAAATGTCATATGAACATGTTAAGACAACAACTACAGTTTATTTTTTAGAACTAATTTTTGTACACATTAATTTTTATTTTATAAGTTATAACATAATAGATGATGTTCTTGTTGTTGGCTCTCATATTTGACTTCTCGATTGACTGTGTACATAAATCATAGATAGTTATCTGACTGTCTATAGTTAACTAAGAAATGTTTTCTTTTTTTTTACCGGAAAAACTAAAAATTAAACTTAAAGAATATATTATATCTGTGAAATCATATTTATAATCACTTGTTTATCTTACACCTAACAAAGATATAGTTCATATACTTGTAAATGATTTTCAATTTATTCAACTAAGCATGATTCGTCCAAGGAAAAATAAAAACACCATGTTATCACATATATAGGGGTGGTATAATAATATGAAAAATAATTGGTCAAAGATTAGTATAAGGAAAGATGAAAGATAGGAATAATTAATGTAATAACTATGAGAATTCATAATATTATAACTAAAGAATGTAAAAGAGGGTGAATAACGTTGCAATTTTTAGTAATAACTAAGAGTGTTTATAATGTTATAACTAAAAAATTAATGTGCAATAGTTGAATTTCTAATAAATTTTATACTAACATGAATAAATAGGACTTTTAATTAATGTTACTATTTCTTTTTTATAGTTATTAGATTTTAATTTAGTGTAGGGACAAAATGAAAATGTTTATTCCATATTACTGAATATAAAATTTATTTTGTAAATGATAAATTTAAATGATTCATATATATTCACATATTTTCACATTTGTTGTGAATTTTTTTTTAAAAAAAAAAACTAAAAACATTATAAAATAATATATTTTGAAGTTAGAAGATGTTAGCTTTATAATACATTCGTGCATTAATGAAAATATTTATCTCATTAAAATTAGTTATTAAATAAATAATAAAAATTAAACTAATACAAACTTCAACTGACATTATTACAAGTCATGTGAACTTTTATTTATCTAAAATACTCAAATTTTAAGAAATAGTAAATAAGTAAAAACAAAAGGGAAATATTTATATAGTAATACCTATTTTGTAGCAAACTTCCTGACAATCTAAATCACATAAGTAGAATTGATAAATAAAGTCATTCTTTTGTCTTGAGCATCAAAAACACAAATCATGACAATTATCTAACTATTAAGAAGTCTAATAATTTTGAAACGTTATTCAGAAGCATATATCTACATCAAAAGAAAAATTGTTAACAAAACAAATGAATTTAGACTACATCATGTTAACTTCATATATTAGAACATTACATACTAATGTATATATTAAGTAAAAAAATAATTATTATATCATCAAAATTATTTTCCTCAAGTACTTGATGTTATGGAATATACAATCTTAGGATAGAACGATTTACTTCATCAGAATAGCGGTACCTCATATTCCGCTAAACTTTGAACTCACTCAACGTCAATAAATCACACAAAAAATTTTAAAATGCAAGAAGAAGAAGAGTAGAAGATTAAAAAAAAATTATGTTTGAAAAATGATAGGAAGCCCCTCAATTTATAATCAACAAAGGGTAGTATGAACAAGTATTTTTTGTGTTTTATTTGAAAAGTCATGAACATTCTGACAAGTCACAATCCTTTGGAAAAGTCACAACTCTTTGGAAAGTCACAACCCTTTGGAAAAGTCACAACTCTTTGGAAAGTCACAACTCATCGAAAAATCACAATCCTTTGAAAAAAGTCACAACTTATCGAAAAAGTCACAATCTAAGTTAGGGATATTATAGTAATTTAACATTTAAGTTAGGAGTTCATGCTTTTAAAGTAATATATATATATATATATATATATATATATATATATTCCATGATTGCCAATATAGTTTACTATAGATAGATTGTCAAAGTTGATTAGACAACTTAAGAAGGAAAAATTGTTTGAAATATATTTGAACTTTGACCGAAATTATTGTAACAATTTCAAACTTTGGGCAAGACCTATTACCCCCTGCACTATTTAACAGTGTATTTTAAAGATATATATGTGTATACGTGGCCATCATAAATATAGAATCATTATAAATAGTAACTTGTACAGCTAGGCACTTATATATCTTTAAAATACATTATTAATTAGTGCAGTGGGTAATAGGTCCTGCCCAAAGTTTGGGATTGTTTGAACTTGGTAAAGGTTGTCGCAGCACCTGTAGTAGGACAGAGGACTTGTCGCGATGCCTGCAGATCAATTTACGATGTGTCCGTCGCTGACGTTTGTCAAGCAGGCCACATGGATTAGCCAGGGTCTATAGCACTTTCGGTCAAAGTTCAGATATATTTCAGACCATTTCCTTAACTTAAATACTCTTTAGAGTATTGAAATTTTAATATTTGCATCATTTACTTATTTTTATAGATCCAATATAATATATCTTATTTATTATATATAATGTGCATTTAGATATTATTTTGGAATCTCATTATTTAATAATATGATTTGTTAAGAGTTGAAACAAATGTAAGGAAAAGGTATAAGGTGGATTTCACTCAATAATATGACAACTTTGTATGACCCTAATTCATGTTTATTTTTTCTCCTTTTTTTTTTTATCATTATCTTCTTCATTTAATTATTTAGTTTATTTTGATATCTCAAAAAGTCTTCACATTTAATTACTCAACTTTTCATCTCCCGCTATAATATATCATTTTTTGTAATAAAGAAGATTAGTCCAAAAATGTCATTTATCTTTTTATTCTCAAAATTGTGACATCTTTCTTATTTTTTTCAATCTATATTATATGATATATTAAAAAACTTAAAAATTATTTCTTAATCATCCATCTATTTTTCAATTTTAAAACTCCAAAAGTTATTGTTCATTAATATAATGATTTAGTGATAATTTATTATGTAATACTCTAAAACTATATACGCGTTACTCTTTCTTCTTGCAGAATTTATTTTTGTTAAAAATCTTCAAACAATTTCATTACCACATTTAAGAGTCATTACTTTCCATTAGTCTTTCTTTCAATATCGGATGTTTTAGCATCACTATATTACTCTCTCTCTCTCTCTCAACCTCAACATCCAAAGCCATCATTTTGAGATATTAAAAAAAAAAAAAAATTAAATAAAGAAAAAAAGGTCAAGACAACAAAGATAAATGAACGGAGGCCATATTGTCATATTACCCTAGATGCATAACTAAAAATTATAATTAAAAAATATGAATATTTAAATGCATATATATATATATATATATATATATATATATATATATATATATATATATATATATATATATTTATATATATATATATATATATTTGAAAAAAAATAAAGAAAAAAAGGTCAAGACAACAAAGATAAATGAATGGAGGCCATATTGTCATATTACCCTAGATGCATAACTAAAAATTATAATTAAAAAATATGAATATTTAAATGCACATTATATATATACACACACTCTAGATTTTCGACACGTGCGTTGCACGTGATTATTAATTCAAAAAATTTAAGCGAAGATTTGAATAATAAGTTTTGCACAAAATAATATTGCAGATTCTTTTGTAAATGTTGGATCGGCACATATATCTCATATTCACACGAACCTATGAAAATGGTCAGTAAAAAATTTTATTAGTTAAATGCAGTAATGTATATATTTATTTCAATTTGATGAGGTTCAATCATGTAATTAGTCGTATCTCACTAATATTACCTTATAAATGCTATTTGTTGTGTATTTTTCTTGTCATCTAACCAGATGTGTTTTGCACGTGTATTCTGCTTAATTTGTTTAGATGTCATATGAACATGCATAGAACAACTACATTTTATTTTTTATAACTATTTTTGTATATTAATTTTTATTTTATAAGTTATAACATAATAGATGTTCTTTTTGTTGGATTTCATATTTGACTTTTCGAGTGTCTTTGTACATAAATCAAAGATAGTTATCTGACTGTCCATAGTTAACTGAGAAAAAATTCCTTTTTTTTTTTACCCAAAAAACTAAAAATTAAAATTAAAGAATATATTCTATCTATGAAATCATATATACTATCACCTGTTTATCTTACACCCAACAAAGATATAGTTCATATACTTGTAAACAATTTTCAACTTATTCGACCAAGCATGATTCCTCCAAGGAAAAATAACAACACCGTGTTATCATATATATAGGGACGGTATAATAATATGAAAAATTATTGGTCAAAAGTTAGTATAAGGAAAGATGAAAGACAGAAATAATTAATGTAATAACTATGAAAATTCATAATATTATAACTAAAGAATGTAAAAGAGTGTGAATAACATTTGCAATAATTAGTAACAACTAAGAGAATTTATATGTTATAACTAAAGAATTAATGTGTCAGAGATGAATTTCTAATAAATTTTGTACTTCCATAAATGAATAGGACTTTTAATTAATGTTACTTTTTTTGCAGTTATTAGATTTTAATTCAGTGTAGGGACAAAATGAAAATTTTTATTCCATATTACTGAATATAAAATTTATTTTGTTAATGATAAATTTTAAATGATTCAAATATATTTACATATTTTCACATTTGTTGTGAAAAAAAACTCAGAAAATTTTAAAATAATATATTTTTAAGTTAGAAGATCTTGTTAACTTGATAATACATTTGTGACTTTATTTTCAAACAAAACAAACAATATAATATCAAAGACATTGTGAAATAAAATCAGAAAAAGTAGTATACAAAATGATGGTAGTAGAACAAGTCTTTTTTTCTGAAATAACATGGGAAGCACCACTCTGCTTTGAACATTTATCATCTTCATCAATCTTCACTGCAATTGTTTTAATATTATGAATTACTCAATGGATTTGGGGGGTAAGATTAACAAATTATAGAGACAAAATTTGGAGAAAACCTTCATAGGTGACGCCACCTTTTTCTTCACCATGGCCCAATTTAATCATATATATATATATATATATATATGCATTAATGAATATATATATCTCATAAAAATTAGCTATTAAATAAATATTAAAAATTAAACTAATAGCCTTCCACTGGCGTTATTAGAAGTCATATGAATTTTCTTCGTCTAAAATACTAAAATATTAAGAAATAGTAAGATAGTAAACCAAAAGGGCAATGTTTACATAGTAATAACAATTTTAAAGCAAACTTCCTTGCAATCTAAATCACATAAGTAGCATTGATAAATAAAGTCATTCTTTTGTCTTGAGCATCAAAAAAACAAATCGTGATAATTCTCTAACTCTTGAGAAGTTTAATAATTTTGGACAAAGATATTCAGAAAATGTATCTACATCACAAGAGAATAAATTTAGACTACAATAAAAATTAAACTAATACAAACTTCCACTGGCATTATTACAAGTCATATGAACTTTTCTTCGTCGAAAATACTAAAATATTAAGAAATAGTGAACCTATAAAACAAAAGGATAATGTTTATATAGTAATAATTATTTTGAAGCAAACATCCTGACAATCTAAATCACATAAGTAGCATTGATAAATAAATTCATTCTTTTGTCTTGGGCATCAAAAAAATAAATCGTGATAATTTTCTAACTCTTGAGAAGTTTAATAATTTTGGAAAAAAATATTCAGAAGCATCTATCTACATCACAAGAGAAATTGTTAACAAAAACAAATGAATTTAGACTACAATAAAAATTATACTAATACAAACTTCAATTGGCGTTATTACAAGTCATATAAATTTTTCTTCGTCGAAAATACTTAAATATTAAGAAATGGTAAATAAGTTAAACAAAAGGGCAATGTTTATATAGTAATAACTATTTTGAAGCAAACTTCCTGACAATATAAATTACATAAGTAGCATTGATAAATAAAGTCATTCTTTTGTCTTGAGCAACAAAAAAACAAATTGTGACAATTCTCTAACTCTTGAGAAGTTTAATAACAATAAAAATTATACTAATACAAACTTCAATTGGCGTTATTACAAGTCATATAAACTTTTCTTCGTCGAAAATACTTAAATATTAAGAAATGGTAAATCGGTAAAACTAAAGGGCGGTGTTTATATAGTAATAACTACTTTGAAGCAAATTTCCTGACAATCTAAATTACATAAGTAGCATTGATAAATAATGTCATTCTTTTGTCTTGAGCATCAAAAAATAAATTGTGACAATTCTCTAACTCTTGAGAAGTTTAATAATTTGAAAAAGATATTCAGAATCATGTATCTACATCACAAGAGAAATTGTTAACTAAAACAAATCAATTTAGACTACATCATGTTAACTTCATATATTGGAACATTACATATTAATGTATATACTAAGCAAAAAAATAATTATTATATCATCATAATTATTTTCCGCAAGTACTCGAGGTTAAGGAATATACCCTCTTAGGATAGAAAAATTTACTTTATCAAAATAATGGTACCTCATATTCCGCTAAACTTCACACTCACTCAACAACAATAAATTACACAAATTTTTTTTAAAATGCAAGAAGAAGAATAGGAAATTAAAAAAATTGTGGTTGAAAAATGAGAGGAAACCCCTCTATTTATAGTCAACAAAGGGTAGTATGAACAAGTATTTTTTGTGTCTTATCTGAAAAGTCATGATCTTTCCGAGAAGTCACAACCCTTTCGAATAGTCACGACTTATTGAAAAAGTCATAACTCTTGAAAAAGTCACAACTCTTTGAAAAAAGGTACAACTCTTTGGAAAAGTACAACTCATCGAAAAATCACAAATCTTTGAAAGAAGTCGCAACTCAACAGAAAAGTCACAACTCATCGAAAAGTCACAACCTAAGTTAGGGATATCATAGTAATTTAAAATTCAAATTAGGAGTTCATGCTTTTAAGGTAATATATATATATATATCAAGAATGCTATTTATCTCTTTTTTTCCTTTTTCTTTTTATTATTATAAAGTAATAATATCTCCTAGTATACTATTTATTTCTGAATTTTTTATAATTTACAAATATCAACCTCCTAATTGCATGTTACAATTATAACTTGGGACATATAAATGTCATTAACACGTGTTAATAAACAAAAGCCTGATTAGAGAATTTTGTACTGATTGAAACAAGTTGTTCACATTTAACATTCTTCCTATAAAAAAAAATTAAAAGAATTCTGAAGATTAATATTTTAACTTTTTATTTGCCAGAGAAGCACGGATGAATACACTAATTAATAGAGACAGGCAGAAAGCTTCTGCAGTTCTGCTGCTGTGTTGCATAGCGTTAGTAGCCACTGCAACTGGTAAATTGTCCACAGCTTGGATCAATCAAACTTACAAATTCAGCAGTAAATCCCAAACAAAATTCCAAGACCTAAAGCAAGAAAAGATCACAACCAAAGCAACAAATAATCACCATTTATAATTTAATCCTTGTACCATCCCACAATGTAAAGAATTCCAATATTACTGGACCAAAACTGTGACAAGAGTGTCTCCCTGACGACCCTTGAGCTTAAAACTCATTTGATGACAAAAAAAACTCAGCAAACCGTGATCACCAACAGTCCTATCCTTACTGAAGGAGGACTCAAATGCAACACTTTTAATATACACACTCTACAAAAAGAGGAAAGGGTTTCCCGCCTTTGCTCACACTCCTTCAACCAAAGCGACAACAGGCTGATGCATGACCTCAAAAGCCCAAATGAATAATGTTTGCAAGAAAGAATTAATAATCAAATATTTGAAACCCACGAAGCTTCAGCCTAGCAACTTCCATTGCATTGGAGATTGTCATGATCCAAAACACCTATGATGATAGAATGGATTGCAGTGCTATCTGCTGCTGAGGCTGCAAGGAAGACCATGTCGAGGCCAGGGTTGCTGGTGGTAATGTTTGCTGAAGCTGCCTCAGCAGATTAATCATCCGACTGGCTGTTTGCTCAGTAGCAAGGTCCTTACCAGTACATAGAACCTACAGAACAAGCATATATGCATTTACACAATGGCAGCGGCTACATGAAAATCAATATGATCAAGTGAGATTCAAAAGGACAATCATGTTACTTGAGGGGGGGAACGAACCCCAAAAAGAAAAAGAGAAGAAAAGCATTTCACTGGAGCCCCTAAATAAAGAGATCAGGGAGCAGGAACCACAACTTGAAATTTTAATCCAACCACTGGTTCAACATGGGGAATCTGGTTTAAGACTGCTACCTTATTTTACCAAAGATACTTGACCTATACAAGAAGCTTTAATAACTCACCTCAGCAAAAACTGATACAATTTTTGGAAGGTACTGATTGTTAGGACCCAGAAGTTCTACATCTGACCTGCAAGCAGAAAAATATGGTAATATGTAAAGACTAGATAAGACATTAAAACATCATATATGTCAGCAAGTTTGAATTAATGCAGATTGGTGAATGTCAAAACATGTCAAGATGACTCAGATCAACCACCCATAGATCAAAGAAACATTCAACTGTTACATACACTGGGTTAGTGACAAAAATCACACTTTATTAGAAGGTAAGATCAAAGAAACATTCAACTGTTACATAAACTGGGTTAATGACAAAATCACACTTTATTAGAAGGTATATCAGGCTCTTTCTAAATATTGGAAAGAAATAGCTTGGGATTCACATAACTGAATCCGTCTAGCTTGGGATTAAGGTTCAGTTGTTGTCATTGCATAATCAAACTTGATCGCAGATATGATCAACCAAACTGTTATAAACCGCCTAAGTGCCCATTTCCTGCTATGATCACAATTCACATAGCTCCATTGGGACTGCTATAAACCACCTAAGTGCCCGTTTGGATTGGCTTATTTGAAGTGCTTTCAAGTCAAAATAGATTTTAAGCACTTTTGAAGTGTTTGGGTAAAGTCAAAAAGTGCTTATAACTTATAAGCACATTAAAATGACAAAAATAAGCCAAAAGTCATAACAGAAAATTGCTGAAAATAAGTTGGAGTTTGACAGACCCAAAACAATAGCTGGAAAATGCTGGCATGTTCATAAAAATTTGAAAAACACAGGTTGATCTCTATCCAGATCTTTCCACCGTCTCTAAGATCTCTATCCAGATCTTTCCACCGTCTCTAAGGCAAGAGAAAAAACCAAAGGATAAAGAGAAAACTCATATAATACCTTTCAACCATTGAACAGAGTTGATCATGAACAACCTTGGCCTCGATCAGGTCACCTTTTATAGGCAGGCAATTCAACCAAGCAGGAACAACCTGACAAAAGTCATAAAAATAAGAACTTTGAACAATTATAACAGGGTACTTAATTGGTTCATGAAGTCTGTGCCAAGGACTTAGAGGACTAAGAAGGACGAAGAATTTGCTCATGTTGGAGATGAAGACTGTGTAGTAAAGGTGAAAAACATCAAATCTTCAAAAGCTTTTCATATCATTTATTTATCAGAGGGGTTCGATCTGTCTCCATTGTTTGAGGAAAAGAAGAATATGGAGAAGGAACAGTTGAGATTTGCAACAACAAAGCCAGCAAGCAGTGTGATTTCGAAGCTCGAGGAAGTGGCTAAAACATCAAAATTCAGCTAAAGGAGGAGTGTTATAGTGTTAGATTGCAGGGGGAAGAGAGTGGGAGGAAAGGAAAATTAGGAGATTTTTGCTAATATATTTGCTGTGACACCTTCTTTTCTGGTTATGGAGGTGAAGAAAGCTAGTCTCTACGTGCAAAGGCAACATATGTTGGATAAATTTTGACATGCGAGCACATGCACAATCTAGGACAGACTTAAAAAAAGCAAGCGCACTTATACTCAGGAAAGTACAGAAGCTAAAGACCAAAGAGATTCAAAGATAAACTGATGATTGATCTAGATTTGCTTCCACAACTCCAATATAAAAGGGAAACAAAATGAGCTTTTAACGAAAACATCTTGAGAAAATCACAAAAGAAATGATTATACTCTTTATGATTTGAAGCAAGCACTGAAAGTTGAGTACTCCATCGAAGACATATCACAGTTATGAACATACAAGCAAATCTCACAAAAAAGAAGCTCGGTGTGGAAGAATATACCTGGGCTGAGTCAATACTGTCGCGATGAAACTGACATATCTTCCCCAGTGCTGAAACAGCATTATCATATGCCATAACATTCTCGGGTTGAAGAGCATTGGGATGCCCTATAACTACGTTGAGCCTTGAAAGAGCCTCTGAATAATTAGGGTCATAAAATGAAATTGAGATAAGAACACAAAACCCCCATCGAAAATCTAAGTAAATAGTGAGAAAGGAATAGTTTAAACACCATGGTCAACTATATTATACCTCCAACAAGAGGTTTGATAACAGAACCCCCATATTCTGCACATACCCCAAGTCCATAAACAGCAGCCTGAACAAACCATTATTCGGATTTCAGATAAATCTAACAGCACGTGCAACTTGTCTGAAAAATGCTACAACCATCAAACATATACAAACCTGCCGGACATCCGGGCTTTCGTCATTGCATGCTTCCAAAAGGAAAGGAAGATATGTATCATAATACCTATTTTGCACAGGTAAAAACAGCCAAATTAATACTTGAATACTGGCAGCTAGGTTGAGATAAAGCCAAATAATTAGACTTACTTAAGAGCTGCTTCACGGCACTGCTCAGCAATGTCATCAAAAATACAAATTGCAATTCTCCTTTCTTCAGCTGTTTTATCCTTGCCCTTGATGGATGTGGGAAAATGATCAAGGAAAAATAGAGTTATTCAACGAAATGCAAACAGCATACAAGATGAGAGTTGTATCAAATTACATGAGGTGATCCTTACCCACATAGGCATTAGATAAGATGACAGTTCATCAAAGAATGGCAAGAAGACTGCCTTGAACGTCTTAATCAATGTGCCCAATATTTCACCAACCTGATCAAAAGAGACAATGAGATTCGAGAAGTCAGACATATAATAGATTCCAGCATTTGAGATTTTTATCAAGATACGCCACTTCAACTCATCTATGAACTTAATCTTATGCTAAACATACTTGGTCAAAAACTTCTTCTTCTTGCTCATTTTCCTCCTTGAGCAACTCACTTTCCTCTGCATCGAAGTCTTCAGCTTTAGCCCTCTCTGCACGTTCTCGTTTTCTACTTGAACTGGCTGTGATAACCTGTTTTATCTCATCCACAATGCTTCGGACCTGACCTTCATCCAGGAGTGGTCCAGAGATCTGGAAAAAACAGCAGAGCAAGATTCTTAGTAAGATTAAACATCTTATGTTCCACATGGAATACTGAAAGAATCATATATTTCAAGATGCATTCAGTCCTTATGCAAATTCAAAAATCATTTCACAGGTTTCTAGTCATTACTTCTGGAATTCATGCTCTTGGTCTCCTAGTTCTCATGCCTTGATAGTCTGCAATCCACTTCTCTTCAATAGTTGATGAATTTTTCAAGCACATTTTTACTTCTCTGAATAATTGTTAAGCTACAGAGAACCATTTCTAGCTGTTTTTTGAATGGTGGTGGCCAAGCCACCATTATATAATGATATCTAACTTATTTTGCACTTATTTAGTATGATAATGATATGAAATGAGCTTAAATGAAGAAGAGGGGATTCATATAGCCAATCACAACTTGATTGGGACTGTGATTGGGACTACGGCATAGTAGCAGTTGTTCTTGTTGATCTCGAGGGCCAGCTAGCATGCACCTCAATACTCCGCTTCTAGCTTTTGACTAAACCAATGTGACAATATAATTTGATAAATGGAACCTAATGAAACATTCAAACACCATAGCCTCAATGGCAGGTGAGCTGTCTAGATTTGCTTTTCATCTGGAAACGGGACATTGGGGGTGAGGGCAGAGAGGCTCTACGATATAAAGCCTCTTTTTTCCATCAATCTAATATCAAGTTGATAGAACTGCGAGTCACATTTGCTGCCTGCACTAAGTTCTCTATCAAGGTCTTCTGTAGATTAGAATGTGCACCAGTCCATGCATAAAAGATATTTTAACAATATAATTGATCATGCATGTTGCAGTACTATTGCATACAAATGAATATTTAAGTTCCCAAGTGAACCGCTGTTCATTAGGTACATGTAATCAAGCCAACAGAAAGATTTTAAATGACTACAAACAGTAAACAATATATAACACCCGCAATGAGAACAAAAGCTGCAGATGCTGACTTTTTCATCATACTGATCACTTTAAAAGAAATATAGTTTTATAAATCAAGCATATAACGGTTAACGCATCAAAAGAAATCAACAATCTTATAAGATTAACCAACCTGAACACACTCATTCAATGCATCCAACATACTTGCACAGATTTCTGTATCAGGCTCCTGCACAAGATAGCAAGCAAAATGTCAGGGAACTTTCAATCCCAACACATGTACAATAATCACTTTCTACAGAAGAAAGAACACCATGACAACAAATAACTAGAGAGGTCAACCTTATGCAATGCTTCAACCAAAGCTGGAATGATGTAGTCTGATAATTGCTTGACATAGGTCTCATTTCGGCCCTGAGCAATCCCTTTCTCTACAGCCAGTTTAGCAGAACGTAACAGCTCTGGCATTGCTATAAAGCCAATACAAAATAAAATATCAGTCTTCTCCTGAAAAAAATCAATAATTGAAGAACTAAAGAAACCCAAAGAAGTGTATAGAAAACTAAGAAATCTCACCAGACACGGCTGCTTTCCTGACTTCTTCGTGGAAATAGAATTTGAGAAGTGGAACTAACGTTGGAGCAACCTATTTAATGTATTAATATCCCTTGTTAAATGCAATTTAACTCAACATGTATTGAAGAATATGTGAGTGATTGTAAATGCCAAACCTGATCAATCCATGGATAGAAACCTTCCTTCAGTTCATCAGCATAGCAGCATAGCATATTACAAGCTGTAGCCTTCTCTTCTAAGACGCTTGTTTTGATGCCTATCCTTTTATCTCCAAGAGTTATGGTCTCCATGCTGCAAAACATGAATCTTAAATAAGATATGACAGAAACTCCAATAGAGTAACCAATAATCACAAACTATGTAGCCCATACAATTCATACCATAAAAACGAAAAAAAAAAAAGGAATAGGTCATAGACATTTACAATATACAGTTAAAGTTGTTCCATGTCAGAACTTCTGAATGTAAGAATGAAGTTACCCTCTTAGCTAAACTGTATAAGAAACATTGACGGTTTGATCGAAAATGCAACACAACCGGCATGTGCCCTTTGTTTTCCACAAACCAATGTGAATGGACACAACACATACCACACTAACCATGGGACTGACCATGTGGACAAGATCTACATGTATACAAACTATTTAGGCCAAATACATAGATGGCCATTCAAACTTAGCATGATTATCATTTAGAGACCTTATCTTCAGCCACGACCAGTTGAACAACTTTAGTTAAGAGAAATGTCCCTCGGATACAAAATACTGATGTGGCAAACCATGTGTATCATACTCAGTTTTGAGTGTAGACAGCTTCACCTCTTATTCAGCTAATAAATTTCTCATTCTCTTCTTAAGAAAATGAAAATTCCTAATTCTCCCACACTCTTGCCATTATTTGATGTTTTTGTCCCAACTACAATATTCAACTCAGAGTCTTCTGGAGCCTTCAGCAATGCTTTTCAAGTATCTTCTTTTTGTTTCTGATTTTAGTAATTCGTCCTTATCAGGTAAGTAATTAATAGTGTGAAAGAGCATAGTGTAAACCAGCCACCCCAAAAAAATTGTTTTTTACTAAATATGTATCATATGGTGGAGAACTAAGAAGAAATTCATCTGCAGTTGTTGCCTTGATTTGGATTATCTGCAATTGGACCCAGCAGTCTTTATTCCATTTTCTTGCTTACCATTTTGCATATTTAGGTTCCTCCTTGTCCAGCGTTCACCCAGTGATTAAGTCATTTCAGCTTGTCCAATTCGTCCATGTTTCTTAATCATCTAGATTAGAGCAATGCTCCTTGGTTTGTTTTAAATTTCTATGCCGGACAGCAAAAAGGAGTACCTTGGTGATGGATCTGTAGTTGTTGCCTTGCATTTTTTCTTGATGGTACTGTTGGTAATGTTCCATAACTTGTGACACCAAGTTGCTGCTATTTCTGAAGGGTATATGACTAAGGGAAGTGTTCTATTTTAGGATGAAGAAGATGAAGCGAATGGGGGTGAGGGGCTGGAGATATATTTTTTCAAATGAGATATTTTATGGGATGACATGTTTTTTAATATGACATGTTCTTTATTTCATTGGCCAGTGACACAGTCACAGCTAAAGTTAAGGTGTCTAAATGACATTCCATGCAAGTTTAAGGGGCAATCTACGTATTTAGCCAAATTTAACTGGCATGGAAAAACAATAGTAGGTTTTTCTCTTCTTGAAAGCTGTGCCAAATGTTTCACCAATTTCATAATTTTTACCCAACTCTAGAATATAAAAATTCAAAATGACAAATAACACCAGCTGAGAGGAACTCAATCAGCAAGGAACTTCATAAT
Source organism: Solanum pinnatisectum (assembly GCA_035578085.1). Lineage (NCBI taxonomy): Eukaryota > Viridiplantae > Streptophyta > Magnoliopsida > Solanales > Solanaceae > Solanum > Solanum pinnatisectum. Next base: position 19,053,283 of record CM069076.1, on the reverse strand, counting down.
TAAAGGTAGAAGGCAAACTTCAGTGAGAAAATCTTACCTGTCATCATCTGAGTCATCAAGTTCATTGTCTGAATCTGCAGATGATATGGTCACATCAGGCTTTAGTTGAGCAGACAGAAGTAAAGGAGGCATGACTACACTCATGTAAGGCAGGAAATCCTGTCCCAAGCACTTGCAAAGCCTGGCCCATGCCTACAATGATATCAAGAATATAGTGATGACAGTGTTGAGATAAATTCTGTCTGTGGAATCAAGAAATGCACCCAAACCTGCAACATATAACTAGTAGTAGGGTCATCTGTCTCCATTTGTGATCCTTGTAGTGACATAAGCACTTCCATAACCTGTTAAGGCAATAAAGGTTTAACTGTAAGCAGAAACTCTTTCTTGGTGTACTGTATTTCAGCTTTTAGCTGGCATACATCAATAAACTTTGCTTCATGAAAAAAAAAAAGTGTAAGCAATGTGATAAAAATTGAACTGATCAGAGTGGAATATATTAATGGAAGGTCCGTTATTTCTATGGGTATTAAAAGTGAAATAAAAATCTTAATTCACTAAAACTGCGTAACATTGTTCTGTATTGTCATGCTGACCTGCTTAGCATCATCCCTGAATTTGTCTTTTCCAACAGCCATCCCAACCAAGCTTATGCACTCCATGGCTTTGGCTCGAAGCATGCGATTAGATTTATCATTCGCATTTACCAGGATGGTTTTCAAATATGGCATTACAGCGTCATAGTACTTCTGGAAGTGCTCCTGTTGAATGTAATTTATTAGCAATTCTAGTCCAAAATGGAAGTTAAAATAAATGGAAGCAGAAAAAGTGTAACAAGTTAATACCTGTGATGAATCAGCCACCGAAGCCAAAGCAGTTAATGCTCCTTCTTGCACCATTTGTTTTCCGTTCTGCATTTCAGACAATAGCAAAGAGCAAAAGAAAGCATGAGTGTCATTTGCCCAGCAGTAAATGATATGACACCATATAATCTTGTGTGGATTACCTGTAGAAGAACAAGTAGTTTGCTAACTATTCCATCCAAATAAGGTGTCAAAATTTCTGGTGTGCAGTTCTCACTGAAGTTGAGGACAGCTGACGCAGCATGTGCCTGTGAATTAAGGAAAAGAAAAAGGGAAACCCATAACTAGCTGCATTGACAACAAAACCAAGCAATCACATGCAAAAGCACCATAACCAACAGTAATGCATAATGATATGTTAAGTGTAGACAAGTTCCCAGAAAAGTAGAAGCAGAAGAGAACTTTTGTAGTTAAGAAAATTCACCATCACCAATGATTAATCAGGTGCTAAAAACATTTGGTTTCACCAAAGATTTGATCAACTATAGTCGCATATAAAATAATAAGGCAATTTATCATTCTTTCCACAGCTGAAAACAATCAGTTGTAGCTCAATCCAAATAATGTAGGGTTCAACCTAAGTGCCTGCTCCGCTCCATTCACACCTGTTTCATTTCATCACTGAATAACCTGTCTTTTTAAGGCAAACTAAGGGTTCTCCAGAAACTAGAGGTGTCTATAAGAATCACTCTGTCCGTACAAGGGCATAAAAGTGGCGAACCAGAAATTTTTAGGGGGGAAAAGGGGAAAAGTAAGACCAAGTGCTACTGTAACAAATAAAAACAGCTATATCATTATCTACTAATTGGTGTCATCTATTAGATTTATTTATTCCCAATGTGTTCTTTCTTTATATGGCAACAATCAAGAACAAATAATCCAACACGGATGGAAGCATTAATGTAAAAAGTTAATGCACTTATTGCTCTCGTATTAAGCATCGTCTTACAGCGCTGTTCAGGAGGGGCATTCGACAAAGATATAGAATCTGTAATGGGTTCACAAACCACTATGACACACCTGTACTCGTGGATTTTGAAAATCATCCATAGCTGTTGCCAATGCTGGCAGTACTCTGCTGTGGTACTGTACTTGCAAATCAGGCCCCAAGTCAGTAGACAACTGGCCAATTGCGTTAATAGCTGCCCACCTCACTCGAGGATGAGGATCTTGGAAACAGCTCAAAACCATGTTCACGACTTGCTCCAAATTCTTAATCATTACCTTTTACAGCAAAAAAAAAGAAAACCAGCGGGATTAAAATCAACAAACAAGACTTAAATTGAACAGATGGCTGAGTGAAGAGTCTTCAACTCATAAATAAATACTTGCTTAATTGGCACCAATGAGCAGTTCACAAGCCAACACTAGTCCAATAACCCAGTTAAGCTAGTTGATTCTCGTAAAATTAACCAAAACAGTCAATGAGCAGCAATAATAAATGAGATAAAAATCAACAGTGATAACAGAAACAAGTAATAAATGAATCAGCAATAAGCACCAAATCTTTGCTACAACGTTCAATATAGATAAGTCTAGAGTCATCAAAATTCACTCCCAATAAATACTCCCTCCACCCTAATCTATGTGACATCTGCCCATTATAGAACATCCCAAAATGTTTGACACAATTCAATTTATATACAGCTTTTACAATTTCAGCAATACATATATTAACTGTACTATTCAAAATTTAACTGACACTACCAGACTAATATTTACTTTAGCATGTTCTTCCTCTATCACTTTAAGATGTAACACAAAAGAATAAACATCATTTGTAATCCAAGGTGGGAAGATTTATTATCCCCATCAGCCTATTTGCAGAATTCAGCTAAAAATTATATTTTAAAATCTATTTTTCCATAACAAACTAAACTCTCACATAACCTTGAATTGAATCGAGAGAGTACAAAGAAAAAAATGGAAAATTCATTAGTACCTTTGTGCAACCTTCGGCAATCTGAGCAAGCGCAATGAGCGCTGCATGGTGCTTTTGCCATTCGGGAGCAGCCAAGTAAGGAGGCAACTGCTCTGACGCAACAGGAACAATTGTACTGCCACCCAACGCAATGGACAAACGATCCAAACACTCCTGACCAACACTGTAGTTACTTGTTTCCCCTGCATCCTCGTGCTCAACTTCAGCACTATGCCAGACAGGTTCATCATCGATATCCAGTAACATTTTCATCAAAATGGCAAACAGCCTACTGATAAACTGCGGCAATTTCCTCATCATTCCAGGAGCCCTTTCCCTAGCCTCGGCCAACGTAATAACAAATTCAATAGCCAAATGTCTTGTCCCCTCTTCTAAACTCTCGGCCTCAGCTATTTGCAACATTGCACCCACCACATCGACAAGCTGCCTCCTCAAAAACCTAGGCTCAGTACCCGCCAATTCAATCAACAACTCCAAGGCTTCTTGTGCAGTTGCCTCTTGTCCACTATTCAAAGCCTCGGTCAAGGTCTTCATCATTGCAGGCAATAGATCCTGAAACCTATCCCTGTCATTTGAGCTTGATAAACACTGAATAAAATTAATCACAGCACTTAAACCCGCAATCCTCACATCAGGATTAGGCGAGTTATTCAATGTCTGCATAAACACAGTATGCAAGTCCTTAATGTAAGGAACTAACATCTCCCCAACATATTGAGCTAATAAAGCAAAGATCAAGAAGGCAGATTCCTGTAATTTAGGTACGTCTGAAGTAACACACTGAAACATAAACGGTAACAGCTCAGGCCAATTGTTTTCTGGGAGAATTGAAGAAGCAAGTTCGGAAATAGTGTCACAAAGCTTCTTGATGATGGATTTTGATTCTTCGTGTTGAATACATCTGAGAAGGACTGATTTGATACCTGACTGAGTAGACTCGGTGAGGCGCGGCCAGATGAAAGAGTCATCTCTGGTAAGCAACTTTCTGAGGAGGATTGTGGACATGGCACGGGCTTCGTGGTGAGGTGAAGAGGATAAAAGATTAGCAAGCTTGAGAGCGAGTGAATTAGGATCGTTTTGCTTGATGAGATTGAAGATTGACTCGGCTTGAGATCGTTGCTCGTTAGAAGCAGACATGAGATGGGAAATTAGGGTTTCGAATGGTGCTGAATCGGGTCCAAGGATTGCAGCTAGTTGAGCTTGCTCGGCAGCCATGGCGAATGAGTAAATAGAGGCGGATGTGTGGATATGGCTGTAGAGAAGATGGCTGCACAGAAGAGAAGGTGGCTGAGTTTTTGTGAAATTGGGGTTTTCTCTTACACAGGGAATTGTGTTTCGCTATGAATATATAGAGGCGTGAAATACACACTGCCGCACTCCTTACGCGTAAATAGGGAGAGAGTGGGAAGGGTTTTGGGTTTTTTGAATTTTTTATTCATTAAATAAATTAAAAGAAACAAATAAAGGTATTACATAAATATATTTTGAGAAAATGGTCTAAAAACCCCCCAATTTATATCCGAAATTTCAATTACACACTTCAATTTTATGGGTGTTCTATTACCCCCTTAAACTATTTTAAAACGGAATTAATGCACCTTAAATGTTGACATGGCGCAGAGAATGTGTTCACTCTCTTAAAGGTATTTGAGAGATAAAGAACTGATCAAAAAAATATTTTTAAAATATTTTAACTTTTTGTTAAATACATTTTCCAACTTTTACCTTTAATTTTATTTTCTTTACTTTTTTCATTTCTTTTTCCTTTTCATTTTTCGTCTTCTCTCTCTCTCTCATCGCTCAACACCCTCCCTACTTATACATCTCCATCACCATTGTTGAACCACTATGGCAGCCTCATCTCCTCACCCATCTTCTAATACATTTTCATAATTTGTCTCACAATTACTCACAACCCGATTTATAGATTTCAAGCTTCAAATCTTATTTTTTGTCTTTATAGATTTAAGTTTCCTTGTTGTTTTTGTTTTATTTTTTCTTTTTACCTTTTTTTTCTCCTTTTGTTTTCTCTTCGCCGAAGCAACACCGGCGGCCTCAACTCCACCACCAAGTCGCCGCTCGCGCCGTCAATCGCCATCTACCTCCATCGTGAATCGCCGCGTTCATTTTAAAGTTGCTAAGCTCTCAATAATTTCAACCAAAATCCAAAACCCACTTTGAAAAATCAAATTTTGAAGTCTCCAAATATTGAACACTATCACTCTTTTTGTGTTCATCACTAATTTTTCATTCAACCCAAGGATGAATTTTCAGATGTTAAGAAGGTTTATGAAGCAAATTTCACTCAATGACTTCTAAATTTAAGCTTGCTTTGTTAGTTTGAAAAATAATTTGGTCAAAGTAAAGAAAAAATGGAACAAGAAAGGAAAGAGAAGAGAAAGAGAAGAAGGATATTATAAAAGGAAAATTAGAATAAACGAAAAAATAATATTTTTTTAATTTTTGAAAAGGTAAATTAAGTGGCAAGCGCGTGTCATTTACTTTTTGATATAAATCTAGGTGTGAGCTTTTAAGGGGGTATATATTATACTTTTAATATGTTCAGGTGTGTATAAAATAGAGAAATATAAAGTTCAGGTGGGTAATAGGACACCCGTAAAGTTGGAGTGTGTAGTTGAGATTTCAGGTATAGGTTGGAGGGGTTTTAGACCATTTTCTCATATATTTTTCCTAAGGTCCTCACTTTTATACCCTCCACTATGGGTGGCAGAATGGATAATTAATATGGATATCCGATCATATTTACCTATTTTAAATGAGTTGGGTATCTAACTCATTTAAAAATGGATAAAAACGAATAATACACATATTATTCATTTAAAAGTGGATAGTTAAATAGATAAAATGGGTAAAAGATGTGCATTCACACAAATTAAAAAAAAAAGTGATAAAGGATGGGGTAGTAAGAAAGTTTTTTTTAAAAAAAAAATCTATAAAAAAAATGAAACTTTTTTTTTCATTTTTTTGGAATAGGAGGTGGGGGGGTTGGTAGGGGTAGGGGGGCCGGTAGGGGTTGGGTTGGTAAATTTTTTTTTTAAAAAAAAAATTATTGGAAAAAATTTAAAATTTTGTTAAAAAAAAAATTTGGATGGGGTGTGGAGGGGGGAGGGGCTGGTAGGGGTAGGGGTGTGGGGTGGCGCTGGTTGGGGGTGGAGTGGTAATTTTTTTTTAAAAATATTTTAAAAAATTTTAATGAAAAAATATAAAATTTTGTTAATTTTTTTTGGGATGGGGTGTGGAGGGGGGGGGGGCTGGTAGGCGTTACGGGGTGGGGTGGTATTTTTTTAAAAAAAAATTAAAAAAATTTTAATGAAAAAATTTAAAATTTTGTTAATTTTTTTTTTTTTTGATGGGGCGTGGAGGGGGGCTGGTAGGGGGTGGGGTGGTATTTTTTTTTAAAAAAAATTTTAAAAATTTTAATGAAAAAATTTAAAATGTTTGTTAATTTTTTTTGGGATGGGGTGTGGGGGGATGGTAGGAGGTAGGGGCTGGTAGGGGTGGGGTGGTAATTTTTTATATTTCTTTGTTACATTTTTTTGGGATAGGGGGTAGGGGGGCTGGTAGGAGGTGGAGTGAAGTGATGAAAAAAACTTTAAATTTGTTTTGTTTTAAAGCTTTGAACAAGATTTTTATTACAATATGAGTAAATATGGGTACTCATATTATCCATTGTAACTCATTTTTATCCATTTAAAATGTGAGTTGAGTCGAATAATTTATTCATTTTTATTTAACTCATTTTTTGATTGACTCATATTCAACTCAACTCGACTCGCTCGTTTGCCACTCCTACCTCCAACTAAGAATATACATGAGTTGGTTTGATTTTTCATTAAATATAATTATACGATTATTAAAATCACTTACCTAAAAGATAGATTACAACTTAAAAATGGTTAATCGAATAAAAATCTTCAAAAAGTAAAACTCATATAAATACAAAATACTTTTATTGAAATGTCAGCATTCAATATGCTACATTCATAAGATTAAAGGTTATAATTAAACTGAATACAAAACAAAATATTTACAAAATAAATTGTTTATTTTCGATCTAAAATTTATAACAATGTAACTGTTACTACCAATCTGAATACAAAAAAAATATTACAAACCTAAATTTAAAATAATATATCTTAAACATTGAAAAATATAAACTAATTTAAATATATTAACAAAGAGATGATATTACTATGTCATTTTGATTTGGGCTCGATGTGACTTTTTTCAACTATTACCAAAATAAAAAGTGGTCGATTTTTCTTCAACATCAAACGAAACCATTAGTTGAGGTTTTTTTTCTCTTTGGTTTGTCCTGTCAGTTTGGCATGTACACCCTCACCTTCAATTTTGAGTGTGCACAAATAAATATTTAAATTGTATAAAGCTGAACAAGTATACATATGTGTCGTATGGGGCATAATACAGTAGAACGTCATGTAGAATGTCGCATAAGACATGAATTGTCACGTGGGACATCAAGTAAGACGTGTATCTACGTATTCAACTCTATACAAAATTAAGTGTCTGCTTATGCACATCCAAAATTGAAAGGTATAAATGTCAGATGAGGCCTCAATTAAAGGGAATGTTTATGTATTGTGTCAAAACTAAAGGATACCATCAAAAAAACTTGAGTTGATTTGTTCAATGCCAACAAAGTGACAATTATATATATATATATATATATATATATATATATATATATATATATATATATATAAACTAGTGTGTCGGTCGATTTTTTAGCAACTAAAAATCACAATCATGAAAAGGCTTTAATATTTTGGAGTAATACATTTAAAGAAATAGAGCTTCTTCTTTTATTAAACCCAAGTCATGTGGCTTATGAACGTTTTTTTCATGTAGTTTGTTTTTTTCTAGAGAACCCATCGCGCTTCAAACTCACTAAATTTCACTTAGACACTTAACCTGACGATGCTCATTTTAGACACCTCGTAGGATTCCGTGGTGTCATTTTGACACTTTTCACGACATTAGCTTAGTGAGTAATACACTCATTGATCATGCAGGAAAACCTATTTAGTTAACTTTTTCTTTTTTTTTTTTTCCTTCTTCTTTCCCATTTTCAGCCACCATTTTTGAAACTTAAACATCCAAAGATGGAGAACAAAAATAGTTACCGAAAAATGATGAAAATTGTTTTAGAAATTTAGAAATAGACCCATTTCAAAATTTACTTAGTAAATTAATTCATGAGATTCTTTCCCGAAATAATTTAATATTTACATAGGAGTTAAATTTTTTTTTTTTGTGAATCTGGTGATTAAGGTAAAAACAGAAAGAAAATGACATTTGAGTGGGCGTGTTTCCTAGATATTTTTGCAAGTACTTGGAGAAGAAATATTTCTGCAAATGGATAGGTACACGAGGGGGCGGGGGGTGGGGGTGTGTGTGTGATATTTCTGCAAATGGACTGGGGTGTTTGGAGAAGAAGACTGTGGGGCGGGTGGGGTCCTGGGGGGAATTTATTGGCTTAATTTTAAAAAAAAAGATATTTGGGCAAAAATCCATATGTCATTGATTGATTGATTGTTTTTTATTTTTACTCAAAATTTATTGTTTAAGAATTGTTTTTGACACAAATGACAAATGTCATCGCTTAATTAGTTACTTTACACGCGTGTCGCGAATACACACCTCAAATATTTTTGTTGATTGGAAAAATGAAAATGACACTGAAATCCGAGCAAGGTTTAACATCGCCCATCAGCAAGTGTCTAAGTGAAATTTTCACTGAGAGTTTGAAGTGGCTCTTTTTCTATTATACCAACAAAATAAAGATTGTGTTGACAATAAAAGTGGGTGAATGATTTGGCAAATTCATTTTTTTAATATTCAAATTATAAATAGGATTTTGAATTTAACTCAAAATTTTTGGACTTGATTGTGGATTTTGAATTTTGGGATAAATAAATAAATAAATATATAGCATGTTTTTAATTTTTTGAAAATTGAAAAATGCTAATCTTATAGAGTTAAGGTGTTTGATCAATTTTTTTAGCAAAAACAAATGTTATAAACCCATTGAACTTAGTGGATTGTCTATTGAGTTTATCTATAAACTTATACTTATCATTTATATGTATTCCCTAGGTTCTATGAACCTTTTTGGATAAGAATGTATCTATTTATTATGATACTTAATATGGTGATTTTTGGAGTGACTTCTCAATCTATAAATAAGATTGTTCATTCACCATTGTAAGACACACACATGAGAGATGAAGACATTTGAATAAGATGATCTCTACATTCTACTCCTCATATATCTTTGTTTAATTGTTTGTAGTATATTACTTATATTTTACAACACGTTATCAGCACGACATGTTATCAGCACGAGGCTCTAGCTAATTGAGATTGAGTTTTAGTTTTTCTTTAGCTCATGTTTTAGTTGATCTCGTTATGAGAATCAAGAAGAAAACACGAGACTCTAATATCATTTTGATTTTTTCAAGTTGAGCATCACTCCTTAATCCGGTATGTATTCATAGCTTTATTAGGATCATCTCTCTAATATCAGATATACATATCCTCTAAACAAAAAGTTTAGAGTTGTCTGTCAGTTTGTACTTTGACGCAAATGTTTTACTATTATGTGTTTAATGATCATAACAGTCAATATGCACTACAAAATAAGATTGATGATTTTCTTTCACTCACTTTTATATTGTGTGCTATATAATATAATCAGATAGCACATATAGTAATTTTTATCCCACAAACAAAAGGTTTAAATTTTTATGTGTATTGTAGTTCCAGCAGTAATATTGGAAATGACATGCTTTTAATTGCATATGTAACTTCTCTATTTTGACAAATTTAAGATATTAGTACATACTTAGTGGGTAATATTTTTATTGTTTCTTTTGTTCAATATTAATCACAAAATGGTAATATTTTTTTAAAAAAAGGCCCAAAGGTGAGTTTTTTTGCATTTGACTTATTATGTCATTGACTGAAGATAAGACGGTGGATTCAAGTTTCATCACACCAAAAGGATAAGACATCAGGTTAAGTCTGGATGCACCATAATGAAAAATGTTTGAGGGTAACACGGTAGATTCGTGTTCTATCGCACCAACAAGGTCAGACATCAATTTGAGTTTTGATGCACCATGATGATAAGGATTGGGTTCAAGTCCCATAGAATTATGGCCTAACATGCCTTATATGGGTAAAGCATTGAGTTTGAGTCTCAATGCATCATAGTGATGATATAATGACGACTAAGACTTCGATGAAAAGTCATGAAATTTGTCCCTTTGTATTTGCTCAATTCCCTGAAGCGAATGTGGTAGCAGTACATGATAAGTTTGAGATCTGCCCAATTGCTCAATTCTATCATACGAATGTGGTAGCAGTGAATAATAAGTCTGAAAAGAAGACAAGTGATTAAATGTATGAATAAGGGCGTTGAGGGACATAATTAAAATAGTCATCATTGTGGTAATTACAAAAGGAATAACATTATGGATTCTCTAAATAATCCTTCAAAATGTGAAGGTAATTCTTATCATCATAATGGTATGAAAGGTCAATGGACCCGTGGTCGTTATGCGGCCTAATAAAATAAAAATCCTCCATCAAAAGAAAGAAAGATAAAGTGGTGGTACACTTGACCTTTCAAAGTGATGTTGAGGTAGGTCATGCAAAAATGATGAATTTCAAAGGCATGATGTTGCGCCCAAATCGCACACGCAAGTGTACGTGGTCGTTCAAGTATTAAAGTGGCTCTTATAAAGCGCTGGGTATCGTACCCACAGGGACTCATGATTAGAATCACTTAATTTTCCCAAAACTTTCAGCTTACCACAAGTGTTATCAAGATTCCAAGAGTGATTTATTTTATAATCTAAAAGTTAAATAAAATTAAACAAGTGCGATTCAATTTCAAGGGTTTCAAACAATGATTGGGTAAAGTCTAGGGCTGCAACTCTTATCATGATTCATGCACTTTACCTTATTTAAATGGATGTTAATCAACTATCGAATCAATGATCACAAGGCTAATTGTATAATTATGGTCTTCTGACCTCTAATCGCCTACGATAAATGACAACCTAACTACATCGTTGAGCGGGGATAGGTTGGACCAAGTACCGAGCATTACGATTTCTTCTTATATAATGACCAAGCATGGTTTCTAGGTATATCTCTATCCTAGATACAAATTAACCCTAATTATTAAGAGAAAATCATGCTCCTTATGCCCCACGTTCTATCCTCTTATTTCTCTCCCGAGTTCAATTCGGACAATGTGTTTATTTCAATGGTGATTAGGCACGAAATACGAAAAATAAGAACATAAGAAAGATTCATATGATAATCAATATTAACCCATGAAAACTCAATAAATTACAATCATCATGTAGCCACATCCCTAAAACTAGGGTATTTAGCTACTCATAACAATAGTTTCGATCAAGCAATGCTTAATTATCATAAAGAGATCGAAAGTAAAAGAGTTTAGGAAAGAACCCTAAAAAATGACGAAATAACTCTCCAAGTCGTCGTTCTTCAAAACCCAAAAAAAGAATATTTTAATAAAATATAATATTAACCTATTTATACTAAAATCAGAACGGCCAAATCTGGCACATAGGGGCGCGACGCGGAGGGGTCTTTAAACTTCCACTCTAACAATTTTGCTCTTCTCTGCGACACGGTTGCTACATGGACCACTCTGTTTCGAATGTTGAATCTCGCATAAAATTAACATTTCGCGGAGAGGACACGGAGTGTTCTGTCCCAAATTCTAATTTCTGCCTTCAAGAATCAATTCCTCTTCGCGGCGTGGTAAGGATAAGACTTTAACTTGTGCTTTTTCTTATTCTTCTTTCTTGCTTCTTTTTACTTGTGTCCTCTTGTGATTTCTGATGCCCATTTTAGTGCTCGTTTTTCCATTTAAGCTTACCTACACAACTAATCATGTTGGTTAGCATATATACAATAAAAAGACTCAACACGGCTATAAGTTAACATAAATTGATTCCAAACTTTGCTTAAATGCGGGGATTATTAGGTTTCTAGGCATATAAATACGCCTAAGATCACTACCCCACACTTAGAGCTTTGTTCATCCTCGAACAACTTACTAACTACTCCTTGACCTAGACTCCCTACTGCAGTATGTAGTATATTACTTAGATTTTACAACAGATAAATGATTTTGAATAAGAATAGAAATTATTTTTCATAAGTTAACATAAGGTTTTCCCCTAAAATCATATTTGAGGCCTTGACTAAGAAATATGCTTTGATATTGGCAAAAACAATTTGTAAATTGATTAGCGGAACACAAACTTCTTTTATCTAATTCCAAAAGGCATTTATGAAAACTACAAAATACTTCTCAAAATAAGTAAATTTTGAAGTTGGATAAAAATTAAAATAAAAAGTATTAATTGATTGACGTGATTTCACTATGCTTGGATTTATCAAATTTACAATCTTAATACTTTTGTTGATAGATATGGTTTGATAATTGTTTTACTCCTTGCGTGAATATTTTATTTGGATGATTATCAAGAGCAAGGAAAAAAATTAAGATTATTTTACATGAACATTTTATCTATACATTTCATTTTTATAAGAGATAGAAAAAAAAAATAAGCTCAATTCTAGGTTCAAATTTCAAATTCAAAATTCAAAATAACCAAATCGATTAATCTAGAATCAAACTTGATAAATGATCTGACTCAATTTTTCTTATTTGACTTGAATTATTTTTAAGCTCAAAAATAAAAAATTCAAACTTCCCTACTTGTTCCCTAAGTTGATAGGACTAACATTAATAAGATGATTTATAGAAAAAATTCAAGTCAATCAATCTTAAAATATTCAATTAGCAGGTTCAGAATTTACTTTTATGGTTTGGATTTTCATTATTTATACTAAATTAATTGTATTTAAAAATTATAAATTCAAAATTAAATATTTTTTAATTTTTTGTTGATCCATATTTCTATATATTAGAAGAGAGAGTTTGAGAGAGTTTCAACATGTCAGCTTGGTGACATTAGATGAAATTTAAAGGGTATAATAGTATTTTCCTAGATCAATTTGCTTTAAAGGAATTGTGTTTTCTCTTTATTCTTTAGACCACATCAACAGGTCCATAAAAGATCCATCATTTTCTGTTAAATTACAATGGATGCCATCCAGTCAAATATCTTAAATGTGATTGGGACCGATTGAACTACACTCGTGGAGTTGTGTCAGTCAGTGTTCCCTCAACTTTTGCCTTATTTATTTTTCTAATAAAACACTTTAGCCATTTTATTTATGAAATGTCCATTGATGAGTTTGGAATTGGTTCTAAATTAAAAAAAAAAATTAAAAATGAGGTATTATTAATTCAGATTGAAAATGTATATATTAAATAATATTTTTCTGAAGTATTATATTAAATTAAAAAAGTTACGAATATTAAAAATTTAATAAATGGTCATATATGATTTATGATATGTTAATTACAAATATTATATACTCCCTCTGTCCCATTTTATGTGGCACCATTTCCTTTTTGGTCAGTCCCAAAAAGAATGTCACATTTCCTTATATGGTAAGTATTTAAATGTACAATTCCTCTTTTATCCTCGTTTGTCCCACTTAATCTTAAAGATAGTACTCCAATACATTTATGAGGAGAGAGAAAAATGAGTCTACTTTTTAATATGACTATTTTTTGAAAGGGCAATTTGGTAAACATTTCAAAGTCGTCATTTATTTCTTAAACTCCGTGCCCGGTCAAATGTTGTCACATAAAATGAGACGGAGGGAGTAATAAATATAATAGTAAAATAATCAAAAAGTAAAATAGAGAGTACGAATAGTAATTCTTCAGTCATCTCTACAAATGATGAATAGAGAATTAATTAAGAAAGCATTTTTTATTTTACTTTCCAAATACAGAGAATATAGAGTAAAATAAAGGTGGATTGGATATAGTTTTCTAGGTTTTTTGTTTTCAAGATATTCATAATTGATAAATATGATCGTTAAAATCAATTATGATTAAATATAAATAATAAATTTTAGAAAAAATAAAAAATATCATATAAAATAAAATGAAAAAGTCAATAGACTCCTTACGCTTCGGAAATAATTTATTGTGATTGAAAAACATCCTCTTCTACTATATTATAATTTTAGATAATTGAGATTTATTAATTAGAATATCAATAATATATAGAATTTAAAAAATAAATTATGCATAATTTTATCTTAATATTTTGTATATAAATATAATGTTGGGCCCGTGTTTTACTAGATATATTTAATATTTATTACTTTACTTCCTATTTAGAAATGGGAGTTTGGGAGGACGAACAAGGGAAAAATCGTAATTTTAAGGTTACTCCATCTGCACTATGTATAACCCGTGTTTGGCCTTCCATTACCATCTTTTGATCATTCTAGAAACTGATAAATTTCTCTATAATTTCTACAGGCAATCAATCCACCTCTTCCTCTTTTGAAGGTAATTTTCCTGGGTTTGCATTGTTCCTCCATCTCAATACACTTTTTTCCTGATAGAATGTTAAATTTTTCATGTGCTATCTTCTTCTCTGGCTTGAATTTCTTTGTTTTTAGAAGACTTTTTCCATGCCTTTATATTATTTCTAATCTACTTCTTTTGCAGGGGTTAATATTTGGAGAAGTTTTGGCAAATGAATTTCATATTTCACTACTTCTCTATGCTATGACACTTTGCGCACGCAAGGTATTCGATAATATGCCTGATAGCACTAACAATATTTTGTTATGTTTCTTTCTTCGTAGATTTTTCACTATATTTCTATATATTGTGCAATCACTGGAAGATGCATCATCATGATAAATTAGAGAGATATAATTCATTTGATAACAATATGTCTACGAGAAGTTTTATATGCATGTTAGTAGTTGTTCCTGATTTCGACATGCATTATGTCTTTTTGATGTATTTTGTGTGGATTAACAGCTAATTTGAGGCTGATAATGCACCTAATGTATTTGATAATGTGTTTGTCAGAGATGGAATCTAAACTTTTGTATTCTGTTGATTTTGAATGAAACATGTAAAACAATACACAAATTTGTTGGGCAAGTTTTCTCAATTGCCTCTTTCCCTTCTTAGTGTGTAATCTTGAGCTTTAAGTTATCTAATACTCATAATTTTTTTTAGATTGTAATTGAGGATTCTTATAATAGTTCTTCAGATTCTCTTTTGCTAATTTAGGAACATGACAACAAATATATATGTTTCCTCTCTATTCCTTAGTTCAGTAGTATTATTAAGTAGTCGCGGTTTCTCTTATTTTTAATGTATATTACTCTTTATTGCTTCCCTGCTTTATCTCTTGCTCTTTTGTTGACATATATTTCTAGCAGTTCTGCTTCAGAAACTCTTGTTTTGAGCCGAGGGTCTATAGGAAACAATCTCTAAACCCCCACAAAGGTAGGGATAAGGTTTGCATCCTAACCTCCCATAGCTCACTTGTGGAATAACAATGAATATGTTGTTGTATTTTGTCATATTTCTTCATGAGTAGATTGCGGTCATTTTATGTAGAAAAATGCAGCAATATGCATTTTAAAACTAATTGTGATATCCTCTTTCTTCCTGTTTATACTTGGCTAAATGTTGTACCTTGAAGGTTGTTTTTTGTGTTCAAACATTAGATCAGTTAAATTGTCTTTGTTTTGATAATAACCTTTAGGCTGATAATTATTGCCTGTGCACCAAATGAAAAATTGCATACCTTGGTAAATTTATAAAATTGACACGTATCTTTACATGTTTGGAGTGTTATTTGGATGTGTTTCAATAATTTTTGCTAGCGGATTGTGCCATTTAAGCATTCGCCAGCTGATTTTTTTTTCATTATTTTGAGATCCTCTGAAGATTTAAATGACGTGCATCAATTTTGGCTCTTTGACAAAGATCTCAGCTTGCAATAAAATAAAAAATATTTTAAAGCAAAGCAATATTGGGCCAAAAGGAGGATGATTATGGATGATTTATATAGTTGCCTCTAATTTTGTTCCTGATTGAAGCTTAGTTGGGTTCTTTTTATTTTGCAAATTTTTAACAGATTGAAGGTTGATTTATATTATAAATCGACTTTAATGACTCTTTGGGCTTACAACCCAGGAACCAATCTTCATGAAACAAGGGATAAGAATATGCTATATTCATTTTAGTAATACAAAATCTAACGATGACATTTTAGTAGCCATCATATTTAGACGAATTGTTCATTGAGCAGAAGAATGTTGTTATGATATAATAGTTTAAAGTGCATGGTCTGCTTGATAGTGTATTTGGATAGTTTAAAAGGCAGGGGAGCTGAGAGCTTCTCAACTGCCGAGGGAGTCTCAAGTTCCTCTTTTTATGCTTTTTGGTAGATAAAGAAAGTATGTTAATTTATGCATCTAAATTGTAGGATAATTTTGGTGATATAAAGGGGTCATCATTTGTTATTTAATATGTTTTTTTTTTTCATTTTTAATTTTTTCAAGGAGGCATCCTGTAAGGATCGTGTAAGCAGACGTTGCAAGCTGTCTGTCTTAAGTTACTAGGCTGTGATAAGACCGAGAGAAGGCAAATAACAGATCAAGTAAATAATCTCTTCATTCATAGTGTTTTAACCATGTTTTCACATTTTTTTGGTATTTGAATTAGCATTAAGACATGATAAATAAAACTAAATTCGATTTCTCGCATGGTCCTTCTCCTTTAACCCTAAGACAATACCTTTCTGTTGTCACTCAAGTGCATGGTCTGCTTTATAGTGTATTTAAATTATCAACTTGATAGTGTTTTGTGGACTGCTCATACTAAGCGAGATAAGAATGAGCTTTATAATCATATATGGACATCTCATATTATGCGAGGTAAGAATGAACTTTTCAGTTCCTTGATAAATCATAGGGAACTTATTTCAGTTTCTCTATCAAAAATAATGTTTTCTAGTTACTTAAATTGTGATATCAAATGGTCATGATATTTCATTAGCTGGTATTTCAAATTTTATAGTTTATTTAAGAATAGGATTCTACTTTGGTTGACAATGCGTTTGACTGAAAACTTCCCAAAAGAAAAGGTTAAGGGCACATGAATATAGTAGTTTATGATCTTACCAAAAAACATGAATATAGTAATTTATGATTAGGCATTTCTCCTATATAAAGTTTTAAAAAGTGAGAGTCTACGTCAGATGAAGAAACGGAAGCCTCAACGTTTGACATATTACGGAGTTCGATATCAATCATACAATTTATCTTGGTAGATTTTTAAAAACTTAATAGTAATGAATATGACTCAGTCATTTTTAGTAAATGTTCTTTCGTTTTCTGATAGTAAACGTGGCTTTTGATATAGGATCATTGCAGGACATTCGAGGTTGCAAAGTAGATATCATTTTGAATGTTCCGAAAGATTTTTTTTTTAATCTTTTTATTTTTCAACTATTTCTCAGTAGAAGTTATGTTATAAATTTGTGTCTGGAGGCAGCATTGAGATGGTCATTGTGAAGATCCAGGTGCGTGAATATTAAATTTAAAAAATTAAAAAAAAATTGTTTAGTGGATCGATACAAGAATACAAGATTTGTGTGTGAATCAAAAGAGTGTCATCCAGTTTGGTTTAATCCTCCAAGAAATGGTTCTAGGAATCAGTGCAAGTTATTGCTGTGGGGAAATTCCAAGCCATTCCAGATATTTCGATCGATCGATTTTAGGGTTTAGATAAGCTGGCTTTGCAAGGGAGAAGTAATTGAGGGGTCGAATACTTCCACCCTTTGTTATTATATTTTTCGTTTACCAAATAAACAAGTTTGAGTATAGCCATTAGCAGGAGCTGTTGCTACTCTGATGTGCCTATCACACATTTGATTTGATTCCCCTGGTTGCATTACATATTTTCATAAGCTTTGTTAGTTGTACAAAATTGAAAATTCTCAATTTTATCTTCTCACTCTTTTGTTTTGATTTTTTAGATGATTTTCTTATTTTTTTCACCCCTTTTCCCCTTATTTTCGTCTCTATAGGATGTAGATCTATTGTCAATTTGGGATCCAATTCTTGAGTAATTTTCTGATTTTTGCTTAGTTTAATATGAAAATTTTCTACCCGTATGTTCCTAACAGAGATTTGTGTGATGTTGAATTTTCTTTTCCTAATCAATTTTTTACTATTGAAGGTTACTTCACTGCAGGAGTAGTAGTAGTTCTTTTTGTCTTTTTCCATCACGTATTCGTCATTCAAGCCAAGGATAGTTCTAGATCGATGTAAATGGATTTGTATTAGCATTAAAAAAGTATTTGGTTTCTTTTCTTCATGTTTGTGTAATTGTAAATAAAGTGAGAATATAAATGACTTCTTAATTTTTGTTGTACATATTATCGTTCACAACCCCTTAATAGAACTGTCGAAAAATATAAAATGTTGGGCCCGTGCTAAGCACGGACCACCCCCATCTATCTATCTATCTATCTATATATATATATATATATATATATATATATATATATATATATATATATATATATATATATGTTTCATATTGAAAATATCAAATTTAATTAAACTCATAATGTATATAGTTATAATTTTTTTTAGCTATATTATCATCACGTTTTCAATTTTCATCTATCGATAAATGATTTAACTATATACTTAATTATAATAAATAATTTGAGTCAAATTAAAAATAAATACATTGATATTTTGTTTAATCATTTAGTAAATGAAAATTATTGATTCAACTAATTCAATTTAGCATTGTATGACTCATTAAGGGGGGAAAACATCTTTCTTGAAACAATACAAAAAATTTAAAAAATAAATATTTTGAAAGAAACAAGATCTTACTACTCCCCCGGTCCACTTTTATTTGTCATGTTGCACTTTTCGAAAGTCAGTTTGACTAATTTTCAAAGTTAAATTAGATTACATTAATTCAATATTTTAAACAAAAAATTTAGATATTGAAAAACTATACGAAAAGTACAATAAATTCCATTTTTTTGCATATCAATATGATGAAAAATATATCGTAAAATGTTACTCAAAGTTTTATAGTTTGACTATAAAAATGAAAATTATGACAATTAAAAGTGGACGGAGATAATAGATTAATATAAAAAAAAGAATTAAAAATCATGATTTTTTCATTTTCCTTTTATAGTATTTCATAGGACAAGTGAAAAAAGTTAAGATAGAATGAAATATAAATGAATTTTGGACAATAGTTTATTCAGAAAAGGAGGGATGGAAAAAAAAAGTTAAAAGAAACTTGTAAAGACTATATATTCAAAACTCCAACAAATTTATATTAGTTGGCTAGACATTATGAATTACATTGAAAAGTATAAGCCCAAATTATATTCTCATTTTATAAGTTAAATGATACACTCAAATTACACCTCCCTAAAGAAGTATAAGCGATCGTTGTCAAATAAATAACCCAATTTGTAGGTTGGGTCAATCCCACGTGGAATATGGTTTAGACTTAAACTTAACTAACGATTATTTCCGTTTAGTCAAACTATTTCCGAAAACAAGTAATTAAAGAGGGGAGGGGGGGTTTGTGTAAACAAGCAATAGATTGTTGATTGCTAAGTAACAAGTAAGCAAGATTCAAACTTTGTTGTTATCAATAGGAGAGAGAAACTAGGGCGTATGTGTTCCCCACGAGCTCTTAACGTAGTAATCCTAATAATAGTAATCCTTTCCTAGTGTTTTACATGCAAAGTTGGTAAGATAGGTATCCCTAAGTGATTGGTCCTCCAAGTAGGGAATTTCACTACACACCTTGGTCCGGCTACGAGTGTATACTTTACTAACCCTTACCTTTACCTCAGATTAGACATCAAATCAATGTATGACTTAGTTTTCACCCTCGCACCAATTGACATTAGACTGTTAGATAGCATCCACTAAATCTTTGTTGTTAATTCTTTTCTCATTAACTACCTCCTTGGTCTGGCAAGTAGCAACGGGACGAGTTCTAACGTTGCGCACCGTTAAAAAGACTTCTAAGCAAAAGAATTACCAATACATGCATAAACACTATTCAAGAACTACTTAGTTATTATTCATACGTTGTTAATTGCTCATGGTTCCCACAACCCTAGTTGTGGATTTAGCTACTCATGCTTGAAAGAACACAATTCATGTTTTGATAAAGATAATTCATGAACTTACAATTAGAGTAGAAGAAACTCGAAATCTCCAATTGAATTTCAAAGTCAAAATCTTGTAAAATGAAATCCGGAAATCAAATTGCTTAAGTTGCAAGTTAATTCCACAAAATACCAAGAACTAAAAGTGAACTATATTTTCTAAACCCCCAAAAATGAGGTTTACATACCCTATTTATAGAAAACATGTCCTAAACAAAAAGGAAACAAAATAAGGAAATAAACTTCTGGAACGCGGGTTTGATCGACGATCGACCTACGAACCGTGGGTCGACCTACGGTCCGTAGGTTCCCTCCGTTGGTCAATACTTAGAACTTTTCGGTAGAGGCTGGAACCTTCAACTCCCAGTTTATCATTGAAAGACGAAGGACCGTAGGTTGATCTATGGTCCGTGGGTCCTCTTCCGTGGCTCCACACTTAGGATTTTTAGAAGGTATTGGAATTTCAACTCCTAGTTCATCAATGCCGAATGTGCAGGACGGCCTGTGGGTCGACCTATGATCCGTCAGTTGCATTTGTGGTTCCATACTTGGTCAGACTTCCCTGATGCTCCATCTACGCCTACCCATCGACAGACTGTTGAAGGACCTACGGTCCGTGGATCATGTCCGTGGGTGGCTCCTTCTGCACAATTTTAGCTATCATCTCACTCAACTGCGTCCAAGCCTATTTCCTGCAAACAAAACACATAAAACATTATTTCTACTACAAAATGGCCCTAGACACACACAACTCTTAAGTGAAATGTATCAAAAATACTGTAAACTTATGGTATATCAACACCCTCAACTTAAACATGGTGTTTGTCCTTAAGCGACACACTACACTCTAAACGACACTTCTGTGGAAGCAGACAGACAAACTGAAGCAATCACATGGCCTTTTCAATCCAAACTATTTCCTTAGTGCAAGTCTCTTCATTTAGACTCAACAAGCTAACTCATACGGATCAAAACATGACATAGCTGGACCAACATACATCACAACATACACCTTTTACAATCACCAAGGTACCAATTCTCCAACAATATAACTACTGCCCTCACTTCAAAAGAAATCCATTCAACACTCACGCTCCGAAGTGACTTCCAGTACGGTTCGTGCTCAATACCATATGCTTGCCCTTATTTTCAGACTCTCCAAACTAGTCACTAGGATCACTATAGGACTTTCTTAGCTTGTAACGTAGGCTCAGGGACAGGTAGGATACATTTGGGTATTTTTTTAGTGACTTTCTTCCCTCCTTGACATTACATTGACTTTTTACCTCTTTTCTCAACCAATTCTTGACATCTTTTTTTATTTTTTTTATTTTATTTTCTTTTCTTTACCTTGACTCCTTTAAACACAGATGCGACCTTTGACTTTATAGCTCATATTTTTCTGCTTTTCTTCTTTTTCTTTTATTTCATTTTTTCTTTGTTTCTTTCAGCACTTTTATCATTCATCTTTTTGAACAAAGTCACATCTTTTTTCATTTTTCTCTTTTCTTTTCCTCTTTTCAACACAAGACTGAGGCCAAGATTAAGTTATGCTTTTCGCAAGAGTTGAGGTGCACAATCTCCAATGTCAGACTGAGGCCAAGATTAAGTTAACTTTCTGACTTAGCCACCATCAACTTAGGCTTTTGGCCTAAGTCAAGGTGCACATGTCCAAGGAGGGACCAGGGCCAAGACAATCAATTAAGGGAAGGTGAGTTAGGTGAATTGAATGGAATGGTCTATTTCTGACTCAAATATTTAGATCAAAATGAACAATTATTTCATTTGGTTGGATCATTTTAGGCATTAGTGGACTTATCAGAACAAGGGCCTATGATGATTTCCTAGCTTCTAGCCTAGATTATCTTAGCAGGACCAATGGGGCAAGTTCTAAATTGACACACAATTGTTCGAACATTCAAACTTTTCTCACTCACACTTGGCACATTGTTTCATTATCAGATTATCAGATTACCCAGTTCAAGTTTCAGCTTAAGTCATGAAGTCAAATCGGTTCTTTAACATGTCATATTAAGAGCCAACACATTCAACTCATCAAGTCTACAGATTCTAGCACATTTCAAGATTTTTGGACAAAGATCATTTTTCTCATACTTTTTATGCCATCATGCTTTCATTTTCTACTTACTCCTGCACATACATTCCTAAACATGCCGGTTCAACATAAATTAAAATAGTCTGTTAGGGGAAAAGAACACAGGCAAGAAAACCCCAAGAGAGGATCATGAGTTGGGTTACTCAGACTTCACCCTATAACTCACAATCCATTTACCCCACCCTAACAAAATAAGGTGCAATTTCCTTCAATGCACAGAAAGAAAAAATAAAGCATAAGGTGAAGGTGAAGTAAACCTGTGGCGCAAATGCGCCGAAGACCTCTCAAGAAGTGGGTGGTTTTGGTTTCTCGAAGCCCGTTGGATCAATACTCGGAATGCCATCAGTAGCGCTTTCATCTCCTAACCTAGCACTCTCAGTAGTGCGCACATCACCTCTCACAACACCCTCAGTAGTTCTCACATCAACTCTCATATCACCTTCAGTAGTGCTCATACCGCTAGATGAGGCAACTCCTATGTCTCTGACCCACTGCTGTCTAAGCTCCTCATCAACTATGGATGCCCTCCGAGCCACTTCAGTCTACTGGCGCTCCCTCTTCCTCGATATTGAAGCCTCAACATCATCAGCAGTACGACCGAGCGGGGGGTGCTTCCCAGCAGCACAGTAAGAATCAAGTGGCGGTACAACATCGCCGAAGAAAACTACCAACACCCAATCATCCTCCATGGCTTTAGGGGCAGAATCTGGATTAGTCTCTGGGGAAGCTAAGAGTGTATCAATATCAGTACGGAGGCTAGCCAACTAATGATGGAAGGTGGTCATATCAACGGTCGAGGCCGGCCTCTCCAACACTCGTAACTCAAAGGCATCCAAGTGCTTATGAACCGCCTGGACCTTCTGGTCCATCATATATTCCATCCTCTGCTTAACCCTCGCCTCGAACTTTGTATCCAAGGCTTCACATGCTGAAAAAAAGTAGACATCTGCGCCTCCAGCTCGGACTCAAAGCAGAGGACGGGCGGTGGACCTCAAGAGGCGTGGCTTTGGATGAGCTAGGCCCGACCGGCCAAGTGATGAGGAGCCCGAATCCAGCCAGAAGTGGCTGGAGGGGCAGGGTCATCAACCTGCATCTGCTACAAGGTTATCTCCCAACGGTGGCACCTCAACTTGTGGCTCCCTGCGAGGTGCAGCTACATTGGCCTCATCCCAAATAAGGTCGATATCTAGAGTCTTGGTTGCTTGAAGCAACTGGTCACAATGCCAGACTGGTACGTACGCATCCCGCATAATCGGAAGACGAGGCACGCGGCGGTGGTGGTAGTGGACTTGAAGGCCCTCTCATGAATCTCCACAATCAGGATGCGGCAGAAGTCTACCTCCAAGCCTACAACCATAGTTTCAACCATCACTACTCGGTCCTATGTGACCACATTGTCCGCTTGAGTAGGGGACACAGATTCCGCACCAGCAACCAGAAAAAATTTAGTAGCAAAATTCAGCGTCGCCTTCTTGATACCCAGCTTGGAGTCCGGACCCACTCCGTGCGCTCTCCATCCGTAGCAATCTGTCGTGCCAGCCATCTCACAAGGACTCTTGCTGATCAACATTCCTCTGAAATGCCCCACTCTGTATAATGCCCATCATATAATCTTACTCAGCCGTATTAATCGGCAAAGTGTTGGCTGGGCCATAAATGAATCTGCGGAGGGTGGTCTCGGAGATGTCCACTGTGCAACCCCGTACTAGTGTGGCCTCAAGTGGAGGCTGATCGGCGGGCTTGGCCCGTTTGTTGATGGACCCTCTGATGGTGGCGGCATAGGAAACGTAGAACTCCCTGACTATCTCCTCTCTGTACGTGCCTGAGGGCCGTGCCATCCACCCGCACCTGTGCCTACGAAAGAGCTCCTCAATGTCTGGAGCGGTGTGGAGGCTACCTGTGAGAACCCGACGCTCCTCAATGACTAGCCTGGCCATTCTGTCATTCTCATTCAGCATGTAAACATCGGAGTAGATCTGATATTGGTCCTCCACACACCACCGGTTAGGCTTCGTAGCAACTGCTGGTGGCTCAGTATGTGGGGGTACTAGAGAATCTCTTGTGCTATCGGAATTGGACGAAGAGGCGGTGCTGCCATTAGAGCTGGAGCTAGATGGTGACTCAGATCCACCATGAATCGATCGCGTGGCCCTCCTCGACGGGGCGACCACGTCGGCAATCACAAACTGGCTCGGTTCCTTATAGTGCGAGGGGCAGTAGGGGAGGTCTTGGTGTTGGGAGGAATGTACTCAGTGTCCTACGAGTCCTCCTCAATGATCATACGTCGCGAAGGAGCGTCAAATTTGGATTTACCCTTAGCGGCATAGGTCGGAGCTTGCTTAGGGACCATGGTACCTGTGGAAGCTTAGTTAGTACCATAAAAAGCCAATAAAACACATGGAAGAATTTTAGAACAAGAAACAAACCAAAACAAAAAATACAAAATTGCTTGGACAATAGCTGAACTGTCGACCTACGGTGGGTATCGACAGTTCGTCGATGGAACGACGGTTCGTAGGTCCCCTCCGTAGGTTAGAGTACCCTAAATTCAGTCCACGATATGGGAACCACAGATGTGCAGAATGGTCCATCGATGGAACAATGGACCGTAGTCCACACCGTGGTTCAACACTTGATGAAAACTCTATGTGCTTTTGGCCCACGGACCTGACCTATGGTCCGTAGACTGGGTCTCGTGGGTCAGTTCTGTGCCAGGTTTCAGATGGTTCAATTTTATGCCATTTCTTTCAACAATTACAAATACAGTAGGCCTACACATGCATTTCAACATGTAATATGGTAGTTAATCATTCTTAAGGTTCCAATTTCACAGAATTTTATAGAGTATCACACCAAAACCGATGAACCCTAAGTCAAAACTTCCAAATCGGCCTATTAACTTGAATTATTCGATTTTAATTAACTTCACACTCACATACCATCATACCAAAGGGATCTTCTAGTCTACAATTTAACATTCAAACACGACGTTAACAAACCAAGGTCAAGTTCCAACTTTGTGACTTCATAATACACATAATGAATAGTGAATTCAAAGTCAGGGTGAAGTCGTTTACCTTACAAGTAATCGAAGTGGGTGAGTGTGATGATGCAATAGACTCCTTAGACCTTTGCTAACCCTTTGACACCGAACCCGGACTGTGGAATCGTTGGGGATGAAGATGAGTGATTTGGAAGAGAAAAAAATGATTTGGGATTTGGGGAAGTGAATAGGGTCTTGATCTGTGGGATATTGTGATTAAATAGGAGTGATTGTGGGAAAGAAAGAGTTTAAAAATGGTTGGGAGGGAGTTTTGGACGTGGGGGGGGGGGTGTTCTAAAAATGAAGGGGTTTTATTTAGAAGGGGTCCGGGTCGACCCAGGCAAACCCTAGTTTTGGACCCATGAGACCTCGTCTACAGTCCGTGGGTCGACCTATGGACCGTGGGTAGGGTTCTTAGGTCACTCTGACACTTAGAAAATTTTGAGGACTTACCTGGGATCTACGGATGCTATCCACGGTCTGTGGATTGACCGATGGACCGTCGATGGGGTCCGTAGACCACTGCACAATTGTTTTTCTGTAGATTTTGCCTTTTGTCCCTACACACTTAGCAACCATTAGGACTTTCTTTTTACATTTTCTGGACACTTTTTAGACACAGACCCTATTCTATATCTAGCCAACACTATTACAAAAATAAAACACCTATCAAAAGAGCAATAAAAAATCAAAATAAAAGAATAAAACTCCTATTTCGCAAATAAAAACCTATAGTTGGCTAGATTGTACATCTTGGGTTGCCTCCCAAGCAGTGCTTGATTTAACGTTGCGGCACGATGCAGACCCTTGTTTACTCAGACTTCATCAAGATAGTAGGCCTTAATCACTTCTTGCACACTCTTCAATTTCCCCATGTAGACTTTGATTCTCTGCCTCTTCACTCTGAACCTTGTTCCTTCCTTGTTCTCTAGCTCTACCGCTCCATGTGGAAATACTTGAGTGACTTTGAATGGCCCGACCCAGTTGGACTTGAGCTTGCCAGGAAACAAACATAACCTTGAGTTGAATAGAAGCACGAGATCACCCACAACAAATTCACGCTTTTCAATCTTTTGATCATGATACTTCTTCATCTTCTCTTTGTACAAGGCTGAATTTTCATAAGCTTTTAGGTGAAACTCATCAAGCTCATTCATATCATTCACTCTTTGACTCGATGCGACACCCCAATCCAAATTCAACTTCTTTAGCGCCCACATGGCCTTATGCTCTAGCTCTACCGACAAATGGCATGACTTTCCATATACAAGTTGGTTGGGGGACATACCTATGGGAGTGTTGAATGCGGTGCAATAGGCCCATAGAGCATCATCAAGCCTCACTGACTTGTCCGTTCTATTGGCGTTCACAGTCCTTGCAAGGATTTGTTTTATCTCTCTGTTTGACACTTCAATTTGCCCACTAGACTGCAAATGGTAAGGAGTGGCTACATTGTGATGAACTCCATATTTCTCTAATAACGCCTTGAACAATTATTACAAAAGTGGGAACCTCCATCGCTGATAATCACCCTAGGTGTACCAAATCGGGAGAAGATACTCTTTTTCAGGAATGCGGTGACACTCTTACCTTCATTGTTTGAAAGCACAATTGCTTCCACCCATTTTGATACATAGTTTACCGCAACAAGAATATACTTCATCCCATGTGAACTCACAAATGGACCCATGAAGTCAAGGCCCCAAACATCAAATAACTCAATCACCAATATCGGATTCATAGGTAGCTCTTGCTTCTTTGAAGTTCCTCCTTTTCTTTGGCAACTGTCACAAGACTTGGCGAAATCATGAGCATCGTGGTGGATAGTAGGCCAATAGTACCCACACTGCAAGATTTTATGAGCAGTCCGAATACCACTATGATGCCTACCAACAACAAATGAATGACACGCCTCTAGTATACTCATCATCTTAATCTTAGGCACACAACAATGAATAATACCATCAGTGCAAATACGAAACAAGGAAGGCTCATCCCAAAAGAACTTCTTCACATCATGTATAAACTTTTTCCATTGGTGAGACGACAAATCCGAAGGAACCAAATCTCTTGCCAAATAATTAGAAAAATTTGTGAACCAAGGGATAAGATCAAAAGAAGCAGCCAATACCCGTTCGTTTGGGAATGCATCATTAATTTCAGCCCCATCTCCTAACTTGAGCATCGCTTCCTCCTCCAATTTGGACAAATGATCGGCAACTTGATTCTCTGTCCCTTTTCTATCTTTCACCTCAAAATCGAACTCTTACAACAACAATACCCATCTAATCAACCTCAGTTTTGCATCCTTTTTACCTATCAGATACCTCAATGCAGAATGGTCAGTATGCACTATGACCTTAGTACCAAGCAAGTAGGATCGAAATTTCTCGAATGCGAAAACCACGTCAAGGAGTTCTTGTTCAATCATCGTATAGTTCTTTTGATCCACATTCAGAGCTTTGTTGGCATAGTAAATTGGATGAAGAACCTTCTCTCGCCTCTGTCCCAATACCACACCCAACGCCACTCTACTCACATCACACATCACTTCAAATGGTTGTCCCCAATCCGGTAAAATGATGATAGGTGTTGATACTAACCTTTCTTTCAACTCTCAAAATGCTCTCAGACAAGCATCATTAAAATCAAACTTACACTCCTTTTCGAGCAGTTTGCACAATGGGTGTGCAATTTTAGATAAATCTTTGATAAACCTTTGATAAAAGCCTGCATGCCCAAGAAAACTTCTAACACCTTTAATAGAGATATGTGGTGTAAACTTTTCTGTTACCTCAACTTTCTCTCTATCAACCTCAATACCTTCTCAGAAATTCGATGACCCAGAACTATCCCCTCTTTCACCATAAAGTGGCACTTTTCCCAATTGAGCACAAGATTGCAGTCTTCACACCATTTTAGTACCTTGGCCAAATGCATCAAACAACCATCAAACGAGTCACCTACCACAAAGAAATCATCCATAAATACCTCAATAGTATCCTCCACCATATCAGAAAATATCAACATCATGCAACGCTGGAAGGTCGCTGGAGTATACACAACCCAAATGGCATTTTTTTGAAGGCAAAAGTCCCACAAGGACAAGTGAAGGTGGTCTTCTCTTGGTCTTTCGGTGCTATGGAGATCTGATTGTAGCCCGAATACCCATCAAGAAAGCAATACCAACCCTTGCCAGCAAGGCAGTCCAATATCTGATCCATGAACGACATTGAGAAGTGATCCTTTTTCGGGCATTCAACTTGTGGTAATCCATGCATACTCTCCATCTGCTCACTGGCCTCATCTGAACAAGCTCATTCTTCACATTAGGAACCACAGTAATCTTACCTTTCTTAGGTACACACTGAACTGCACAGACCCAACTACTATCTGCAATGGGGTATATGACTCTAGCATCCAACCATTTGATGATTTCCTTTTTCACGACCTCTTGCATAGGTGAATTTAGTCTCCTTTGGTGCTCAATACTTGGCTTTCTATCCGGCATGAGTTGGATTTCATGATAACAAATGCCGGGAGGAATCCCAATAATGTCCGCAATAGTCCATCCAATTGCTCGTTTGAACCTTTTCAACACAGAAACCAATGCCTCTACTTGTACCTCACTCAAATCGACCGCAATGATTACCGGTAAAGTGTCATGTCTCCCTAAGAATACATACCTCAAATGCGATGGTAGAGCCTTGAGCTCCAATTTTGGAGCTTCTTCAACAGACAGTTTTGCGGGTGGAGAGTCAGAATTCTTCAAATCTAGCTCCAACTTCTTTGGCTTGGAACGAAATTCGAACCTATCAAGTGCAGCAAATAATTCATCATAGTCTTCAATACCATCACCCTCAAAATTCATAATTACCGCTGCCAGCGCATCAACACCCAACCTCTCTTCAATAGACACTTCAGAACCCCGCTCCATAATATGATTCACCGCTGATATGGACTTGAGATCGCTTTCCTGCTTCATAAACCTACAAATATTGAAAGTTACCTTTTCATTATTCAATCAAAACTTCATCTGCCCTCTGTCCATATCAACCAAGGTGCGCCTTGTAGCAAGGAATGGTCTCCCTAAGATCATGGAAACCTCAAAATCAACCTCACTATCAAGTATCACAAAATCCGCTGAAAAAATGAACGACTCCAATTTCACAAGGACATCTTGGAGAACACCAATGGGCTTCTTCACAGTTCTATCAGCCTTGAGTAGTTGCATTGCAGTCAGTTTTGGAGCCCCTAAATCCAACTTCTTGTAGATACACAATGGCATCAGATTAATGCTAGCACCCAAATCACACAACACCTTCGCAAAATGCAACAACCCAATGGTACAAGGAATAATGAAAGCACCAGGATTCTCTTTCTTCCGCACAAGTAACCTAGTAGCAATAACACTGCAATTATGCAACCTCTCATCATTCTCAAAACTGACGACCCTCTTTTTGGTCACCAAATCCTTCATAAATTTTGCATACCCAGACA
Source organism: Solanum pinnatisectum (assembly GCA_035578085.1). NCBI lineage: Eukaryota > Viridiplantae > Streptophyta > Magnoliopsida > Solanales > Solanaceae > Solanum > Solanum pinnatisectum. Next base: position 19,023,600 of record CM069076.1, on the reverse strand, counting down.
TTTTCTCCAAAGCTTCTATCAATTGAACATTGACGGAAAGCTGCTTCACCATAGTAATGAACCTGCGGTATTTTCCTTCTATGGTCTTCTTCACCAATCTATGTGGGAATGGAGGTGGAGGTCTAGGCATGGGAACAACTTTTTGGGTCACCTCTGCTTCCTTCTTTGTAGCATTTTTAGACTCTCCAGTAACCTCAACCTCATCATTATCTCTTTTTGCCACAATTTCAATCTCAGACGGCATAGGGGGATCCATGGTCTGTTTACCTCCTCGAATGGTAACTGTCATACAATGCCCATTATTTTTCAGATTATGGATGGTGTTGCTAGAAAGTGTGCCAGACTGACGTGGGTTCATTGTAGTGGACAACTGATTAAATTGCTTCTCAAGTTGCTTGATCGACACTGCATGGGCATCAACTTTTTGACCGATTCCAGACAAGTCATTTTGCATCTCTTTCACATTCTCATCAGTCGCATCAAACCTCTTCATCATCTCTACATCATATCCTCAATGTGTGACATATTACCCCCATCTTCTCGATTGCTAGATTTTGAATTTGTAGGTGGAACATAGGGCCAGCTCTCTTATTGATGTTACCATAGTTGTTCCGATTGTAATTGTTATCACGATTGTAATTCCCATCCCGGACATAGTTCCCTTCTCAATTATAGTTTCCATAGTTCTGACCTTGGTTTCCTTGACCTTGGCGCCAATTATCTGAGTTGGAACCTTGGGCGTTGGCTTGGAAACCCCCCGTCTGATCATTCACTAAATAAGCATCCTCCTCATAGTAGCATTCCTCAACTTGTAGTGGTGGAGTTCTAGTCAGATAGTTTACCGTATTCACTTTCTCTGTACCTCCACTCACATGCTTCAATACCAACCCAAGTTCTGTCCTCATCTAAGCCATCTCCTCATGAATGTCATCACTAGATTGATCTGGTGCGACTTGAACAACGAATGTGCTTCTTCCAGTATTATCCTTTCTAGTGCTCCATGCCTTATTATTCCGGGAAATCATCTCTAATTTTTCAGCGATCTCCCCAAAAGTGCACTCACCATAGGATCCTCCAGCGATAGTATCTAGCACAACCTTTCCGTTGTCATCCTGCCCTCTGTAGAAATACCCCTTCAATGACTTGTCATCTATGTTGTGATTTGGAACACTTCTGATGAACGCAGTGAATCTATCCCAAAAACTGCTCACAGACTCTCCAGGTAATGAATTGAATTATATGAAAGCTCAACAAACCACACCGCAACATCACTAGTCAATGATAGATGGAAGACTCTCAACCCTATGACACCCATATCCAACTCCGGTCGCACCACACAACTCTTACAGACACTTCTTAATTTAGCCATGTGACCATACATATCTTCTGAAGCTAGCCCAGAAAACAACCCTCTCGCTCTAAGCATCTGCACCAGACTGCTCATCACCACGAATGTGTGTCCTAGAGGTAGATGAGGGAGAACAATAGGTCCTTCTGATTCAATGGTATTGAAGTCAACCCTGTAGTTATCACGAAACCTAGGTTCTGGCGGATTCTGTACCTTGAAAGCGTCTCCGAGTAGCTTACCACCACGAACGTGAGCATTCTCATTACCAAGTCTAGACGGTTGTAATTCAACTCCATCCTCATGCTCCTCTATCATTGGATTATTATAGACCCTTTGGTTATTCATTTTTCTCAAAGTTTTGCTTAGTTATGGTTCGTATGGGGTCAATGGTTCGCCTCAACTCCGTGTACTTAGCATACACTAGAGTAAAAACCTGTAGAAAACAAAAACAAAAGAAAACATAAAATCAGGAAATAATTGACTAAAGTTTAATAATGTAGTTAAACATAATCTAAAAGGCTTATTCCCCGGCAGTGGCGCCAAAATTTGTTACGCTCAAATTACACCTCCCTAAAGAAGTATAAGCAATCGTTGTCAAATAAAGAATCCAACTTGTTGGTTGGGGTCGATCCCATGAGGAATATGGTTCAAACCTAAACTTAACTAACGATTATTTCCGTTTAGTCAAGCTATTTCCGAAATTAAGTAATTAAAAGGGGGGGGGGCTTTGTGTAAACAAGCAATATATTATTGATTGTTAAGTAACAAGTAAGCAAGATTCAAACTTTGTTGTTATCAATAGGAGAGAGAAACTAGGGCATATGTGTTCTCCACGAGCTCTTAACGCAGTAATCCTAAAAATAGTAATCCTTTCCTAGTGTTTTACATGCGAAGTTGGTAAGATCGGTATCCCTAAGTGATTGGTCTTCCAAGTAAGGAATTTCACCTTGGTCCGGCTACGAGTGTATACTTTACTAACCCTTACCTTTAACTCAGATTAGACATCACATCAATGTATGTCTTAATTTTCACCCTCGCACCAATTGACATTAGACTATTAGATAGCATCCACTAAATCTCTGTTGTTAATTCTTTTCTCATTAACTATCTCCTTGGTTTGGCAAGTAACAATGAGGCGAGTTCTAACGTTGCGCACCATTAGAAAGACTTTGTTATTATTCATACGTTGTTAATTGCTCATGGTTCCCACAACACTAGTTGTAGATTTAGCTACTCATGCTTAAAAAAAAAATTCATGTTTTGATAAAGAGAATTAATGAACTTACGATTAGAGTAGAAGAAATAATCTCCAATTGAATTTCAAAGTCAAAATCTTGTAAAATGAAATCCAAAAAATCAAATTGCTAAAGTTGCAAGTTAATTCCGCAAAATACCAAGAACTAAAATTAAACTTGTCTAACCCCCAAAAAATGAGGTTTACATACCCTATTTATAGAAAAAAACATGTCCTAAACAAAAAGGAAATGAAATAAGGAAATAAACTTTTGGAACGCGACTTTGATCGATGACTTGACCTATGGACCATGTGTCGACCTATGGTCCGTAGGTCCCCTCTATTGGTCAACACTTAGAACTTTTCAGTAGAGGCTGGAACCTTCAACTCCCAGTTTATCATCGATGGACGTGCAAGACAGACCGTAGGTTGATCTACGATCCGTGGGTCTTCTTCCATGGCTCCACACTTAGGATTTTCATCAGGTACTGGAACTTCAACTCCTAGTTCATCAATGAAGGATGTGCAGGATGACTCGTGGTTCGACCTACGATCCGTCAGTTGAATCCGTGGTTCCACACTTGGTCAAACTTCCCTGATGCCCCATCTACGCCTACCCATCAATGGACCATTGAAGGACCTACGGTCCGTGGATCGTGTTCGTGGGTGGCTCCTTTTATACAATTTGAGCTGTCATCTCACTCAACTGTGTCCAAGCCTATTTCTTGCAAACATAACACACAAAACATTATTTCTACTACAAAAATGGCCCTAGACACATACAACTCTTAAGTGAAATGTATCATAAATACCGTAAACTCACGATATATCATGAAACATGATCAAATCACTTGAAAATCACCTGGGAAAACATATATATGATTTATAGAGACAATTTGGGAATTAGTTCTTATGTATATAGGAGATTTGGTATATATACAATGAAACAAAATTCATGAAACCATCAATATAGAGACATACAATTGTTATCAAAGAAACAATTTATCATTGCATCTCAATGGAGATTGAAAATGTATGAATGAAAACTGAATTTTTAAGTACTAGTCGAGGCATTATTAGATGTATAAGAGATACCATGAAATATTGCAATACTAGCAAAAGTAGCGGTGAAGTCAAACAATTAGCATAATCATATCAAGTTATACTAAAACATATTTACAGGGAAGGAAATACTTTGATGGCTTACATAGCTAATATAATATTTAACACAAATAGCAAAATCAGTTTTACTATCTATCTGTCTGTCTGTCTTTCTAAGTTGTGACTTTTTCAAAGCATTGTGACTGATGAATCCAAGATTTAGACTTATTTAGGGCTCCGTTTTGATAGTGTAGTGTCCTCAAATTCCTAATTTATGCTCTAAACTGATGTTAAAGTTTTGATTTGCAGCATTTAAGGCTAACAAGCAAGGCAAGGACACTAGAGGAAAAAAAAGGAACTAACAAGCCAAAGGAGTGGAGAAGAGCGATTCTAGTGATCGCCAAGACCACTTGGTGGTTCGTCGAGTGGCCCACTAGCCCGCCTAATTTTACAGTACACCACGTCTGTAATAAGAGAAATTTGGGTGAATTGTGTCCCATATTAGGGAGTCACCAAATGGATTGGCGAAGAGAGGCTGTACAGCCGAAAGCATTGAAAGAGCAGTGAAGATGCAACTGAATTGGCGATCCAAAGGAACAAAGGGTGCATCGCGGAAGTTATTAGCGATCCCGATGCAGACCGCCTAAAGTTCCAGTGCATGTTGGATGAAAACATAAAGCAAGAAGGCAATGGATTGGGGCGATTGGTCAATCATTGACTGGTTGGTGAAGCTCGACTTTCCTCGCCGATTGACCCCAAAAGGTTAAATCTTGGATCAGTATAAATTGATATTTGGAAGAGAACGAAACTTTGTAAGAATAGAGATTTAGAACAAAAACACACTCGTTGTTGGTTTTGAAGATTTTTCAAAGTAGATTTTGATTTGGGTATTGCAATTTAAGGAAGATTCGTTCATTTTTAGATTGTGGAAATCAATACCCAGCTATGAAACATGTAATAGGTATTGAATTCTTACTTTTTATGATGACTAGCTAAAACCCTATTCTTGGGGGTTTGACCACGAGACAAATTACTTAATTTAGTTAAGTGGGTTTTAGAAATTATTGATTATAATGCTAAATTGAAATGGGTCTGATTTATCGCTGATGTTGAATTGCTTTATTGCATGTTATTTCAATAGAGTTTAGTGTTTTATGCTTGCTCGAGAGTGGGGTGTGAAACCAAAGCGATAAATTGGCATTTGTAGTAATTGGGCTATTGTAGGTTCAACTCGAGAGAGTGAACCCTAAGTTTCGGTCTACCTATCTAGCTCGAGAGAGTGCATGTAACACTTCAAAAAATAGTAGGATAAACTAGAGCCTAAACGTAAGGGTTAAAAATCATAAAATGACTTTCCGTAGATTAGTAGACCCTCTAGACTTGAAATGGAGGCTACAAGAATCAAGACCAAAGGGAAAGTGCCAAGGCAAAGGGGCCAAGCCAAAGACAAAGGCCAAGGCTGCCCCTAGCTTGGAGCACACTGCCTCAACTTCACGGCCATCACCACGGCTCGTGGGAGATCTCGTGGAGTTGCCTTGGCCATTGAGGAGTAGCCACCTAGTTGCCTAACTACTGCCTCAAGGTCCATGAGAGAGACTACGGCTAGTGGTCTTGACTACGGCTCGTGGAGTCCCTCGTGAAGATGCCTTGGGAAAGTGAGCTTAAGGCCCCAAGTAGCATAGCTATTGCCTCAAGGACCACGAGAGGGACCATGGCTCGTGGAGTCCCTCGTGGGAATGCCTTGGGCTTGTGAGCTAGTGGCACCAAGTGCCTAGCTACTTCCCCAACTTCACAAGTGGGACCATGGATCGTGGTCCTCACCATGGTTCGTGAAGGTGGCTCGTGACACCAGGGCGTGGTCACTTAATGAAGGTTAGTTAAGTCTTTTCCTTTTTAAGTCCGATTAAAGTGGGGTCGTTTTGGGTATTTTTAGGGGTACTATATAAAATGTTTTTAAGTCAAAACTCCCTAAACTAAGTCATTTTTCACAAACACCCAAATTAAATCTAAAGTTCATCTTCCTCACAATATTTCTCTCTCTAAAACCCAAAGAAGAAGAAGAAGAGAAGAATTGGAGCTAGGGTTTGAAGGAAATCAAAGCTTCTTCCTCAATTACTTTGAAGAATCATCCTAAGGTATGGTGGCTTTTTATCTATGGGTAGCTTTCACCCATAGAGTCCATTCAAAACTTGATTTCAAAGTTTACAATTTCATCAAATTCTAGGGTCTCACTCCAATGTCATGGGTTTTCTTCTAAAACGTTTTCTATGAATGATTTATGTTGGATTACGATGGAATTGATGATTTATTATTGATTTATGATGAAATCCCCCCAAGAACCCATGAATTCCCCATATTACTAAATTATGACTTCATGATGTGGGTTGATTGATTATAGAAGCATGTGATTATATTATGTCTATATTGATTTATCTTATTGAATTAAGAAGTTCCCCATATCTAAAGTAAAAATTCTAGATGCTTGGGCTGTATGTGATTATGGTCCTTGAAGGGAAAATTATGAGGGTTTGTACATGTTCATGATAATTGTGTATGAGCTTATGATTCACTTAGAGAGTGAAGATCCTATGACTATGGTGTAATTGTGGTATTGTTGAAAGATCATTCTCCCTATACCCTTACACATGACTATGCATATAATGTCTTGGACTATGAGAATATTGTTGTGTTGATTGAAAGGCTATTCTCATTAACACACTATGAACATAATGTGAAAGTTTTCCTCACATATTAATTATGATTCTAAGGTTGAAAGTCCATTCTCTCCTATTTGAATCTATGAGTTATTTTCCCTACATTACAAGATTATGAATTTTGACAAGAACATGAACTATACTTATGACTTCTCAATAAGTTCTACTTAGTGTGAGTGGGGGTATGGAACTTCACTTATGCATTGCACAGGTAGGCTTTGGAAAGGGGTTATAGCGTGGTTTTCTTATGCTATGAAGATATATAAATTTATGCATGTATTATATGGATTGTTGCTAAGAGTGACCTTACTTGCTACAAGCTATGAACATGAATGTTTACTTGTCTATGAGTATTGGCTATGGATGAGGTCAAGGTATGGTATGTATGATTATAGTGGCCTAAAAGTGCTACTTCGTGCTAGATGGGATTATGGGATCTTGTCTATGGATTGCACAAGTATGGATTAGGATTGCTTATGGATTGGTGTGACTTATGTATTTACACTATTGTGCATGATGGCTCTTAAAAATGATAAACGTGCAAGGTTTCAACTAAAATGTCCCTTTTTGCATGTTTTAAAGATTTTTATGCATGACTTCCATACTTGGTGCAATTTTGTACTAACCCATATTTTCTACATTTTTCTGTAAGGGTAGGTCCCGGTTGTTGAGATGTGCTTCCTTCTTGATCAAAGCTTTGATTGACTATTCTCCACGCTTTTGGTGAGTCCTCATGGTTCGAGGACGAAAGTTGTTGATTCTAGTTTCTTTCTTACTTTCTTTTTAAGACTATGTTGAAAAGGGCTTTGACCCTTATTGATATTCGATTGTATTAGATGGTTTAACGAGACAATGTCTAGACTTCCATTTGATTTTATAAAAAGACTTCGATTGTAAAAAGTTTTAATTCCGCGTCATTTCTATTACTTATGTTCATGATATGCTAAGGGCTTGTATGAGACCCCTTCAAGGTCAAGTATGCCGTTTTACATCTAGGGGGTACCCCTGGGTCGTGACAGTGGATGTAGTGAGGTTGTGGCTTGATTTTGGTAGTTAGCATGTTGAGGTCCGAAAGAACTCAATTGAAGCGATATAGTTATTCGAGAGAAAATTATCTTATCTAAGGCCCATCCTACCCATGAAGATTTAGTAACTATTGTTAATCACCTAGCACCCATTTAACAAGAATTTGGCAATTGGTTAGTCATTCGTCCAAGTCCCTTTTACTCATTTGACTTATCTTGTTGATTGTTATTGTTGTGATTGATAACTGCAATACAAACTTCTCTCCTGAGAAATGTGCAAACTCCTTGGTATGCCAATTTTGCTAACTATGTGGCATGTGGGTTAATACCAGAAGACATGAACTTCTATCAACAAAATCGATTCTTGTTCGATGTCAAAAGATATTTATGGGATGAACCATATCTATTCAGATAATATGCAGACCATATTATTCGGTGATGTGTGCCGGAGGATAAAGCCTATGAAATTCTAAATGTTTGTCATGCTTCACCGGTTGGGGGTCATCATAGTGGTGTTCGAACAGCCGCTAAAATTCTTCAAAGTGGTTACTACTGGCCATCCCTCTACAAAGATGCCCATGAATTTGTCAAGAAATGCATACAATGCCAAAAACAAGGTAGAGTGTCAAGAAGGCATGAGTTGCCTCTTCAACCAATTCTAGAGGTTGAGTTATTCGATGTTTGGGGAATATATTTTGTGGGGACATTTGTGAGCACGCTTGGTAACAAGTATAGTTTGGTGGCCGTGGATTATGTTTTTAAATGGGTGGAAGCGGTAGCACTACCCAACAATGAAGGGAAGAGTGTTGTCTAATTTCTAAAGCGCTACATCTTTGCAAGATTTGGCACCCTTCGGGCTATCATAAGTGATGGAGGTTCGCATTTTTGCAACCGGCTATTTGCGTCTGCATTGAGTAAATATGGAGTGAAACATAAAGTGGCAACGCCTTATCATCCCCAAACAAGTGGCCAAGTTGAGATTTTGAATTGAGAGATTAAGAGTATCTTGGCTAAGACAGTGAATGCAAATGAACTGAATGGTCTCAGAAGCTAGATGATGCTCTTCGGACGTATCGCACCTCATACAAGACACCAATTGGCATGTCCCCATACCGGCTGGTTTTTGGGAAGTCTTGTCACCTACCGATTGAACTTGAACACAAAGCACTATATGAACTAAAGGCATTAAACCTAGATTGGGCAAATGCTTCAAAAGGGAGAGTAGATCAGCTAAATGAAATGGAAGAATTTAGGTTTAGAGCTTATGAAAGTTCAGCTCTTTACAAGGAAAAAATGAAGAAATGGCATGGCTCTAAAATCCTTAGAAGAGAATTTCGAGTTGGTGACTTTGTGTTGCTATACAATTCTCGACTGAGACTCTTCCAGGGAAAGCTTAAGTCAAAGTGGTTCTGCCCTTTTAAAGTGACACACGTATTTGAGAATAGGGCCATGAAGGTCGAGGGTAAAGAAGGTCTAATCTTCAAGGTAAATGGGCAACGCTTGAAGCTGTATTTTAGGGAATGTCATGAGAATGCATTGATCAAAGTGGTGTATTTGGAAGATGCTTGAAAGCATTTCCACATCGTGCCACGACGTTAAATAAGGCGTTTCTTGGGAGACAACCCAAGCGTTAGTGGTTTTGAATAATTTGTTTGCTGAATGTGTATGTATGGGTAATTTGGCGACTCCAAGATTATTTCAGTGAACCGCCGAGTGGATCTGGAGATCGCGACTTGGATTGCTTTTGGGGCATAAAAGGTAGCTGATATACTGTAATATTTAGTGATGGATGCAGATCATTCGGCAGTACACCGAATAGATTGGGTGAGCTCGACTTTCTCCGCCCTTTGCACCTTTCTGCAGGGTAAGAATTTTGGAAATGTCGACGATGTACAAGCCCTTTAGGTGGTGCACCGATGTGACTCGGTGTACTCGATCTCGATCACCCTTTGGCTAAATTTGGAGTGGTAGCAGCCTGGATATTCAGGTGAGTGCATGTAGTTCGATGGTTTGCTTATTGATTTGGCGACCTCTATAACACCTAGCCAAATAGCCACCTAGTGAAGATTCTTTCTAACCCTACTCTGTTTATTTAGGACCAATACTTTTCATTTCTATTTTATTCTATTGTCTTTTGTTTATTGTGAGTTGTTTTTGTTCTTTGATCACATTGAGGACAATGTTGGTTGCTTTTGGTGGGGCAGTGGCTTGTTATTCTCTTGCATTTTCAAGTATCAGTTGTGGTCAATACCGCTGACTTAAATAGTTCTCTTAACTGAGAAAAATAAATGTGCGGTTACGATGGGGCAAACAGAGTTACATAGGTAATATGTTAACTTTTAGCATCTCCTTATGACTAGCCGGTTGTCGAATAAGTCTCTTGTGATGAGCATTGCACGCTAGCTAGAAAGTGTGTAGTCATGTTTGATATTGGTACCAATTCCTTGTGTGATGAGATTAATTTGAACATTGTGTGTGATGACACCTAGAATTTTTCCCGTTGGTCCGATTGATTGAGTGATGCAAGCACTTGAAATGATCTTAGGCAACAATTTTGAAGAGTGAAAAAATTTGACAATATACCTCTTTTGTGGCCAACCATGTGAGATGTGTGAACCTTTCCTGGCACATTTTAAGCCTTACCTTTTTCTTGGAAGAAACTTGAGCAATTGTGACCTCTCTTTATCCATTCACCCATACTTTCATGAAGTATGACTTGTTTGAATAGGGATGTGGTGAAAGGAGAAGGAAAGTCAAGAAGTGTGAGAAATCCCCCTTGAGTGATGGTTTTGAAAGAGATAGAACCCCTCCATGTAAAAAAAGAAAAAAGAAAAAAAAAGAAAAAAAAGAAATGGAAAAGAAGAAAGAAAATAAAAAGGCTGAAAAAGTTGTAAAATAAAGTTGTGATTATTGCTAAAGAAATGGGGTATCCGGCGGTTCATATGAAGTTGAATAATGGGGTGGATTTTGAACATGTTTGAAATGATAAAGAAGAGGAAGAAAGTGATGTTCAGACCTTACTTCATGACGGTAGTAGCCACTAAGCCTAAATGACCATACCTTTACACTCAGCCCCATTACAAGCCTTGAAAGGACCTTTGTGATCTTGAGTGAGCTGAAACGAATGTTGCTTGGAAAAGAAGGGCAAACCTATCGGTGAAGTCATGCATGTGTTCATCTTTGTGAGTGTGAGTGTTGCATGTGATTCCGGGACTTCAAATTGTTGAGAAATTTTGTGTGAATATGGAATCATCTTTGTTGTAAGGGCATTTGAGTACCTTTGTTGAGCTTGAACTTGCATTTGAAGCAAGTATTGTGAACTTGAGAATCTTTGATAATGGTGAGTCACAATTTGAATCTTTGAGTGCACAATTGATCATTGTATGAGTAATTTGAACCTTGTTTTGTGCATTTATGTAGAGTCTTATGCAGCACTATTTGTAGACATCCTTATTGAACTACTGATCTTGAGTTTTACTTGAGGACAATCAAAAGTTTAAGTTGGGGTGTTGATGACTCTGAGATTTGGACTCATTTAGGGCTCTGTTTTGATAGTGTTAGTGTCCTGAAATGCCTAATTTATGCTCTAAAGTGATATTAAAGTTTTGATTTGTAGCATTTAAGGCTAAGGATCAAGCAAGGACACTACCGGACAAAAAGTAACTAACAATCCAAAGGAGTGGAGAAAAGCGATTTTGGTGATCGCCAAGACCACTCGGCGGTTCGCCGAGTGGCCTGCTAACCCACTTAATTTTACAGTACAACACGTCTGAAACAAGAGAAATTTGGGTGAATTGTGTCCCATAACGGCAAGTCGCTGAATGGATCGGTCAAGAGAGGTTGTACCGCCAAAAGCACTGAATGAGTAGTGAAGATGCAAGCGAATTGGCAATCTAAAGAAACAAAGGGCGCATTGTGGAAGTGATCGGCGATCTCGACACAGACCTCCTAATGTTCCAGTGTATGTTGGATCAAAATATGAAGCAAGAAGGCGATAGATAGGGGTGATTGGTGAATTGACTACTGGTCGGTGAAGCCCGACTTTCCTCACCGATTGACCCCAAAAGGTTAAATGTTGGATCAATATAAATTGATATTTGGAAGAGAGACAAGATAAGAAAATTATTGTGAGAACAGAGATTTAGAACAAAAACACACTCCTTGTTGGTTTTGAAGGAGTGTTAGGACTTTGAATTAAGGTATGTTAGCTTATTCATCTATGGGTTCTTCCACCCATAGAGTCCCTTAGATTTCCCCCAATTTGTGAAGAAGAACCCCAATCTAAACTAGGGTTTCTTCCAATGTGTGGGTTTAGTTGGGTATGATTCCAATTGGTTGGATAATACTCGTTTATGATTAATTTAGTATTGATTCATGATATTATGATGAATTTATGTGAATTCCATGGTTAACACTAGTCAAATTGATGAATTTGAGTTATGTGGGTTATGCCATGAAAGGTGAAATTGAAGGTTCTAAGGTGATCTTCTGGAATAGATGTTATGGAAAAGTAATTGACAAGAATAGAAGCATGTGAACATGAATTGATACTAGATTTATGAATATATGGTAGATCATGATTTATAGTGATTGAATTTGGGACTTATGATGAATTATGACTAGAATTGCCTATGACTAAGACTTGTGACTAATATGTCTTGTGATCTATACTAATATGATGATTGTAGAGTAAAGCTTGAGAGTAGGGATTGAAATCAAAGATGATGATCACTAGGGCTTCTAGAGTAAGTCTAGCATGAGAGGTAGCTTGCATTAAATTGAGTAATCTAGGGTATAGGGTTGTTGTGAAAGGCTTTTACCCTTATGACCTTCCTAGAACTAAATGAATGCTTGTATGTAGAATGTGAAAAGTCTTGTCACATAGAATGGTTCTAGATTGAAAGGTTAATCACCTAAAATGAATCAAAGCATGTTATAATAGAATAGCTTGAAGTTGTGACATATGATCCCTTTATGTATAGTTTGACTTAAGTAGCATGAGTTAGGAGTTATCATGGTAGCTTGGGATTGAGGAACCATACTCTCCTAAGGTTAACTTGAATTAGCATTTGTCGGATGCTTTTCATGATAGCTTGAATTAGTATAGGCATGGTAGCCTAGGATTGATAATCTATACTCTCCTAAGGGTAGCTTGAACTAGCATTGTTAGAATGCCACATGGTAGCATGACTTGGTTAGGCCAAGACCACTTCATGGTAGCTTAGGATTGAGGACTAATACTTGCCTAGGGATAGCTTAGGATTGAGGGCTTATACTCTCCTAAGGTTAGCTTAGGATTGAGGATTAATACTCTCCTAAGGGTATATTTGTACTCTTCCTTGTATCACTTGGTTTTGCATGATAGTGTGTTTTCCATGGTAGTTAGGTCTAGGCTATTAGGGTGCTATTCTTTAATAGTCTAGAATGATAACTAGTAATCATTGAGTATGATAGCCTAAAGAAGTACTTAGTGTGAATGGTAGAATGTGATGCCATTCATACATGGCATAAGTTTGACTTGAAGCTACTTATGAAGTGTTTTCTTATGTGATGTGTGCTTAGCTTGGATTGTTGCTATAGTTGCCTTCCATGATATGATTGAATTAAGTTGATAGTTCCTTGTCTATGTGAAGTAGGTCAAGATTGACACCTTTAAATGGTAAGTATGAATATGGTGACTTCAAGGATATGCTTAGTGTGTGTGGTATTATGGGATGCCACCCATGCATTGCACAAGTGTGCTTTGAGGTTACTTAGGAGTATAGTGCTCTTATGGTATGAAAACCTAAGTCTTGACTATGAATGTGGACTATGCCCAAGAATGACCAAAAATGGGTACTTAGTTTGGATGGTATTATGGGATGCCATTCATGCATTGCACAAGTATGCTTTGAGGTGGCTTGAGAAGTAGTTCTCTTATAATATGAAAGACTAAGGGTTGAGGAATGCTAGTATGAAGGTCTAAGTAAAGACCATGCCATGTACATGATGTATCTCCTATGCTCATTATTTATGTCTTATGTTGACTTATGACTATATGATGCTTAAAGTTGGAGATTATGCTATGATGAGGTTATTACTTCTTATGCTTATGTCTTATGTTGACTAACCATTTTGAGATGCTCTTATGATGTTGTGCTAGCTAACATATTTAGTACATTTTGTACTAACGCATACTTTACCTACATTCTAATCAAATGTAGGGTTCGGAGACTTGAGTTCTATTTTGGAGGCTAGATTTCTAAGGAGCAAGGATTGGAAGATTTGGTGAGTCCTCATAGCTTTGAGGATAAAAACCATTATTTCCATTTTATGTCATTTCTTTATGTTTTAGAATTTTATATGGGCTGCATCCCGAGGGATTTATTTAAGAGTTGTATTAGATGGTTTGAGACAAAAGTGTACTAAAGACCTCTGCTTGCATTTTATGAAAAGACTTCGATTGTAAAAAGTTTTAAATTTTCTGTACTCTTCTATTATCTTATGTTATGATATGCTAAGGTCTTGTATGAGACCCCTTCGGAGTCAAGTACATCATGTTACACCTAGGGTATACCCTTGGGTGATGGCATAGATTGAGAGTAAGATATCATTTCACATTAATATATTTTTACTACCTTGTATTGTATAAATAATACTAATGAAATAGTTAACATGTAGGTGATAATGCTCAACTACACTTCATCCAATTCTAAGTATAGGTGGTCGCTAACAAGTATAAACCCAACTAGTAGTTGTGGTCGATCCCACATGGAGTGATACGGTAGAGAATTCAATTAGGAAGTTAAAATGTGTTCTAATCATTTGTAGAAGTAAAGATTTTGCAACATGAAATTAAATCACAAAGTTTCAATGATTAATATCAAATGGGGGAAATTAAGTAACCAATTAGTGAAAAAGAACAACTAACACAAAAATTAAACAATTAGAAATCGGACCTTAGGAATGTGATCAGTCGAATGCTAATTTCGCGTAATGGGTAATCACTAATTGCTTAAAGTTGTTGAATTTCAATGGGTAGGCTAGGTTTTGAATACAATAGCTATCTCTTGATTAACTATTATGTTTCAGGTGAGTTATCTTGAACCTAAACAAGCTAAACATTACCAAACTATCCAATTCCTTAATTAACCCATTTTCTCAACCTGGGTTTGTAAAGACGCAATCAAACCCACTTTCTCAAGCAAGATCTTAAAGACGCAATCAATACAACTATCAATCAATCATTTTACTCTAACACCTCTTTCTCAAGAAAGCATAGAGAGCTAAGTTAGAATTGAATTTGCAACTTCAATTCATCAATTAAAGCATGAACAATTAATTGAACCCACTTCAAAACAACATTAAAATCAACAATTAATAATACCCATTAGCTAATTAATGCATTCGACTACATGATCACACTCCTAAGGTAAGGGGTTTTAGCAAAACATAGCGGAAAGTAAGAAATCGTTACCAACATGGTTTTCCATCTGAATTGATAATGATCCGCAATACCTAATGCTGAAATCAAAGCAAAAATCTTACAATCTCCGATTCTAGATCCCAAACTTCTCTAAGTATGTTTAACAATGTGAAAAATGTAAAAACTTTCAAAGACTCAAGAAAACACAGTGTGGGAGCTTCTTTTCTTCTTTCAAAAAATGAATTTATACGTTCCCAAGAACTTAACATGGGATCCGATCAACTTGATGAACTGCCAAGTTGTGATTCTTCTCGCATTTTGGCCTAACTCCTGCAGTAAATTGTTCTGGAAGCTTAGGGGAGCTGGATCGCAACCGCCAACCCATTCAGTGAGTCTCCAAATCGTCCTTTTGGTCGCCAAACTGGTTTGGAACATGGGCCGCTTCGCTGGAACTTTAGACGAGATGCAGGCTCACTGATCGAGTCGCCTAGTGGCTTTTGCGAGCTCCAAGTTTTCGTTTCTTCAGTTCTTCCAACTTTTTTTGCTCCTTTTCTCATCGTAATGTCTTTGCCTTGCCCTTAAACCTTCATTTCTACATATTAACACATTAACATCAGTTTATGAGCACAAAAATAGGCATTGAGGACACTAAATCATTGAATAATGAGCCCTAAATGAGTCAAAATTCCCGACTCATCAACACCCCCAACTTAAAATTTTTCTTGTCCTCAAGTTAAACGAAGAACAATCAGGTCAACAGGGATGTCTACAAATAGTGCTCCTTGAGACTGAACATGAATGCACACAAGCTTCAATCTACACACGCAATGTTCAATTGTGCACTAAAAGTCTCAAACTATGACTGGCTATCATCAATTAGAGTTCATGCACAATGCTCACTTCAAATGAAAATTTATGCTCAACATGAGTAATCTAATGCCCACACATCAAGAATGATTCCACCCTTTTCACAAAGCTAATCAAGGAATACAATTTAAGGAATCAAAATCATCTCTCACAGTCTTAAAGAGAAAAACATGCACAATTTTACCCATAGGCTTGCCCGTATTTTCCAACCAATACATCATTCGGCTCATGCAAGATCAAAAAAGTCTTTCAAGGTTTGTAATTGGGCTGGGGGTATGGGTATGATCATTTTTTCTTAGTGACTTCTACCTTCATGAAGCATGACTCAAATTTCACTTCTTCTCCTTTTGTTTCATTCTTTTCATCTTCACAACTCATCCTTGGCATATTCAGAGCACATAAATTTTTTGGTATGGTTCATTAGACACTCATTTTATTTCTACAATTCATGGTTGATTTAGATTTTCATTTCTTTTCTTTTATTTTCTCTTTTTTATATGGAGGTATTTCATATTTTTCTTTAACACAAGTTCCCAAGGATGAATTTCATGAACTTCTTGCTCGAGTTCTTTCCTCATTTTCACCACACCCCCAACTTAGTCTTTTGGGCAAAGTTGACTATTCAAAAAAATCAATGCTTCACGAAGGTTTTAGGTGGGGAGGAAACAAATATTTTTGTTCACATTTCATCCAAAGAAAAGGTTAGACTCAAGTGGTGGCAATCTAGGTTCACACACTCATATGGTGGTCACACAAAGGTATAGCAATTAGGTTCACTCTAAAAAATTTATGCCTAAGTTCATTTCCTTCATTCATCAAAGTTAGTCAATTGGACCAATGAGGCAAGTTCTAGGTATCACCATGCACATATTTCAAGCGAACCTCACCACACAAGGCATTCAACACAATAATCTATTATGACTCTATAAGTTAAGCTTGAGTGCACCGATCATTACAAGACTCACTTCGACAATCGACTAGTCATAATTAGATGCTAAGAGTTCACACATGACTTATGCAACTCAAATTGCCTTGTTGGACTTGCACAAATATATTGTTCATCAAGAACACTATTCAAGTCATCGGTATTAATTACAACAGACACTCAAATGTATAAGAGAACAAAAATCACCCACAATCACGCAATTAAGATAGAAACCAATGAAATAAAGCCAACATTCACATTTCATCAATGAGGAAAAGTTAGAACAAAAGCAACAAAACACAAAATATCCAAAAGACAAAATAAAAACAAAACACAACCAAATATCCAAAAGGAGGCTAGGTATAATAATAACACCACCAACTTAAACTGCACAAATTCTTCAATGTGCATTAAAAACTAAATATCTCAAAAGTAAAGAAAGTGGAGAGAGAGTAAAAATCCCCCTGTCAGGCTAAGCCTGGGTGAACTCTGCACATTTGGGGTGGACTCAATATGGGCATTTGTGCTCGGCTTGTCTCCAACTTTAGAAGTCTATTCAACTACATCCTTTGTGAGCTGAGACCCACTCGAGCGAATCATAGATGTGTCACGCAGTGACGCCTCCATAGCCACCTGGACTAAATCCCCATCTAGGTCCTCCAGATTCTCAAACACTGCCTCATCACGAGCTTCTAGCTCCTCCTCATTCATCTCAAGTGTGTCGGACTCATCAGCTGTAATAGCATATCCGGTCACAGTAGTTAGAGGGATCTTAGAACAACCGCCATATCAACACTAGAGTCCTAGGGCACATCTACATTGCCCCACAACATCGAGATATCCATGTATTTAATCTCATCCACATCGTGTCAGAGATCGGTAATATTAGCCTTCAAGGCTGTCACATCCATAGAGCTACAGTTCGATGTCTCGCAAACCTCTACCCGAATAGTAAGAGCATCCAAAGCTACCCCATGGGCCATGATCATCGTTGTGCTCTCAACTTCTCCTAAATGGGAGCCAATGCTTTTGCTATTGCACGATCAATCATAGAAGACACAATGGCCTCAACCCTTGTAGCCCTCATATCAACTAAATATGAAAGGTTGCCCATTTTGTAATTCATAGCCTGTATCAAGAAGGGATGGGAAGTAGTAGCAGGTGCAGGTGCAGTAGAGGTAGAAGAGTTGGGTATGCCTGTCAGCTCAACCGTTGGCGTAGACCGAGGGGCATCGACCTCCATGGCCTCAACATCAACCACCGGAGAGGTGACACCGAAGCCTTGTTCCTCCTTTCCACTTCATCCTTCATGTACTCTGCCTCAATCCTCCGAATGTTAGTCGACGATGCTGGAGTCACCTTTTATTTGTCTTCACCACAATTAGCACACCAGCCCGACAACACAACTCACTAGTTAGTAGTGGAAATGGTAACGAGGTCTGGTTTTGTTTTTCCCTAATCACCATCTCCTAGGAAATAATCACCCCGAGATTCAGCAGCTCTCGATCAAGAATACATCTCGGTAGTGCAACTTTAGGATGCCTGATAATTGATTCATTTTGAGAGGCACTAGGGTGCTGGAGATGAACCCAAACCAATAACGAGCAGCCATATGTAAATCCTTCTTCTCAATCACCACTCTCGCACTAGCCAGGGAGAGTAGCATCGCTCAGCTATGGGACCAACCACCCCTTTAAATCTTCCAGGGTCTTTTTCTTGATTATGTCGGCCAAAGGATGTATGGTGTGCGTAGTGCAATCCAATAATTCATTGATTTCGGTGTAGCTGCACTTTAATTTCTTGCCCCACACCTTTACATAGTCTACCAGTGCCATCGACCCAACTTTCTTCTTCCCTTTCGGGATTAACCTTGTATAACTCTCATAAAATTCCCAAACCCAGGAAGGAACATATGGGTTTTGGGGCTTGGTGAAGTGTTGGAACTTGTGGAAATACAACGTCTCCCACACATCTGGATACTTGTCTACCACACCATCGGTAGACAAGTGCTTCTCCTATAAAATGGTCCGCAACCTGGCTGCTTTTAGGCGATTCATAGACCATGACAAATGTTCTGGGACTGGAGGCACTTGAGGTGCCTGTACTGTTGCAGTGCTGGAGGTGTCGGGAGTGCTGGATGTCTGGCCAATGAGTCATGAACTACTTTAGAACGTAGTTCAACACACCTCTGCTTCACCCACCCTCCCTCAGTTTCTGGTGTGTGCATTGGAGTAATGGACCTTGCAACTTCATTCCTTTCAAACTCAGAAGAGGTAAGATGAGTGGAGTTGATGCCCATGCTGTTCGATGAGCTTGAACTCAAACTGGAACTTTCGATTACCTGTTTCTTCCCTTTGCCCTTCACATTCCCCTGAGGAGGCTTAAGATGAGTGGCCTGGGGAGGTGTGACCTCTGCTGCAATTAAGACTCTTTTTGCCTTTTTTCGGGGTGCTGGACCTTTCATCGGAAGCTTTGGTCTAGCCATATTTGTTGGAAAACAAAAACCAAACACATGCGGTGTAAAAGGGTTAGCAAAATGTCATTTTCAATAATAGTGCAGGAAAATTCACCAATCCACTTGGCCAGTCACTGAAGCCATTCAACGAGCAGTAAAAGACTCACCGAAAGTTTTAGAATGAACAAAAAAGTAGAAATTCAGCATAAAAGGGTGATATCACAGACCATTCGACGAGTCACCAAGTGAACTCACAAATAACTTCACCAAATTTCATAGAAACAATTAGTCAAAAAGAAAGTTCGAAAGGTGAGACGAAACTCATTCGCCAGTCACCTAGTGTACTCGGTGAGCACATGCGTATTGTCGAAAGTTACTGTGCAACATACTAACAGATCAGGTCAAAACGCTGATAAGGGGGTCACTTGGCAAGCCACTGAGTCACTTGGCAAGCTTGACTCACCTCGTCAAATGGCCCAACGTGCCCGATTTCCAACATGAAGCCCAATTCACAATGCATAGCGTATGAGAACTAATTTCAAGGACAATTCTATGCAATTCAAACCTACCCATGACGATAACTTACCCCGGAGTACTCAGACTTCCCCCAATTGATCTAGATTTGACCAAACAACAATTTTTCCCTTAAGAATGATGTTACCCAATCCATCATTGGGCAAATTCGAGTTGTTTGGTGAAACTTGGGTTACTCTAACTTAAACCCACACAAAACCCAACATGCAAACCCATAATTTACATAGTTCAAACGCCAATCTCAAACTAATTTAGGCTAAACAAGATATTAGGCATGCTTGATTTCTAAATCGATATTAACGAACAACTTAACACAGAATCAAAGAAAATAATAGATCTATGAACTAATCAAACACACGCTCGACACAAATTTTGCAATTTAGAAAAACAAGTTAGGATATACAACCTCAAGTTCAGAAACGTGACAGTAAGGCAAGGGGAAATATTAGGTAACACATTAGATTCTGAGCACACGAGGATACCTACAAATATTGAAAAGAAAAACTATGATATAAAATCTGATTGAAAGTGTGCAAGAGTCGAAAAGTTTAAAATAAGTATAAGGTTTGAATTTAAAATGGTTGAAAGGCCTTTGAGCTTTCAATTCACACCTCACACGGCAACGCTCATTAGCGCAGCCGATCGACTTGGCGATTTGCCGAGTGGAATTTAGTTTATCGAATTCAATAGAAACTCGGCCATCCAGTTTGTCACGACCCGATAGTACCCCCTAGTCATAACACGGCGTACTCGACCCCGAAAGGGTCTAATACAGGCCTTATAGCATTCTTGAACATAAGAACATAGGAAAATAGACAAGAATTTAAAACTTTCTTTACAATCGAAGACATTTCCATCAAAAGAAAGTGGAAGACTTTCTAGACTTTATATACTATGTCTCAAACCATCTAATACTTTGAATACAACATTGGGACTTGGCCCATACAAAAGCTTTAACATAAACTAAAGACATAAAAGGAACACAATGGGTTTTGTCCTCAAAGCTATGAGGACTCACCAAGTCTTCATCTTCAAGCACCTTAGAAGCCTATCCTTCAAGCATAGAACACCAATATCTCCAAATCCTACACTTTGATAAAAAGGGTGAAGAATGGGGTTAGCACAATTAAGTACTAAGTATGATGACCATGCAAAAACATGATTAAAAAGGACATTTGATTTGAAAGTCATGCTTTATGCCATTTTAGTAAAACTTCATGAATATGAGTAAAAGAGGCATAATATAAGAGACAACCAACATATAAGTCACATATTCACATTTGACCAAGATCAACATATAAACCTTTACCTTTAGCTTAAGCCTTCACCTCAAGTAACCCTCAAGCTATACCTTGTGCAATGTATGGATAGCGTCCATACCACCACCAACACTAAGGCACCACTTTAAGGTCACCATAAGTGAACTTACCATTCATCCTTTCCACCTTTACACAATAAAGTATATAAGAGACATAAACAATACATGAGTCAGACCATCACTTTAAGACCAGCATCTAATACAACTCTAAGTCATACTTGTGCAATGTGCAAGTAGCATCCAATACTACTACTCACACTAAGTACTCCTTTGAAGTCACCATAGACAAGGCACATTCATATACGATAAGTTATGATAAGGAAGTACTCATAATACAATCCAAGTATAAAATGTATCTTCACATAAGAGTCAATGTTTCTTAATAAAATCATTTAGAGGACTTTCATACGTTATTCATTAAGACTTAGAGAACTCACTATAGACCCTTCAAAGCCTACTCGTAAAATGTATAGATAACATCCCATACTACTACCTACACTATGTAGTACCTATCAAGTAACTAGAGTGCACATCTCACATGATGGGAATAAGCGTTTAACCGACATAAACCATGCAAGCTAGACATGGAATTCGGTGTCATATAGCCCCACACCATAAAAAGGTGTTCTACTTGCCTAAGGTAGAATGGTAACATTAGCTCGGATGGAATCTGCTACCAAATATCCTATGTGGGCACATAGTTATGGGATAGGAAGATGTTACTTGGAACTCTAACCTAACATTGGGAGAGTTTCCATCTAACCATATCCACTCGGTGCTTAATCTACATTCCCATAGATTATTTCATTCATATTACATTAGTGTATTAGGGAGGAATGCCATAGGCTTATCGACCCATGATACATCATTAACAAGGAAGGAATGCTATAAGACTATCGATCCATGGTACATTCAAGGATAGCTCTAGAGTCCCCATGAAAAGATTGCCATAAGCCTATCGATTCATGGTCCCTTATTACATTCTTATACTCATGAAAGGAATGCCACTACCATATCGATATACGGTACATTAACTCAGTAAGAAGGGAATGCCACTAGCCTATCGATTCTAGAGTCTTCATTACAGTAGATCATTTATGAAAAGAATGCCTTAAGCCTATGAATTCATATCCTTCAACTTAAGACACATTCATTACTCATATATGAAAGGAATGCCATAGCCTATCGATTCATATTAATCAATTTAAGAAACATTGATTATACAATAAACGATGTATGAGCCTACCAATTCTATACTCAACACTGACTATAGAAATCCTTCACATTCTATCATCATCATTCATGACTATCAATTGAGAAATAGCCTTTCAATAATAACACATTTACATTGTATACATGGCCATCATTCTATCATTGAATCACATGCATATCCTTCACATCATAATCATGCATAGTAATAAAACACCTCCACCTTTCAAGTAGATCAACATCTCTGACACAATTTTACTACAGCATATAATTTAGTCATAACTTGCCTTCAATGCCACAAATCTCAAATCATCAATAAACAAAAAATTTTCCATAATTAAGGCATAGATAATGATATAATTCAATAACCTAAAGCAATTTAGCCATATTACAATCATAAGCTTTCATAATCAACAAACCACTTCATAAAGGCACAATTTAGGATTTGAGAGAAATCATGGGTTTATAGAGTAATTTCATCTTAAATCATCAATTAAACATCAATATAATCATAAGTTATCATTTGAAAACGTTTGATGAAAGAACCCATGAGATTGAGTAAAATCTAGGTTTTTTGAGAAACTTGTAAACTTCTTTGAAATTGACTCTAGGGTGAAAGCTAACCCTAGATGAAGGATCACCATAACTTTACTAAGATTCCCCAAGAAATTTGATGATGAAACACTTTGAATCCAACCCTAGCTCCCACTTCTTCTTCTTTCTTGAGTTAGAGAGAGAAATATGAGAGAGAAAGAACTTTGGGGTTTTGATTTGGGTGTTTTGAATAATGTAGTAAAATGAATTGTTTTAAGACTTGAAACTATTTATATTTATGATATAAACCATTTAAAATCATCCCCTCATAGTAAAATGTTAAAACAAAATTACTTAAAAACCCCTAACTTAGGCACCCCCGTCAGGGACCAAGTCCACTTTTACGGTCCGTGAAAGGGGACTACTGCCCGTGGTCCTCTTAGGCAGTGTCTCCTTTGCCTTGCCAAGCCCCAAGATGCTAAGACATCATCACGGCCACTTATATGGCCCACGGTCAAGACCACTGACCGTGGAGTGGTCCGTGAAGTTTGGGCAGTAGCTTGGCCAAAGTGCCTTGCCTCGCTTGCCACCAAGTGACCTTCACGGCCACTTCTATGGACTTTAGTCCAGACCACTAGCCGCGAAGTGGTCCGTGGACTTGAGGCAGTGCTTTGCCAAGGTTGGGCAGCCTTGGCCTTTGGCTTAGGCCTTGTCCCCTTGGCTTGGCACTTGCCCTTGCAACCCCAATCAACTTTAAAAGGTCCTTCAACTATGGAGTCTAACACGTATCTTGACGTTTATCCTCACGATTAGGCTGTAGTTAATCCTATCATTTTCCAAGCCATTATATTATCCCCCACTTAGGAAAATGACACTTTAAACAGTTTAAGGGATAACGACTCAAGAATAGCAACCCAACAATCATGACACATCAATATAAATGTATAATCATAGGAGGAAACAACAACTGCACATCAACAAGCTCAATGCATATACAAGTAAGTAAGAACTACTTCTACAAACTCTTTATGCACAAAAACATCAACAATTCTCATCTCGTTAGAGGAACTTCCTTCTCCAACTCACCTCATGCTCAATAAAACATCATAAGGCAATTTATGCAACTCTTTTCGAGATCACATTTAAACATGCTCAACAAGTCAACTCATGAAGCATTTAGGCAACTCATCATAGATGCACATCAACATGAGGAACAAAAAAAATCCATGAAAACTCATTTCCTCATATAAACATAAATTTCATCAAAACATGCATAACATAAGGAGACCATGGAAACTCATAATCACACATGACTCCAAAACATGAAACAAGCTACAAGGAACTCTTGGTTTCAAGCTTGAATAGGAATAGAAGGAAATAGATAAGGATATCAACACTTTCAACAACCTTACTATTCAACATACTATCCCCCCACTTAAGGGAAAACCCAACTAAGGCTAACATGAACAACAACAAAGGAACCTTAATCAAGACATTCACATCTTACTAGAAACCATCAACATGCCGGTACTTTAAACTAGGAAGGTGCTCATTAAGCAACTCTTGCTCACAATCAACCTTACCACATCACTCAAGGTCTCATATGAGTCTACCACATCGGGTCGAAACTCCTCAACTCACTAACCCTCTTAAGGTGAGAACATCAATCAAGCCTAACTCATGAACATCAAGGACACTTAAAGACCTTACAATCTAGGCACATTATCCCCCACTTAGGAGTATGCCTATACCAACTCTTTGTAATTTCACTTCTTTCCATCCTAAGGTCCGAGCAAGATATCACTATACCTTCATACTCATCTTACCTAGGCATTTTTAAAACACCACATTTCATCAACTCTTTCAACATACCTCAAAACTCAGCATAACCTTCTACCAACATCACAGATAACCATAAAGCAACCCATTCATACTAAAGTCAAAATCACAATCTTCCATCTCACATCTATCAAGTCACATAGCCATAGTTGGTATCATAACCAACCCTTTCTCTCCCTCAACCCTTCTAGCATACTCCTTTCAAGTGGTCACACTCTAAAGACCATCACATAAGGCACAAGAGAGATACATTATAGAGTTAAACTCTATGGCACGACTTGAAGAATGAAAAAGTGAAACTTTCTTAACACCCAATATCCTCCTATTCATAATGTGGCGCGCTTCACATTATGAACAAGACTCTACTAGATGTGGTTTGAGATAACTTAAGACCATTCTAAAATCTTGTACTCTGATACCATGTTTGTCATGACTCGAGAGCACCCCCTAGTCGTAACATGACGTACTCGACCCCAAAGGGGGTCTAATACAAGCCTCATAGCATTCTTGAACATAAGAACATAGGAAAATAGAGAAGTATTCAAAACTTTCTTTACACTCGAAGACATTTCCATTAAAAGCAAGCTGAATACTTTCTAGAATTTATATACCATGTCTCAAACCATCTAATACTTTGAATACAATATTGGGACTTAGCCCATACAAAAACTTTAACATAAACTAAAGACATAAAAGGAATACAATGGGTTTTGTCCTCGAAACTATAAGGACTCACCAAGTCTTCATCTTCAAGCACCTTAGAAACCTATCCTTCAAGCATAGAACACCAATATCTCCAAACCCTAAACTTTGGTAAAATGGGAGAAGAATAGGGTTAGCACAATTAAGTACTAAGTATGATGACCATGCAAAAACATGCTTAAAAAGGACATTTGATTTGAAAGTCATGCTTTTATGCCATTTTAGTAAAACTTCATGAATATGAGTAAAAGAGGCATAATATAAGACACAACCAACATATAAGTCACATTTTCACATTTGTAAAAGATCAACATATAAACCCTTACCTTTACCTTAAGCCTTCACCTCAAGTAACCCTCAAGCTATACCTTGTGCAATGTATGGATAGCGTTCCATACCACCACCCACACTAAGGCACCACCTTAAGTTCACCATAAGTCAACTTACCGTTCATCCTTTCCACATTTACACAATAAAGCATATAAGATACATAAACAATACATGAGTTACACCATCACTTTAAGACCAATATCTAAGACACCAACACATTCATATACGATAAGTCATGATAAGGAAGTACTCGTAATACACTCCAAGTATGGCATGCATCTTCACATTTAAACATATAAGAGTCAATATTTCTCAATTACATCATTTAGAGTACTTTCAAACATTAGTCATTAAGACTTAGAGAACTCACTATAGCCCCTTCAAAGCCTACTCGTGCAATGTATAGATAGCATCCTATACTACTACCTACACTTTGTAGTACCTATCAAGTAACTCGAGTGCACATCTCACATGATGGGAATAAGTGTTTAACCGACATAGACCATGCAAGCTAGACATGGAATCCGGTGTCATATAGCCCCACACCGTAATGAGGTGTTCCACTTGCCTAAGGTAGAATGGTAACATTAGCTCGGATGGAATCCACTAGTTAATATCCTATGTGGGCACGTAGTTATGGGATAGGAAGATATTACTTGGAATTGTAACTTAATATTGGGAGAGTTTCATCTAACCATATCCACTAGGTGCTTAGCCTACATTCCCATAGATTATTTCATTCACATTAGATTAGTGTATTAGGGAGGGATGCCATAGGCTTATCGACCCATGATACATCATTACACAAGGAAGGAATGCTATAAGACTATCGATCCATGGTACATTCAAGGATAGCTCTAGAGTCCCCATGAAAAGATTCCCATAAGCCTATCGATTCATGGTCCCTTATTACATTCTTATACTCATGAAAGGAATGCCACTAGCCTATCGATTCATGGTACATTAACTCAGTAAGAAGGGAATGCCACTAGCCTATCGATTCTAGAGTCTTCATTACAGTAGATCATTTATGAAAAGAATGCCTTAAGCCTATGAATTCATTCCTTCAACTTAAGACACATTCATTACTCATATATGAAAGGAATGCCATAGCCTATCGATTCATATTAATCAATTTAAGAAACATTGATTATACAATAAACAATGCATGAGCCTACCAATTCTATACTCAACACTGAACATAGAAATCCTTCACATTCTATCATCATCATTCATGAGTGTCAACCGAGAAATAACCTTTCAATAATAACACATTTGCGTTTTATACATGGTCATCATTCTATCATTGAATCACATGCATATCCTTCACATCATAATCATGCATAGTAATAAAACACCTCCACCTTTTAAGTGGATCAACATCTCTAACACAATTCTACTACAACATGTAATTTAGTCATAACTTGCCTTCAATGCCATAAATATCTAATCATCAATAAACCAACAATTTACCATAATTAAGGCATAGATAATGATATAATTCAATAACCCAAAGCAATTTAGACATATTACAATCATAAGCTTTCATAATCAACAAACCCACTTCATAAAGGCACAATTTAGGAATTGAGAGAAATCATGGGTTCATAGAGTATTTTCATCTTAAATCATCAATTAAACATCAATATAATCATAATTTATCATTTGAAAATGTTTGATGAAAGAACCTATGATATTGAGCAAAATCTAGGGTCTTTGAGAAACTTGAAAACTTTGAAAATTTCTTTGAAATTGACTCTAGAGTGAAAGCTAACCCTAGATGAAGGATCACCATACCTTTACTAAGATTCCCCAAGAAATTTGATGAATAAACACCTTGAATCGAACCCTAGCTCCCACTTCTTCTTCTTCCTTTAGTTAGAGAGAGAAATATTGAGAGAGGAAGAACTTTGGGGTTTTGATTTGGGTGTTTTGAATAATGGAGTAAAATGAAGTGTTTTAAGACTTGAAACTATTTATATTTATGATATCAACCCCTCATAATAAAACATTAAAACAAAATTACTTAAAAACCCCTAACTTGGGCAGCCTCGTCAGGGACCAAGTCCACTTCTACTGTCAGTGAAAGGGGACCACGACTCGTGGTCCTCTTAGGCAGTGTCTCCTTTGCCTTGCGAAGCCCAAAGATGCTAAGGCATCTTCACGGCCACTTCTACGGCCCATTGTCAAGACCACTGACCGTGGAGTGGTATGTGAAGTTTGGCAGTAGCTTGGCCAAAGTGCCTTGCTTTGCATGCCACCAAGTGACCTTCATAGCCACTTCTATGGACCGTGGTCAAGACCACTTGCCGTGAAGTGGTCCGTGGACTTAAGGCAGTACTTGGTCAAGGTTGAGCAGCCTTGGCCTTTGGCATAGGCCTTGCTCCCTTGGCTTGGCACTTGCCCTTGCATCCCTCAACCAACTTTAAAAGGTCCTTGACCAATGGAGTCTAACACGTATCTAACGTTGACCCTCATGATTAGGCTCTAGTTCATCCTATCCTTTTGCGGGTTGTTATATAGTTGGTCCAAAGGGCGGGCTATGTTGGGCTCATCGAGCCACCAACGATTCTCCGAGTGGACTTTAGCTCGCCCAATTGCCCTTTTCCTTCAAAATTTGAAATTCAACCTGCACATCCAACAAACGTTATTCTAAGCATAAAGTAAAACTTGGGTTGCCTCCCAAGAAACACCTTATTTAACTTCATGGCATGACGTGACCATGTGATCATGCCTCATTCTTCGAGTTTACCAAGGTATCACTAGGGAGGCTCCCTTTTGGTCTTGTATTTCAATGAGCCGAGATTCGACCCATCTAATTTTCAAGCTGCTTAATGGAAACCGAGTGTGAAGTCACCGTTTGATTTAGAGAAGAGACATCGTCTTTCATCTCCTTGAGTACCTTGTCCGATCCTTCCACCTTGTTCAAAATATGAGCAAGCATATCCTTGGTCCGGAAGCTTTTGGGATCAGCCCTTGGTTTCTTCAGCTTTTGACGTTCACGAGGAGGCATATATTGATCTTTGTCACCATCTCAATCTCTCCAATTTGCATCACGGTCATGCCATTCGCGATCTCAATCTCTCCAATCATCATTGCGATCTCTATTCCAACCTTGATTCCAGCTCGGCATTGGATAGCTCGGACGAAAACCCCCGGCTTGGTTCGACAAGAACTGTACCTCTTCGTTGTACATGGCCTCAAATTGCACGTCATCAGGATTCACACCACTATTAGCACCAACCAGATTCACAACCTTGTAACTACCTCCCATGACATGCTTCATCAATAGGTCCATTTGGGTCATTAGCTTGGAAATATTCTCATCTCTTCCTTGGTTCTTTTCCATTGGTTCCTTTGTCAGCCCAAGATTCAAAGGAGACACCTGATCTTCCTTGTGTACCATGCACAATTAATTTTTGTCATCTCATCAAGTAAGGCCGACGCTATGTCAAATGGTTGTCTCATGATTTCACCCCGAATGAGTTGATCAACGACACCTTTGTTGATCGTGTCGAGACTCCGATAAAGATATTGCAATAACACATTGTCCGGCAACTAGTGAGTCAGGCATTAGAGCAACAACTTTTGGAACCTCAACTATGTTTCATGGATGGGCTCACCATCAATCTATTTGAAGTTCTGAATACTATCCCTCAACTTGATCATCTTCGAGGGAGGAAAAAACCTTTCATAAAACACCTCTGTGAGATCCTCCCGAGAAGTGATCGATTCCCTTGGTAGTTCGATCAACCACTTCGTTGCTTCCCTCATTAGAGAAAAGGGAAACAAACGGTGTCAGACTCTTAGGTGATGTTGTTGAAGCGAAATGGTCCACACACATCCACAAAGTTTTGGATGTGATCATGAGGGTCCTCATGAGCTAGTCCCCCTAAGAGACCTTTCATTTGCAACAACTGCAACATTGTGTTGGTCAAATGAAACACTGCATTGCCCATAGTTGGAGGCATAGAATAATACCCGCACTTCCCAATTGATCCTCATTGACATCGTGCAAGTTTCTGATGTCATCATTATTCCCGAGTTGACTAGCATTGCTCCTATTCACACTCATTTCTTCACCTGTTTTGGAGGAATCAACAATAACAAAAATAATATAATTTGACTACACTAAAATTAGTTCACGAAAACACTTCTATAAAAGAATTCTAAACATCAGCCCTGGCAGCGACGCCATTTTTTTTATAACGTTCAACTACACTTCATCCTATTCTAAATGTAGGTGGTTGCTAACACGGATAAACTAACTAGGAGTTGGGGGTGATCCCATAGGGAGTGATACGGTAGAAAATTCAATTAGGAAAGAAAAACGTGTTCTAATCGTTTGTAGAAGTAAAGATTTCTTAACATGAAATTAAATCATGAAGTTTCAATGATTAATATCAAATGGGGGGAATTTAGTAACCAATTTGTGCAAAGAACAACTAACACGAGAATTAAACAATTAGAAATCAGACCTTAGGAATGTGATCAGTCAAATGCTAATTTTGCGTAATAGGTAATCACTAATTGCTTAAAGTTGTTGAATTTCAATGGGTAGGCTAGGTTTTGAATACAATAGCCATCTCTCGATCAACTATTATGTTTCAAGTGAGTCCTCTCGAAGCTCAACAAGCTTAACAATACCAAACAACCCAATTCCTTATATACCCACTTTCTCAAGCTGGGTTTGTAAAGACGCAATCAAACCCACTTTCTCAAGCTAGATCTTAAAGATGCAACCAATACAACTATCAATAAATCATTCTACTCTAATACCTCTTTCTCAAGCAAGCATAAAGAGCTAAGCTAGAACTGAATTTAGAACTTCAATTCATCATTTAAAACATGAACAAATAATTGAACCCACTTCAAAAACAATATTAAAATCAACAATTAATAACACCCATTTCCTAATTAATGCATTGGACTACATGATCACACCCCTAAGGTTAGGGGTTTTAGCCAAACATAGAGGAAAGTAGGAAATCACTACGAACAAGGGTTTCCATCTGAATTGCTAACGATCTGCAATACCCAATGCTGTAATAAAAGCTAAAATCTTACAATCTCCCATTCTAGATCCCAAACTTCTCTAAGAATATTTAACAAAGTGAAAAATGTAAAAACTCTCAAAGACTCAGGAATACACAATGTGGGAACTTGGGAACTTCTTTTCTTCTTTCAAAAAATGAATTTATACGTTCCCAAAAGCTCAACATGGGGTCCAGTTGGTGAGGTTAGTCAAGCTTTTTGATCAACTCGGCGAGCCACTGAGTTGTGCTTCTTCCTGCCTTTTGGCCTAACTACTGCAGTAAATTGTTCTGGAAGTTTAGGTGAGCTGGATAGCGATCGCTGACCTATTCGGTGAGTCGTTGAATTGTCAGTTTGGTCGCCAAACTGGTTTGGAACATGGGCCGCTTTGCTAGAACTTTAGGCGAGATGGAAGCTCACTCGGCGAGTCGTCGAGTGGCTTTTGCAAGCTCCAACTTTTCTTTTCTTCAGTTTTCCAACTTTTTTTCGCTCCTTTTCACATCGTAATGTCCTTGACTTTCCCTTAAGACTTTATTTTGGTATATTAACACATTAATATCGGTATGAGCACAAAAAGGCATTGAAGACACTAGATCATTGAATAATAATCCGTAAATGAGAGTTGAAATTTCTGACTCATTAGCAGGCATAATGTAAATTGGAAAACAACTCGACCAGCACCTAAATCAAATCAAGCTCGAATGCTCTACTGAATTGGAGCCTTCCCCTTGTTATGAAACTTTATCTTGTTCTCAATCTAAAAACAATAGAACAACACAAAATCAACCCCAAGTGGCCTAAATAACCCTGAATTATATCTTAAACCTAAATCCCATGCCAATCTCATGATCATTTCACCCAAATCAAGGCTTTCCCACCGATAATTCACCTAGAACTATCAATCTATAGCCACATGTCTAGCAAATTACAGTAATATAATCATGATCAAATGGTTTTGATCAACGCCCAAGGTTCTACAACCTACAATTCTTGCTACACCAGATTTTGCCCATCTTAGGTTACACAAAATCATTTTCTAGGGTCACAACTATCTATTCCATGGTATAGGTGTTGACACCCAATTTTGACCCTCCATAATATAAATTCATTATCGAGCTTCTTCAATTTCAAATGAAATAAAACAATTAGTTTTATAAAATTGAAAATAATTTTAAAGATTTTAAAGTAATTTTTTCATTTTTGTAATTATAAATAATATATATGTTTTCATATAATTATGTATATAATTAGTACATTTCATGAATATTCAAAGTTTGTCTCAAGAAGACTTTGTTTTTACTTAAGTATTCAGTTATTTAGTTTAGTCAATCAGCAATTCATTTTTTTGAGTTAATTAATTTATAATTAATTTAATTATTTCATTTTCTCAAGATTAAGAAGCTCGTTAGTTAATTACATTAATTCTTCTTATTTGAGTTTTAATAGAATTTTCTAATTAACTCAATTTGGATAAATTCTCAACTTCAATCGGTTACAATTGTAATCCATTTGACCATCTTTTCAATTGCAAATCTAAGCAATACTTTGATCCACTTCTTGGATCAAATTTCAGCCAAAACATGGCCCAAAGCCATTCAACAGCCCAAGACCCAATTATTTCTACCTTTTCAGCCCAACAAAGTTCCAGCATCAACATTCACAATATGCACCAACACAATACATATAATACACTGATGCATAGAACCCAACCCCTCAATGTCACTTTCTTCTTTTCCAAAATTACCCCGACAACGAGTACATTGAGTACAAATTCAGCAACCCAGCCTTATCCTCAAGCAGCTCGTTTAAATTTCAAATTCAAATTCGTCCTAAATTTCAATTGATTTCCCCACAATTTCGACCTAATTTTTCCTTTATATACCCATGTCATCTTCACTATTGGGGGGAGGGTTTTTTTGGGAGGCATCTTACATTTTTTAGTTTGGAGACATAAACCAAAATTGATGCAAATAGGGAGTAAAAATGAGACAAAAGCTAGTGTTCTCAATGTTTGAGCTAGAGTCTTATTTTTTTAGTCTAGAGTTTAGTCTCTTTCTCGATCTCTATTCACTGGAGTCCGCCTGAGCTCTATTGTAGTCGTGGAGAAGTTCCGACATCCTCGTTATCCTGGTTATGCTGCTCCAAGAAAGACAGTTAATGGGCTGATACGTGAAGCAGGGAAGCCGATGAACATGTTCCAGAAGCAAATATAAAGGATTTGAATGCTGAAAATGGGCTGTATACAACCTATATACATGTAAATAGAACTGTATACACTGATATACGACAATCATATACAATGAAAATGGGCCAAAACCCCAAATTTTAGTCTAGCAGCCCAATACAAATTTTATTTTAAAAAAGAAATAGGTCAAACCCATTCAAATGCAACAATAGAAATGGGCCCAAACCCCAGTCCAGCCTAACATAAAACTGGAGTTGAGCCTATGAAATGAGTTGGGCAAGGCCCAAAAGCCTAATTCCCTTTATTTGCTTCGTTCTTCCGAGCGTTTGATTTTTTCTTATTTAATTCAAACCTCAACTGTTTGTTTTAAATTTAATTAAATTCCTTAAGGAGGAACCTTTTCATGTTAATTAAATCTTTTTTTAGTGATTTTATTTCATTTGTCTTAGTCATTTTTGAAAACGTTTACTTTATTTCTTAATTATATCAAAGGTCATGAATATTCTCTTTTCAAAGGATTTTAAATGTTTATTATCTTAAAGTATTCTTTCCAAGTTCGTCAAATAAAATCTTTTCAAGTTGTAGGATAACCGCGTGTTAGCAGTTACTTCAAATGTCTTTAAAACCTTCTTGAAGTGTAAATGAGAACCTCAAATCCTTTTTCTCTAAACTTTTAGGCTTGGTTCTGTTTGAAGTCTTTAAGTTAAGTTTTCTTAATTTAAAAAAAAAATTAAGTGGCGAATCCTTTAGAAATTGATTTTTGCTCTCTAAGTTGAATCTATTATTGAAAATCAGATATTTCTTTAACCCACACAACAATAAGAATCAAAGTAACTGATTTGGGGAACAAACCACTTACCTTTACAAAGCATCTGATGAAAAACTGATGGAATTCTCCCCAAATCTCCCTTACCCTTTCCTAAAATGTTCTTGAGTGAGAATGAACAATTTTTTGGGAAGTTTCTACATTTACAATGACTTAACCTGCCATTATGTCCTAATCCCACTATAGCATCGTCGTCGTAGAGGAATATGCGCACTATAGCAAAGTTGACCGTTCTTGAATTTTACTATAGTGGAAATTTTTCTGCAATAGCGATCATCGCTTGAGAGGCGTGTCATCCGCTATAGTGGATCGCATGGGACAAAAACTTGGGAATCCTTCCATTTTGCCTATTTCTCAAAACATTTTGAGCTTTGATGTTCTAGACCAACCCCTTTACACCAATTTTGAAACCGGGAGTTCTACTCATCTGAATTCAATTTCAAAGTTCTTATGGATTCCTTAGTGTCTTAGCAAATATTTAAACGAACTCTACTCAGATATTTTACCCAATCCTTTCCTTGAATTTCCTTAAACTTCATCTTGCTCAGATTTTGTCTGATCCCAACCTAACTTGAATTTTCAACTCCCTACCCCGAAAGTTTTCTCACCCAATTTCTTTTGCGATTATCTCATCCCTAACGATAAGAAGGCATTATAGTGTATAGTATTTATTGGTTTAATAGTAGCTCAAATTTAACTCAAATTTCATCTTTCCCCTTAATTATTCAAATTCTAGCCAGTTTATACTCAATTGAGGACACTTTTATTTGCAATTGAGCCAAAGTGTCCTAATTCTAAAATTTTCAATTTATTCCCCAATTGATCCAATTTGGATACCTCATTTTAGCTAATAATATTATCCAAATTCATGTTTTAATCTCGATTCTCCTTCTCATCTTTATCAACCACCCAAATTAAATCCATCTTTCTTTTAAATTTAATGAAAATCAACCTCCAATCTCCTAAACCTAATCATTCCCCACCTAAGACCACTAAGTCCACCTTCTCTTCCTTTGGTTCTTCTCTTGTCCTCTCTCCACTACTTTCCATCTCTATCTCTATCCACCGCCTGCTATAAAATTGATTGTTGTGACACTATCATTTCACGAAGTCACTGTCTTTCTTTATTACTGTAGCCACCCTCAAATAAACCTCTCTTAATTTGCTGTCTTGTCTCACATCTCTATTTCTCTCCACTTCATCACTTCTCAAACGAACATGAGAATGTTCTGATGAAGGAAACTCCAAGAGAGGAATTAACGGACAAAGTTTTATACACTCGTGATACCTTTAAAATGAAGTAGAGTTCACGTGATTGTCTTTGTCTTTTCAGACTTTGAGGTTTCAAGTTTGAGATGGATTTTTGTGTATTCGTCTCTAATATGATATTTCTAATGTTGATTACTACCCTCTTTAATATTCACTTTTTCTTCAAATAGATTCTAGGATTTCAAATTCACACATTTTGCTTAGGGTTTCTTGTTTAATTTTTTATGATTATGATAAATTTATCCATTTAGACTATTATATGTGAAAATCTCTAATTGATACAAATTTGATTTCTGTAAGGATAACGCTCAAACTACTCTTCAAAATCAGTTAAAAGAGTAAGCGGTCGTCGTCAATAAAAATAGCCAACTAAGAGTCGGGGTTGAATCCCACAAAGAATGGTATATCGTGAAAAATTCTATCAAAAAAATTGGATTGTAAAGTCATTCATTTGTAATAGTAAAAACAAGCGGGTGAATGATTCCACCAAATTTATGAAAAGGGTTTTGTTATCAATAGTCATAATTAAACAAGAATTTTGGAAAATTAAAGAAGTAACAAGTAATCTAGGTGTACGAGGATTGGAAAATTGATGTCATATAGGGGTAATTGTGTATCTCTATAGTGATGAACATTCTTGGATATGTTGGGTCATCTTCAATTACACTAATCTTCTTCAATCTCATAACATCATTTCATAGAATCTCCTTTCGGTCTCATCTATGTGCTATACTAAACAACCCAATACCTTACTCTATTCTCTTTTTCGATGCAAAAATAGGACAAATAGATCCAACCCATAACCTCTATTTTCAAGCAAGTTACATACATCAAACCTAAATTGCTAGTATCCGACTAATTACCTACTCCAATCAATCTCTTCCGAGCATCAACCAAAGATCAAAAGTAGGAATTACGTTTGAAACCTTAACCTATAAAGTAAAGTGTTTATCTCTCTAAGCAAAGACTCAGAATTCTCTAACTATTTTTCAGGGATTAGAAACTCAGGCTTATGAACTCTCCACTTTTTCTCTCCTTTGGCTATTTATAATTTCTTAAAAATTTGGCTCAGTACTCAATGCATGAGCCATTGGAAGACGTTATACTAGCTTACTGATCACATTTGGCGGATCATCAATTGCGCTCCGTTTCTCTTGCTCTAAACCACAGTCGGCGAGCTCGTTCGAATCTGCCTTTCACATTCGATGAATCACCGGGTACCATCTTTGTTCATCCTTCAAGCCTTAAATTTTTCTTCATGTACTGTTCCTTTTTGTGATGGATGATGAGTCCACGATTTGGATTCATTTAGGGCTTTATTTTAATAGAATTAGTGTCCTCAAATGCATATTTTGTACCAATAACTGATGTAAATCCTTGGTTTTTTAGGTATTTAGATTGAGGAACAAAGCGTGGACACTAATGTGCAAAAAGGAACAAAGCAAGCTAAAGGAAGGAAGAAATCAATGCCTGGTAATCGCCAAGGTCACTCGGTGAATTGCCAAGTTGCCACTCTACTGCTTAAAGTTATAGAATACTGGAGCTAAAATGGAGATAACTTCAGCAAGCAGCAGTTCCATTCGGCGTGTCACCGATCTATTGGGTGAGGGATGACTAGATCGCCAAAAAATGTTGATGGAGATTCAAACAAGTACTGATGAGCGAAACGAACGGAGAATGGGTGACTCGCAAAATCATCTGACGATCTCAACCTGGATCAACTATAATTACAGTGGTTAAACCAATAAGAAGAGAAAAATAAAGGCGAGAGGAAGGACAATCGGCGAGTCATCGAACGTTCGGTGAAGCCCAACTTACCTCGCCAATTGGTCTTAAACAGTGACACATCAAACTTGTTTAAATTGAATTTTTCTAGAGAGAGAAATGAGTGGAATGATAGATTGATAGAAAGACCACTGCTAGAGGCGATTTCTCAGCTAGTTTTAGTAAGAGTTTCTTAGAGATTTTGTAATAGAAGAGATTCTTAGTTGATTTTAACTTTCAATTTTCATTTGACCCACCCAGTTATGGAAGACCTGATGGACGCTGATTTTCATCTTTTTACTATTATTGGCTAAAACCCTCTTCTTGGGGTTTTGACTATGAGACCAATTGTTGAGTTGTACTAAGTGGGCGTCATTGATTTGTGAATAATGGTGTTAACTCGAAGTGGGTCTAAATTGTTGCTGTGTTTTGAGGTTATCTTGCATGATTATTGTCACTAGTTCAATGCTTTGTGCTTGCTTGAGAGAGAAGTACAAAGCTAAAGTAGCAAGTTTATCATCTTTAGTATTGGGTCGCTATGATTTCAGCTTGAGAAAGTGAAACATGGAACCTATTCTTTGTATCTAGCTCGAGAGAGTGGATTTTATGAGGACAGGGGCTGGGCATCTTCCGTCTAGTTTTGAAGTTCGAGAGAATTTGACAAAGAAAAGGTAATTGTTCAAGAGAAAAATTGCTTTACATATTGTCGTACCTACCCACGACAATTTATCCCATTGTGAGCATCAATGTTCATTCACTCTATAGTGAATTCAATAATTGGTTGGTCAATTCCCCAAGTTTTACCTCATTATTTT
This sequence comes from Solanum pinnatisectum, assembly GCA_035578085.1. NCBI lineage: Eukaryota > Viridiplantae > Streptophyta > Magnoliopsida > Solanales > Solanaceae > Solanum > Solanum pinnatisectum. The sequence goes on along the minus strand of CM069076.1, from coordinate 18,986,167 downwards.
ATCTTTTCATGTAAAGTGTTGAATTAGATTGATAATTATAATCTGAAATTTGGAGTTTAAACCAAAAGGGTGCAGTAAGTGCTCAGTTGAAGAGATTATTGTCATATTTTGGTAACAGAATTCAAAGGTAAAAGTACTCTCTGTGGGATCGATCCCAACTCATTTAGTTGGGTTATATACTGACTAATGATTGTTGGCACTTAGAATTGGAAGAAGTTTCTTTGAAAGTTTAATCAATGGATAACGTGTTCGCCTTTCTCATTCGGCGAGTCACCGTTCCCCTTTTTGTTCACCGGCCTGCCTCAATTAATTCAAGTGTCGTGCACTATCTCTTGGGCAAGGTGATACCCACTGGGTGATTAGCTCTTCTTTCTAGGCGATCAACAATGTGGACTTTACACTTCTTTTCATATTTTTGGCCGTTCTTTCAAACATTCATCCTCGCGCTGTCCTTTAGCCTTCATAGCTACAAGTAATCAAAATATCATTAGAATATGACATAATTAGGCATTTAGGACACTACTTGTTGATCTAAATAGGCCTCAAATGAGTGTAAATCTACGACTCATCATCACACCCAACTTAAAATTTTGCTTTTCTCAAGTAAATCAAGAACACAATCAGCTCAACAAGGGTGTCTACAATAATACAAAATGAGAGCTAACATGCAAGTGCCAGTATAAGACTACTCTCAACAACATGCTACACTCAATCATGATAGAGAAGCTTCAAATGACGACTAGCCGGTCTCAATACAAGATCAAGCTCACTGTAACTTCTTTTCTAATGCAAGACCACATTTAAAAAATGCATTCAAGTGCACTCACATCAAGAATGATTCAATGCTCTCACAAAGTAAATCAATAAAGAAGTAAGGAATCAATGTAACTCTCATTTTCTCAAAAGAGAAATACATGCAATGTTCATCACATAGGTTAGTCCATATTTTCCAATCACCTCACAACCTATTTCATGCAAGATCTCAAGGGTATTTTAGGTTTTTAATGGGGTTGAGGGTTAAGGTATGGCCAATTTGACTTAGTGACTTCACCTTTTCAAAGCATTGTAGCAATAATCTTCACCTCTTCTCAAGTTCTTTTCATTTGAGAACTCAAACTTTGATTTGTCAATCACTTTATTTGGAATACCCTTTATTTCACCAAACTCTCTTTTTTTATTTCAATTTTTCAAATGTTGTTCATCATACATATATATATTTTTATAAGAAGGGGTTCCTTCTTTTTGTTACAAACTTTAAAGTTGAGTCTCATTTCATCTTCCTTTGCCTTTCACTTAGATTTCATTCCTCCTTCCTTTCCACACCCCTAGCTTAGACTTTTGGCCTACGTTAGCTATTCAAACATAACTATGCTTTAAAAAAGATTTTGGGTGAGAAGTTAGGGATAACATGGCTCAAGAAGTTTCAATGTGGTTGTCAACAAATTGTTTAGGCTCAAATGGCGCAAAAATTGGTGCACACCCTCACAAGGTAGTCAAGAAGGATATGGAAGTTTGGGTGCCCTCTTAGAAATTTTTCCCAAGATCATTCCTTACACTTATGAAGAATTAGACAATTAGACTAACAATGCGAATTCAAGGATTCCACACACATGCTTTCTAGTAAAACTTCACCACACATGAAACTTCAAATACACTCATTTAGCACAACCAAAAAGATCAAAAGCTTGCGTGCGATCCTTATTGCAAGGATCACACCAAAACACAGCTAGTCAACAAAAAATTCAAATAAATAGCTAAAAAATGCAACCACACTGATTTATTTCATGTAACACACACACACACTTTACACCATGGTCATCATGAGGACTATTCAAAACATCAATATTGAACACAATCAATTATGAAATTATTATTAATGAAAACACAAGCATTTCACAATTTCGATAACTCACAAGGCAAGAGAAAATTTTGATTGAGAGAAAGAGGCAAAGAGAGATAAACTAAAGGAAACACTACCTTAAAGACAAAAATAAAATATTACAATCATCATAAAACTAAAAGTAACAAAATACCAAAAGACAATAAAAAAGGAATATTGGCACAAGTGCCCTCACCCCACCAAAATGTAAATAGTAGTGTCCTCGATGAAAAAATAAGATAAAAGAGTACGGGAGGAATGGTGAAAAGGTCCCCCTAGCAGGCTATGCCTGTGGAGTGCTCTCATGAGGAGTCTGTAGAGGAGTGACATCATTCGAGGCATCGGTGGCTGACATAGTAGTGGGAGAAATGGTGGAGTGTGAAGAGACTCCACTAGTGCCAACTGCGGAAGTCTCCCGAAAGGATTTCTCCAATGTAGCATGGATTATAATATCCTATGTGTATTGCAACTCAGACAATGTGAATGTGATCCATTGCTAATCCTCCTCTCTTCTCAACTCTTCCTCATTAGTTTCTTTGGCCAAATCACCATTGACCCTCTCATTCTCCGCATCAACAACATCAACATCTGCGTCAGCAACTCTCTCAACCTCCCCACTCAGCTGCACACTTTGAGATGGCTCACTGCTAGATATAGTTGGTGGCATAGAAACATGTGCATAAGGTATGACAATATTGCCCTAAAGCATAGAAATACTATAGACCTCAGTTGGTCTACATCAACCATCAAGGTATCAAGCATCGCCAAACTACCCTCAACCTTTTCTCGGGCCTCAAATCTAGAAGTAAGGTTATCTAACCTCACACTGTGTCACTCAATTGATGCCTCACATTGGGTCACATATCTCTCAACAGAGCTACAACCTTCCAAATGTCCGTCTATAACAATTTGGGCAACTCAGCCTTGACCCTTGCCACCCTCACATCCACAGCCCGGGTAAGACTGCCCGTTTATCATGGCATGGGTTAAGTGGGGGGGGGAGGGGAAATAGGAATAGAGGCAGGTGCAACAACAATAGTAGAGGTAGAAATGGAAGGCATAGGAAAGGGTTGAGATATATATGACTGCTCCACAAAAGGAGCAGATGCAGTGGCCTCAAAAGCCAAAGAAGTAGGATCAACAACACATGTGGTTTTTGGTAGTGACGACTTTCTATGTGCCATATCATCTCGTAGATAATCAGCCTCAATCCTTTGGATATCATTAGAGGAGGCCGAGGTGATTTGTACATCAGTCTTCCCCCCCAAAGGGAACTCTAACTTTTTTAACACAGTTGTTTAATCAAGACTAGGAAGGGCAATGAGGTCAGCTCCTATCGGGCCCCAAGTAACATCTCCTTTCGATTATAATACTGATATTAATTTCTATCCGGTTAATGATGCACCCAACCAACACAATCTTTGGATGCCTAAGTATTGACTCACTATGAGACGATATTAAATTGCTACTAATGAACCAAAACCAATAACTGGACTTCACATTCAGATCTTTCTTCTCAATTTTACCCTTCAAAAATCCATGGGAGAGAGATATCTGAAATATGAGGTGTTGACCACTCCTTAAGGGCATCCAAGTCAAATTTCATCCAAAGCTTGTATCTATTTATTTTGTTTCTTATGGTGCCCTAAACTTCATTTATTGAACTGGAATTGCATTGTACTTTCTTGCCACAGACCTCCATTTCTTCTAAGGGATTCCAGACGGTGACTTTTCTCTTCTTAGGCAAGGACTTTGTATAGGCCTTGTAGAATTCTCTAACCCATTTTGGCATATATTGGTGTCAGGGTCTTGTAAACTATTCAAATTGGTGAAATTTAATAGTGTCCAAAATGGCTGGGTAATCACTCATTACTCCATCAATGGATAACTGTCACTCCTCAAGAATTGTTCATTCTTCAATGACTTTGAGCCTATTAAGGGTTCCTGAGTGATAATAGGGAGAACACGAGATGAAAGAGTTGGATCATGAGGGGGTGATACCAATTTGGTTATGATATCTGTACATTTCTTGGCTATATGTTTCCTTGGATTCTTACTCACATAGGTAGGAGAACATGGAGTGGTTTGGATGAGAAGCCTCAAATGGCTCATTGATAGTGATGCCCCTATGCCTTTATAAAGGAGGGAAGGAAATGAGTCCCTATCTGACTCTGTATCTGAAGAGACTACCTGTTTACCCTTTGTTTTAGCCATGACGTGCAACACACGATCATCCAAAATAGAATCGGTGAAGGTTAGTTGAAATCAAACTCAATTGAAAGCACAGTTTAAAATTTGTTCTAAGGCTTGCCTACTAAGAAGGCGGTTTGGGTGAGCTCACAAAAATGGACAGTACCAAAATCAAAGAACTCAGTCATGATGGGTGGAGGTAATTCGAGCTTGGTGATTTGTCGAGTTGGTTTTGACGGTCTAAGACAAGTCCGCCAAAACTGATAGTGTAAAATGAAAAAAACATGAATAAAAGGCGATGTCCACTCCCACTTGGCGATCCACTAAGTGGGTTTTGGTGAACTAAGATAAGTCTGCTGAATGGAACAATACCTAAGGTGAACTGGTGCTTATTGATGTTGTCTTGTACAAATACCCAAACCTGAAGTTTAACTCAGTAGACACGATATTGTTTACCAAATGTCTTTTGGTGAATCACCAACCATGTACTTATACGCCGAAGTTGATAATACCCTTTTTCAAAATTTTTGGCTAAGAAGGCAAACACAGATAGTACCGCCAAGTCAACTTGGCGGATTACCTAATGGGTGTTTCCATAGTTGACGTTGACCTTTTCAATTTTTGACTTCCTTTTGACTTGCACTCACAACACACATTATTGAAAATAATAAAGAAAACTCAGGTTGCCTCCCAAGAAGCGCCTTACTTAATGTCATGGCACAATATAGTTCTCACTAATCAAATATCATTCTTGGGGTTGGTGATAATATCACTAGGAAAAATCTCTTTTTGCCTTGGATGTAAATGAGTGGAGATTTGACACATTTAAATTTTCAGCTGTTCACTTGACACAGAATGGGATGTAACCGTTTAAGTCAAAGTGGAGAAATAATTTTTCATGTCTTTTAGCACCTTGTCGGAATCTTCAACCTTGTTAAATATCCTAGTCAACATATCATCGGTTTGAGTCCCTTCCAATCGAACTTGCTATTTTGGTTTGGAATGATCCTTAGGTGGTATGTACCTATATTTGTCAGTCTCATGATCTCTCAAATTTCTTCCTCTGTCTCGTCAATCTCTCCAACCATTATTCCTCTCTTTAATCCAACGTTGGTTCCCACCTGGTCTAGGATAGTTCAGATGAGAACCACCCAATTTTATTCCCCATGTATTTCACTTCCTCATTGTATATAATGCCTCTAAATCGGCATCATCTGAGCACTACCCACTGTATATACCCACTGTGTTTATCGATTTGAATCCCCCGCATGACATGTTTAGATAACAAGTCAAGTTGGGTCATCATCTTGGCTATATTCTCATCATGCTCTTGGTTCTTTTCCTTTTGTTCCTTGGTCAGACCCAACTGTAGAGAAGCCACTTGATCCTCCTTAGTATTCCATGCTTGGTTTATATTGATCATATCATCACGCAACAATGTTTCCACATCAAATAGTTGTCACATTAGCTATCCTTGAATGAGTTGGTCGTCCAACTCTTTACTACCTATATCAAGGATACGATAGAAATATTGCAACAATAAGTTTTCTAGAACACCATGTGTTGGGAATTGTAACACTAACTTTTGGAACCACAACCATGTTTCATGGAAAGGCTCGCCATCCACTCTCTTGAAATTTTAGATGCTATCTCTAAGTTTTACCATCTTTGAAGGAGAGAAAAATATTTCAAGGAATGCCTCTGTTAGGTCCTCCCACGAAGTTATGGAATCTTGTGGTACTTTGTCCAATAACTTGGTTGCTTCTCCGTTAAGGAGAAAGGAAATAACCATAAACGTATGGACTCTTGTGAAATGTTATTGAAAGTACAAGGCCCAAAAGTGTCCAAAAAGTTCTGGAGATTTTCACAGGCGTCTTCTTGAGCAAGACCTCCAAATATACCTCTCATCTAGAGCAATTGCAACATAGTTCTAGTTACATGAAACATAGCTCTCACAGTAGTAGTAGGTAACCGAATTACTCCTCTACTCTGGATGACATTAACATACATGTCAACTATATCTCTAGGATTGGACTCTTTGATAAATTCATTTCTAGGATTTCTAGCGTGGGTTCCACAATTTTTGTTTTGGCTCCAAAATCGGTCTATCTCTATCTTATGTGTTTTTGATGTCTAAATGACTATCTTAATGTTGTGATCCTTTATTTAATATCATGGCAGCATTCTGATTTGGAGCACGTGGTCAACCTTTTGGTAGGCTGCGACTTTCCCTTCTTTTAGATTGAGATTGAATGTGTGAACTTATGTTGATTTGAGTGAATTGGGTGTGGGTACCTAGTCTGTCATGATAAGTTATTTAAATACTATGTTTTGGGCTTGATTTAGTAATTTTAAGAGTTAGGAGCGTGGTAGTCTGGTTATGTGTTCATCCTTATCTTGTGGTGTGAATTGTGTGTTGTTGTTGTCACAAATTTGAGCATGTTTGGCTTTAGTCAAGAATTAGACTATTTCTTGCCATAAACTTGTGATATTTGTAGCCTATAGTCCTTGATTTATCTATGTCATGACCCATGTAAGCCACTTAGCATATCATAACATAAAGAATTAGAACAATAAGAGTAAAACACATTTCAACTCTAAAAATTTGTTTTATAAAAGAAAAGCAGAAGTATACTTTTCTCAATTAGGCATCTATTACAATCTTTGAATCAAATAGGGTGATAACCCAAAACAACATAATCCGAAAGTGAAAGTACAAGAAACTACAATGATAGTGTCTGTCCTCGAATCATGAGGACTCACCAAACTAGCAAGGAGAATGATCAATTCCAAGCTCTAGCCACAATAGGGACCACCTTGAGAATGGACCCTACACTTGGGAAAATGTAGGAAAATATGGGTTAGTACAAAAATGCACCAAGTATGATAGACATGCATAAAATCATGAAAACATGCTAAAAAAGGACATTTTAGTTGAATGCATGCTATTTGCTAAGTGAAAGAATCATTTTGAAGATAGAGGAAAAGGCATAAGTCATAAGCATAATTAACTCATAGATCCTCACATCATAAAATAAACATGCCATAGAAACCCTCAAAGCCTAATTGTGCAGTGCATGAGTGAGATCCCATAATCCCATCCATACTACCATAGTCCATATTTCATATTCTTGTTCATATTATTGTATTAGTGGGAATAAGCCTTAACCGACATAGACCATATCAGCTAACATGGTATCCGGTGTCTACCCCACACCAAAAAAGGGTTGTTCTACTTGCCTAAGGTAGAACCATACTCTTAGCTTAGGTGGATCCACTATCTAAAAACCTATGTGGGCACATAGTTAAAGGATAAGGAGATTGCTACTATAAACCTAGACTCAACTAAGGTAGAAGGTTTCCATCTCATGAGATATACTTTGGGCACCCAGACACAACTAAGGTAGAAGGAACCCATTTGGAAAGCCGGAATCAACTATCCTGTAAGCTTCAATCTCTATTCATATCCACTCGGTGCTAGGCATTAATTCCCCTATATTATTTATTAAGTCTTGACTTAAGTTCATATTCATGGAAAAATGTCTTGACACTCCATCCAACATAATTCACACTATAGCTCATAGATTCAATAGGTGAGACTAGTCTTCCAACTTTACAATCACTACATGTGACACACCTTTCACATCATATCATATTCATGCATATGTGCGTACATGGGGATAAACTCCAACCACACAACAACTAAATCATAATAATAATCACTTTACTCTCAAAGTGTTCATAAAGCATATACATAACTATCATAATCATGCATAATTCTACTACTTTGCCACTTCAAGGACCATAGATCATATTCAATCAACACATCTAGAATTACTACATTAGACATGTATATAATCATAATTTCAAGTAACCCAATCACTACTTACATAATCTCATAACATTTTTCCATAATCAACAAACCTACATCACAAGTTCATAATTGAAGAATATGGGAGTTTGATGGGTTCTTGGAGGATTTCATCAGAAATAAACACTAAATCATCAATTTAATCATAATCCATCATAAATCAATCATTAGAAACGTTTTTGAAAAGAACCCATGAGATTGAAGTCAAACCCCACCTTTTGGGGAAACACTAGTTTTGAAATTGAAGTTGGAAGGACTCCATGGATGGATTCTATCCATGGATGAAGAGCTATCATACCTTAGTGAAGAATTCCAACGAATTTGAGAAGAAAACCTAGCTTCTTGAACCCTAGATCAAACTTCCTTCTTCTTCTTCTTCCATGAAGTTCTAGAGAGAGAAATAATTTGGGGAAGATGAACTTTGGGGGGTTTTCTTTTAGATTCTAGGGAGAATGACTTAATTTGGGGAATTTTGAGAGTGGAAAGCTTATATACTTCACTAGATAAGGAGTAGAATGACTTTTCTTCGAATTAGGAAAATAACGGAAGACCCCTAAGACTTTTAACTTAAAACTGTAGGTCTGCCCGCTGGAGCTCGCCAAGGGCACTTGGCGATTCGCCAAGTGGTCCCTTGGCTCACCAAAAATTACAGTGGCCAGTTCATGGGTATAGGCCACTAGGCGATGGGGAGAGGCCTTTGGGCAATGCTCCAACTGGATCGGCGAGCCCCGACTTAGCTCGCCTAATTTTGCAGTAGCTTGGCCATGGGGACAGTCCATTAGGTGACCCTAAGTGAACTTTGGCGACTCGCAAAGTTACTTGGGTGACCACACTGCCCCTCGCCAACTTGTCTTGGGGAGGAAATGTTTTTCCTTTGTGAACCCTAGGTCCCATAGACTCTTGCCCTCAAGGCTTGTTAACCCTACACACTAAGTCCTAAGTTAGCCTACAAGATCCCAGGGTGTTACAATATCTCCCCCTTAGGAGCATTCATCCTAGAATGACGACCTACACACCTTACGGAAGTAAGAAATCAAGACTAACAACCTATCATGCATGCACATCAAAATAATGCACAATTCAAAGGAGGAAACTTCAACTCCATCTAATACATAAGTAATGCAGCACGAGAAAGTAGGTACTACATCTAGCAACCCATTATGCATGAAACTCAACATTTCTCATATCTATAGGAGGAACTATCTTCTCCAACTATAATCATGCTCAACACAATATCATGGAGCCAATATGTAATTATTCTCAAAAGCATATTAAAGCTTGTTCATCAACTCATCTCATAGAGTCAAATAGGCAACTCATACCAAATGCACAACAACATGAGGAACACGTAAATCATAAAAACTCATTTTCTTACTAAACATGAATTTCTCAAGAACATGCATAATGTAAGGATTTCATGGAAAACACATGTAACACACATGACTACCAAAACACTACCACTCAAGAGGAACTATTTATCTCAAGCTTGAATAGGAGTAGAAGGAAAGAGAAGATGGTATCAGGACTTCATATCGACCTCGGCCTCCCATGTAGCATCCTTAACTAGATGATATCTCCATAAAACCTTTATGAAAACTATTTCCTTATTTCTCAACCTTTTAACTTGCCGGTCTAGGATTTCTACCGGAACTTCCTCATATGAGAGACTCTCATCAACTCCCAAACCTTCTTAAGGGATAATAGATGCTGGATCTCTAATACACTTCTTAAGCATGAAAACATGAAATACTGGATGAACCGGAGCCAACTCATTTAGCAAATCTAACTCATATAAAACTTTTCCAATACACTTCAAAATTTCATATGGGTCCATATACAGGGGACTAAGTTTCCCCTTCTTGCCAAACCTCATCACACCTTTCATAGGTGAGATTTTAAAATAGACCCAATCATTAACTTCAAATTCTAGATCCCTTCTTCTAACATCGGCATAAGACATTTACAGACTTTGGGCCGTTCTCAACCTCTCTCTAATGAGTCGGACTTTCTCAATGGCCTCATAAACTATTTCGAGACCAATCAAAGCAATTTCATCTATTTCAAACCAACCAACCAGAGACCTACATCTCCTATCATACAAAGCTTCAAAAGGAGCCATACCGATACTTGAGTGATAACTATTATTGTAGGTAAACTCTATTAATGGAAAATGGCCATCCCAATTAACCTTGAAGTCTATAACACATGCCCTCAACATGTCTTCTAATGTTTTGATGGTACGCTCTGCTTGCCCAAACGTTTGAGGTTGAAAAGCCGTGCTAAGCTTAACCTTAGTACCAAGGCCTTTTTAAAATGACTTCCAAAAGTTTGAAGTAAATTGAGTACTCCGATATGAAATAATAGCTAAAGGGACCCATGCAACTTCACTATCTCACATACATACAACTTGGTATAGTCGTCCACCGAATGAGAAACCTTGATGGGAATGATGTGGGCTGATTTTGTCATCCTATCTATAATGACCCAAATAGAATCATGTTGCCTACGAGTACGAGGCATACCCACAATAAAGTCCATATTTACAATTTCCCACTTCCAAGTGGGAATACTTATATTTTGGGACAAGCCTCCCGGCCTTTGATGCTCAACCTTAACTTGTTGATAATTTAGACATTTGGCTACAAATCCCGCAATATCTTTCGTCCTACATTCCACCAATAGACTTCCCATAGGTCACTGTACATCTTGGTGGCTCCTTGATGAATAAAATACTGAGAACTATGAGCTTCCTCTAAAATTTTCTCCCTCAAACCATCAACATCCAGAACACATAACCGACCTTGGTAGCTAACCAACCCATCTCCCCCTTGGGAGAATGCCTCAATGAACTTTTTGAGTACCGACTCTTTTAACTCAACTAATATAGGATCAAGGTCTTTTTTAGACTTCACATCTATCACAAAGGACGATTTGGAGCCATTATGGATCATGACACCACCCTTGGTGGAATCTACTACTTGAACACCTAGCTGAGACCTATGCACATCATGAACCAATTCTTTCTTTTCATCCTCTACATTTGCCGCACTACCCATGGAAAATCTACTAAGGGCATCCGCTACCACATTAGCTTTGTCAGGGTGATAAAGGACACTCATGTCATAGTCCTTCAAATATTCTAACCACCTTCGTTGATAAAGATTCGAGTCTTTTTGACTAAACACATATTGTAAGCTCTTGTGATCGGTAAACACATTAACATGTACTCCCTATAGATAATACCTCCATATCTTTAAGGCAAAAACAACTGCCGCTAACTCAAGGTCATGGGTAGGATAGTTCTTCTCATGAACTTTAAGTTGCCTTAAAGTGTAGACAATCACCTTACCATTTTGCATAAGCACACATCCCAACCCAACTCTAGAGGCATCACAATATACCACAAAACCATCAGTACCCTCCGGTAAGGTCAACATCGGGGCGGAAGTAAGTCTATCTTTCAATTCTTGGAAACTCTTCTCACAAGCTTCCGACCACACAAACTTAGCCTTCTTTTGAGTCAAAGCCGTCAACGAAGAAGCAATGGAGGAAAAACCCTCAACAAACCTTTGATAGTAACTGGACAAACCCAAAAAGCTTCTAATGTTAGAAAGAGTTAGAGGTCTAGGCCTACTCTTGACCGCATCCGTGTTCTTAGGATCTACCTCAATACCCTTGGTTGACATAATATGACCAAGGAATGCTACGGACCTTAACCAAAATTCACATTTGCTAAACTTTACGAAAAGTTGATGGTCCTTAAGAAGTTGCAATACAATTCTCAAATGGTCAACATGCTCATTCTCACTCCTTTAATAGATCAAACTATCATCAATAAACATTATCACAAATATGGAAAAATATTGTCAGAAAACTTTATTCATTAATTCCATGAACTTCGCCGGAGTGTTAGTCAAACCAAAGGACATTACTAGGAACTCATAGTGGCCATATCTTGTTCGGAAAGTTGTCTTTGGAATATGAACCACTACAAGAAAAATGGCTAATAGGGACCAGAAAAACGGTCCCTAAAAGTCCCATTCTAGTCCCTAAATACCAATAGGGACAGGAAAAACCCGTCCTTACTGGCTTCGTCGCTAAATACCTATAGGGATGGGATTTCGTACTGGCCCTTGAAATGCTTTTACGACTAGTATAATTCTAGTCCCTAAAACCTTTTAGTGACCACATTTCTGGTCCTTAAACACTAATTTCAAGAATAGTTGAACTAGTCTTTAATACCTTTTGGGACCAAATATCTGGTCCTTAAAGAGTTTTAAGGACTGAAGCAATACTTGTCCCTAAAAGTGACTTTACATTCTTGCCACAAATAATTTATTTATAATATGATATTAAAGATGATAATACATGCTTATTTTTGAAGATATTACAAAATTTTAAATACAGATAATCAAATGCACATAAATAAAATTATCGATCGTATTATTTAAAACAATAGATTACCATGGCATGTGCAGAATGAATTACAAAAATATAGTCACAATACTATATTTACACAACTCATTAGCAAAAAAAGCTAACATCTCTAAATATATAATGAAAAGTTTTTCCAAACTATCCAAGCGAAGGATGACTGATTTGACAAAACTTGTTTAATGTTTTCAAGCTTACATCTCGACTTGTAAACGAAAATATCCAAATCCTTTGGAACGTACAAAATAAAATTTGCTTAGAAAAAAGAATAATTACACAGCCAAATCGCACAAATACTTAAGTGTAGACAAGATATAAGATATTGCAATCTAGATTTTTTGTTCCTAATTACTCTGCAACTTCCATTAATACAACATATTTCCATAACTAAAGAAGAAAATTTGATAAAGTTACTGCTAATACTCAATCATACATAAGATTTCAAGAAACATAAAGATATGTAATGACAAGGAAAAGGAACAAGAAGGACAGTGGGCTATGGGAAAACAAAAGAGGAAAGAAAGGAAAAAAGATATAGTTCATTTCAACAATATTAAGTACTTTTTCGATAATAAGAGTAACATATATAAAAGAAAGACCTTAGAAAGGAAACAAGAGTAGAAAAATACCTGAGGAAATACGAAAGCACAAGAGTAGACATTAGAGCTTAACACAGGTAAAATAGAAGTCCATATCAAGCAGCAACTATCGATGAGCTAGAATCATAAGAAAAAAAGTACGGTGATATGTCATGATATGAAAATTTGAATGATGAATGATAGCAGTACAACCAACAATAGTTGAAACAAACGAACTAACTTTGCTATAGTTTACTTTGCAAAAGTTAATTCTTGCATTAGGCGTTTTAGCCTTTGAAATTTGGCCTAAGGTTGACTTTGGTCAACATTCTTGGAAAACGCACTCAGATGAAAATTTCGTTAGCGTGGTTAGCTCCGAATGTTGAGTTTGGTGTAGAACAACCTTTTGTTCGACTCCTGAGGCCTCCGGGCTCATTCCGAGCCCCTCGGTGGATTTTGGTTAAAATGACTTTTGGAAGTGGGACCCACTTTTTATTGAGATGACCTCTGAAGGAAATTTTGACTGCGCTGTTGAGTCTGGAATGTTGAATTTAGTAGGGTAGCATAGCTATTTTATTTTTATTGGGTTCCGAACGAATTCCGAGCACCCCGTCGGAGACTTTGAAGTATATAGCCAAAGCTGAAATCTGGTGCTGTTGAAATCTGGTGCTGCTGAAATCTTGTGCAGCCAAAATCTGGTGTAGCTGAAATTTGGTGCAGCACCAGATTTCAGCTTTGGCTAGATACTTAAAAGTCTCCGATGGGGTGCTCGAAATTCGTTCGAAACCCGATAAAAATAAAACAGATATGCTACCCTACTAAATTCGACATTCCAGACTCAATGACACAGTTAAAATTTCCATCAGAGGTCATCTCGATAAAAAGTGGGTCCCACTTTCAAAAGCCATTTTAACAAAAATCAATTGAGGGGCTCGAAATGAGCCCGGAGGCATCGAGAGTCGAACGAAAGGTTGTTCTAGACCAAACTCAACATTTGGGAGCTAACCACGCTGACGGAATTTTCATCTATGTGTGTTTTCCAAGAATGTTGACCAAAGTCAATCTTAGGCCAAATTTCAAAGGCTAAAATGCCTAATGATCCAAACTAGCATCGAAGGCCTCGATACTCGTGCCAACTATGCTACTAGCCTAATTTGGTTATTCTAGAGGTGATGGAACTGTTAGAATTCTATTCTGAGTTCGTCCTCTTGAACTTTTGATAAAAAATGATCGTTCAAGGTTCATAAGCTCTAAAACACTAAAACTCGCACCAAAACCAAATGAACGACCAGGTGACCGAACTGTCAGTCCCAGCAAGTTATAAATGACTTGGGGTCACTACAGGAAAATGTAACTTTTCTTGGGGTCTTTGAGTTCTCTTTCCTACAAATTTGGTCCAATATCACCTCTTCAATTATATAGGTTAAATATTTTACTGCCAAACAACACAACTATTTTCATGTCAACATGTCTTCTACATTGGCCAAGATAAAGTCTCTAACAATAAATCAATGGATGCTGGAAAATATTTTGTGCTTCCCAAATGAAAAGAGATCCCAACATAACTACTTTAGATCTAGTTTTCCTACTTAACTAAGCACCTCAGTATCGATATAAATGCATTGTGCAGCTAATAAAGTAAAAGTTTTGGCTATTTAGCAATTTATCTAAATGATTTAAAGTTGTAACTTCTCATTTCTCTCAATATGCCAGTTCTTCTACAAATTAAAATCCATCCAAAATATTCATCTGAACTTATCAAGAATTATTTCAAATCAGTGTCCATAATATATCTTTATCCTATTCATTAGCCCCAAGTTCTACAAATTTTTGTTGTGTGTTACTTCTTAGCATGCACTTCCTCTTCCATAATGAAACACACATTTAATAACAACTCTCAATCCCCTTAAGTGTTTTTTCATAAAATTTATATTTGTATATAATGACTGCTATGATTCATTTAATAACAATGTTGATGTACTCTTTCTTACCTATCATAACAACTCTTGAGGTGAGAAAAAGGTAAGAAATTTCATGTGTCGTTAAGTAGATTTGGAACAAACGACTCTTATGGCCAGTTGTAGGATTCTATTCCAAGTACAAACAATCATTAACTTTACAGATTTCTCAATGTAAATGCATAGCTGATTCTACTATATTCTTGTTCGAACAGCTTCGCCTTAATAAGAAATGTTGTGCTTTGAACAAAAAAGAGACAGAATAACGCTATAGAAATTAATCAAACACGCTAGTTAAAAGTAAGCTTGAATACATGTCTATTGCTACCGCATTCCATTATTGTTTCAAGGGTTTTCAAGATCAATAATATAAGAGAAAAATCACATTTAAATTGTATATGTGGTATAATTTTCTGATTGATCATCCTAGCTTTTCTGTTGGCTAGATCTATGTTTTGTCTTTGTAATACTTTTACAATCTATATTTAACCACTCAGATGGTGATTCCCAATCAACTACAACTTAGACCCATAACGATAGCCATAAGTTTATCATAGGTAATAACAAAAGGAAAATAAAAATTTATACTATAGAACCTCTAGGAAAAGACTAACCCATACTCTTAAACATGAACTTCCATCATCATCAATAAAGAAATTCATGAATCGCAACTGAAAATGGTATTCCGCCTTAAAATTCATTTAATCAAATACCCTAATGTAAGTGGGAGCTTACCATAGTGAAATGAAGAAGTGCATATATATGAAATTGATGATACGTAGATTTCCTTCATTTTGAGAAATCACTGATGCAATGGTCTGCGTCTCCAAAAATACTGAGCGATTCAACAAATACCAAAGATCTAGGGACTCCTATATGGAAAAAAAGAACTACGATCTCATCCATGAATGGATCTTTCAAAGAGTAAATCATGGTTTGAGAGGCTAAGTGTTTAGATTAGGGTTTGAGAGAAGAGGATTTAGGGCTCGACTTTCCAATGGAAATTATTTTGTGAGGAAGTGTTCTTTGTGATAAAATAAAGTTACAGGGGTTTTGAATTTTGATTTCATTTTTGAAGCCAAAAGTAGAATGGGCCTTTTTTGTCCACTCAATTTAGATTTAGGACCAAATCTCAATTACTTTAGGACAATATTTTTTCCCTTCTCTAACTAATTAAGAATTAACCACCGAAAATAAATCTTGTCCTTATTAGTATAGTTTCAAAGACCAGTTTTTTAAGTCGTCTCTAAATTTTGGTCTCTAAAGACCCATTTTCTTGTAGTGAACCCCTCTCACCCTTAATTGGTGATAACCCAAACGAAGATCAATCTTGGAGAAATAACTAGCCCATTGAAGTTGGTCAAACAAGTCATCAATTCTTGGAAGGGGATACTTGTTCTTAATGGTCACTCTATTCAATTGAAGATAATCGATGTACATTCTAAGAGACCCATCCTTCTTTCTAATAAATAACACTAGAGCACACCATGAAGAGATACTTAGTTAAATAAAACCCTTGTCTGGCAAATCCTTTAGTTTCTCTTTCAAGTCCTTTAACTCCGTCGGAGCCATTTTATAAGGAGGAATAGAGATAGGTTGCGTATTCGGAAGAAGGTCAATACCAAAATTTATTTCCCGTTCAGGAGGAATACCAAGCAAATCATCAGGGAAACTTCCAGGAACTCATTAACTACAAGAACTGACTCTAGAGAAGGGGTTTCAAGTTCAACTAAATACACCCTTTGGAGATCATCTTCCTAGCTTTAAGGAAATATAGAAATTTACCTCTAGGCATAGAATTTCCCTCCTTCCATTCTAAGATAGGCTCATTAGTAAACCACTCGAGTTCTACAATCAATAGAGGCATAACATGCATGCACCCAATCCATACCTAAAATCACATCTAAGTCTAACATGTCTAATTCCACTAAATCCACCAAAGTAACACTATGAGACAAGGAGATGGGACAACTTCTATAAACCCTCTTAGCCACTACCGAGTCACCAACCGAGGTAGAGACCGAAAAAGGTCTACTAACACTTCGGGGAGTATTTCAAACTTCATAGCCACAAAAGGTGTCACAAAGGAAAAAGTAGCATCGGTATCGAACAAGGCATATACATCAATATAAAAGGATTCTAAAATACCGGTCACCACATCTATGGAGCTCTCTTGGTCACCTCGAGATTGAAGAGCATAAAAGCGGTTTTGTATTTGAGCATTGGAGTTTGAACAACTTAGAGGATCTTGCTTATCTTCCCTTCCCTTAACCTTGAGCATTGTACAATCTCTCATCTTTTCGCCAATCTTCCCACAACTAAAACACTCATCGGTGCCAACTAGGCACTTACCATTATGCTTCTATCACATTTTGCACAATTAGGCCTAGCAACATAAGAACCACCACTATTACCTCCTTGAGGTTTAGGGTTAGAATACCTATCCTTGTTGACCCTTGGAGGAGCACTAGAATAGCTTTGGTTGGAGAACCTTTGTTTGAACCTTGGTCGTCCTTGTCCATCGGACCTAGCATTGGAAAAGTTCCTATCACCAGTTCTAGTTCTTTTCACCTCTCTATTCTTTTTCTTAAGCTTTGACTCCTCAATTTGTTGAGTTTACACCATGAGCCTTCAGATATCCATGTCTTGATGGAGCATTGCCGTACAACATTCTTCTTCAACCAAGTCAGACACACCTGTCAAAAACCAACTCATTTCATCCCTTGAATCTGACACCAAAGTTGGAGCATACTTAGACAATTGAGTGAATTTTAGGGAATACTCTTTCACGCTCATACTTCCTTAGCGAAGGTTAGTAAATTCCTCCACATTGGCTTCCCTAAACTCTCAGGGAAAGAATCTAGCAAGAAATGCCGATTTGAACAATTCCCATCCTATTAGGCCCACTCCTACCGGCCTATTGTTCTTCCATTGAGTATACCATACTTGAGAAACACTCTTCAATTGGTAAGCGAATAACTCCGCTTTTTCTTCCGAAGTCACCCCCATAGTGTCAAGTATTTTATAAACCTCTTCCATAAATTCTTGAGGATCCTCTCCCACCTTAGAGCCATGAAACTCAGGAGGGTTCATTCTATCAAAATCCCTAACCCTCGAAGCAGCCGAATTCATATTCACTAGAGCCATAACTTCTCTATTGGATTGAGTTGTAATGACTTGAGCCAACAATTGGATAGTAGATGTAAACTCTGCATGGATCACATTCTCAACCACGGGATCAACCGGAGCTTGATTATATTGAGGAGGAGCTCCTTGATTCACATTCTCCTTTTCCACCCTTCTAGCATTAGCCCTTCGTGCATTCATTTCCTGAAGACACAAGCGAAGGATTACAAGGAAGATCATATAGAGTTAAACTCTATCACATGACTTAAGAGTAATGAAAGAAGAGAAATTTCCTAAACATCTTATAGCCTCTCATTCATAAATGTTGCGCTCTTCATGCTCATGAACAAGACTCTACTTGACGTGGCTTATGAGACATCATCCTAGAATCATTCTAAACCTTTTGCTCCGATTACCAAGTTTGTCAAGACCTAAGGGTACCCCCTAGACGTAACAAGGCACATATAACCCCTAAAAGAACCATGTAAACCACTTAGCATATCATAACATAAAACATTAGAACAATAAGAGTAAAACACATTTCAAGTCTCAAAAGTTTTTTATAAAAGAAAAGCGGAAGTCTAGACTTGTTTTAATTAACCATCTATTACAATCTTTGAATCAAATAGGGTCATAGCCTAAAACAACATAATCCAAAAGTGAAAGTACAAGAATGAAACTACAATGATAGTGTCCGTCCTCTAATAGTGAGGACTCACCAAACTAGCAAGGAGAACGATCAATTCCAAGCTCTAGCCATAATGGGGACCACCTTGTGAACTGGACCCTACACTTGGGAAAATGTAGGAAAATATGGGTTAGTACAAAAATGCACTAAGTATTGATAGCCATGGATAATATCATGAAAACATGCTAAAAAGGGACATTTTAGTTAAATGCATGCAATTTGCTCAGTGAAAGAATCATTTTGAAGATAGTGGAAAAAGCATAAGTCATAAGAATAATCAACTCATAGATCATCACATCATAAAAGAAACATGCCATAGATACCTTCAAAGCCTACTTGTGCAGTGCATGAGTGAGATCCCATAATCCCATCCATACTAAGTGAATCCCCTTAAGTAACCATAGTCCATATTTCATATTCTTGTTCATATTATTATATTAGTAGGAATAATCCTTAACTGACATAAACCATGTGAGCTAACATGGAATCTGGTGTCTACCACACACCGAAAAGGGGTTGTTCTACTTGCCTAAGGTAGAACCATACTCTCAGCTTAGGTGGATCCACTAGCTAAAGACCTATTTGGATACATCGTTTTGGGATAAGGAAATTGCTACTAGAAACTCGGACTCAACTAAGGTGGAAGGTTTCTATCTCATGAGATATACTTTGGGAACCCAGACTCAACTAAGGTAGAAGGAACCCATTTGGAAAGTCGGACTCAACTATCGTATAAGCTTCCATCTCATATTCATATCCACTCGGTGCTAGGCATTAATTCACCTATATTATCTATTAAGTCTTGACTTAAGTTCATATTCGTAAAAGAATGTCTTGACACTCCATCCACTACACCATTTTAGGCCTAAGGCCACCTCAGTAAAGTGTAGCCTAAACTAGCAAAAAGTGTGGCTTTTGATAAAAGGCCACACTTTTTGACTTGAAGTAACACTTTTTAGGGGGTGGCCTAAAGAAGCGTAACCTTTGATATTAGACCACACTTTTGAAGTGACGCCAAAGCAGCAATACTAAAGAGGTATAAAGGCCACACTTTGGAGTATTTCATTAGCAACACTTTTATCTGATTATACTACACTTAGAAGTGTGACCTTTGCGTTGTTATTGGTTACATTTTAAAAGTGTAGCCTTTTATATCTCACCTACAACAACACTTATAACGTGTAACTTTTCTTATGTACAAGATAAAATTTATAAACAATAAGCCACACTTTCGAAGTGTTGCAATGCTGTGTAGAATTTTTGTAGCCACAATTTAGCCACACTCACGATAAAATTTAGTTTGCATATAATCAATAATTACAATTATATATACATATATATATATATATATGATATAAAGCACAAAATTAGCTTATAAATAATTCAAAAGTATATATTTCAAATTAAATAAACTTCAAGAACATGTCCCATACATATAGAAAGCAATTGCTTAAAGATCTCTACTAGCAATACATTCCACAAAACCAAATGTATTCAAACAACATTTATGATAATAGTACAAAAACTCTTTATCATTCACTAGAATAGATCGAGTTTACTTCTATCCTCTATTCATCAAATTCAATCAGCGACATTTTCCTGCATATTCAAGAGTAAATTATAAGTTAGAGAATCATGCATTTCATATGCTCACTATATTTTTCAATTCCCAGCCCCTTCACAGTTAAATGATCCCCAAACATGTACAAAAACTATAAAATCTAGGAGAAAACAATAGGGCATGTATTCCAAGACTGTCACAATAGGCAAATATGAATGATAAAATAAATCTGGGAGAAAACAGTTGAATGATCCCAAACATGTACAAAGCAGACCCAACATGAATGATAAAATCTGGAAGAAAACAATAGGGGAACATAAAAATGCATAAAAAACATGTAATAAGTTCATCACAAACATGGGAATTTCTTCACTTCCGTATTATCAAAAGAAGGAAGGGTTTATACATTCTCTTGGGGAAATGAAACTAAATCATCAAACTAACCATACTGATCTGGAACCCCGTCCATTATTAGGTGCATTAGAGAATATTCCAGTGGTGCAAATTGCAGCAAGATATTGCTCACTGTGTCACATTTTATCAGAGAAGGACAATGGAATGAAACTTTGGAAAGCCAACATGCCCCACCACTACTTATTCCCCTTATTCTTAACACCAAATAGCAATTGCAAGAAGGAGAGAATTGTTACTTTTGGAAGAGAACCTGCAGATTGTTCTTGTTGTAGCAAACGTGGAGCGCATTCAATTGATCACATCTTTGTGTTTGGGCACTTTGCCAATTATATCTGGAAATTCTTTTCAGATTCCCTGGGCATTACTCATAGACACATTCCTCTAAGAAATACACTGATGGGGTGGTGGAGTATGCAATCTAATTCTGAGGTTCATAAACTTATTCTTCAAACTCTAGCCCTATTATCATCTGTTGGAACTTTTAGAAGAACAAGTGATATCCAAAATATAGAGGCAAAAAGTCTACCAGTGCAAGACTTAAATTCCCTGTCTTTAAAGATACTAGCAGACTCTGTATGACAGTCTATCCCTACATAAATTCTCCTTGTAATTGGGGAGAGTTGATGTTGTTGATAGAAGGATGCAGACAACTGGAATTGGCACTAACAACCAGGCTGAAAGTCAGGCATCTTTATGTGGACTGCACTGGTGTGTTCAAAATGGATACAAGAAGGTGATATTAGAGGTCAACTTAGAGCTATTAACCAAATGGCTCAACAACAATGCCAAAACTCCATGGAAGATTCCACAGACCATCAACGAGCTCAGGAACACTACTGGACAGCTAGAATTCTTTAGGTATACATAATCCTATTCTAGCAAGAATTATTATATCACTACAGAGGACAACTATGTCAAACCAGGAGCCCAGATCCTTCCCCAAACAAGAATCATTCCACAACCATACAAGGAAAAAAGGTAAACCAATAATGTAAGGCAACACATTGGACAACTTCCAAAAGAACAACAATCAAGTCAACAATAAGAGGAGATACACATCCTATTTCAAAGCACGAGTTTCTAACCATAGAGAGAAGGTTTGACAATGATTCTTGGCCTTTTTCTATTTAGATCTTCGTGGATGATTATTAACCTCTTGCTCATGCTCTCTACACAACATGTATTTTTTTTGTTGTAAAACAGTAAATAAAATAAGTTAAAAATTAATTATACAAAAAGAATTCTATATTCAAATTAAGGTACCTAATATATTCTTGAACCTCGTCACAATTTGCCAATAAGTATGCATGTGCCTGACTTAGTGACTTGCTATCTAAAATGAATGGATCAGTTTTCTTTGCTCCTAAAGGAACTCCTCTATTAGGAAACAAACTCATAATTTCTGCATCACTTAGTTCATATTCATTATTATTTTGGGATCTTCTATTAAATCTGGTACGCACACTCCCATGCAGATATTTGGAGAACAAATTCATACAATATATTCCCACTCGTGTCTCTGCTATGCAACCTTCTGGATAACGTCTATTGCGGATGTATGATTTGAATGTACCCATTACTCTTTCAGAGGAGTACATCCATCAATTTTGAACAAGACCTCTTAATCTTACTTCATTCACCAAATAATAGGCAAATGAATCATTATATCAAAAAATGAAAGAGGAAAAATTCGCTCCAACTAATTTATTGTTTCTATGATCTGTACTTCTAAGCAATCCAGTTCCTCCAATGCGATTTCTTTTTGACACAAATGATGGAAGAAGGAACTAAGATGAATCAAAGGAATAGCCACATGATCAAGAAGAATGCTTTTAATTGGTATTGGAAGCAAGTAATGTAACATGAAATGAGCATCATGGGTTTTATAATTAAACAATTTTCTTTCATCCAAGTGCACACACCTAGATATATTAGAGGGAAAACCATCAGGTAGCTTGGCTGTCTTTAAAATTCCACAAAAAATTGATTTCTCTCCATTTGTCATTGAGAAGCACGCTTTTGCAAACTTTGTTCTCTTACTATCTTCTGTATCTTTTGGATGAAGGTTCTTTCTGATTCCCATTTCTTTCAAATCATGCAGGGCTTTTGCATGATCCTTTGTTTTGCTAGAAATATCCAAAAGAGTTCCAAGTATGCTATCAACTATGTTCTTCTCTATGTGCCTTACATCAAGGTTGTGGCGTAACAAGATGTGCTGCCAATAAGGTAATTCAAAAAAGATTGACCTTTTTTTCCATAGGTCATTTGATCTCTTTCTCTTCTTTCCAAACACATTTTCAAAATCTTGTAAGCTATTAAGCACATTAGTTCCCTTTAAGAAAGGTGGAGGAGGCGTAAATTCAGTTTTTCCATTGAAAGATCTTTTGTTAGATCTCCATGGATGATCCATGGGTAGAAAAACACGATGATCCATATAACACATGTTTCAACTATGTTTAAGATAGCGAGAATAAGTGCCATAGTTACAACAAGGGCAAGCAAACTTTCCTTTTGTAATCCAACCAGATAACATAGAATATGCAGGAAACTCATTGATTGTCCACATAAGAGCTGCTCGCATTTGTAAAGTTTGATTTCTTGAAGCATCATATGTTTCAACCCCAGAATCCCACAATAATTTTAACTATTCTATCAGTGGTTGTAAGTAAATATCAATGTCATTTCCAGGTGATCGCGGCCCAGGTATAAGAAAAGTGTGTATAGAATATTCAGATTTCATGTACATCCAAGGCAGCAGATTATACACCATCAACATAACTGGCCATGAGCTATGTGATATACTCATGGTTCGAAATGGATTGAACCCATCACTTGAAAAGCCAAGTCTCACATTGCGACAATCTAGAGAGAAATCTGGATGCAACCTATCAAAATCTTTCCATGCTAGACCATCAGCGGGATGCCTTAACTTTCCATCTTTAGAACGCTCCTCGTCATGCCACCTCACAGAATCTGTAGTCTTTGAGCACATAAATAACCTTTTGAGTCTAGGAATTAATGGAAAGTGTCTCAAAGTCTTTGCTGAAACTCGATGTTGTTTTTTTTGAAGGCTAAAGATCACTATCAACTTCAGGAGATTTAATATATCGTGAAGCTCCACAACTATGACAAAATTCATCATCCTTATGATCATTCCTGAACAATATGCAATCATTGGGACATGCATCAATTTTCTCATAATCAAGACCTAGATTCTTAACCATAAACTATGTTTTATTGAAGACAGAGGAATGTTTAACTCGGGCATCACCTCTTTTAATAACTCTAAAAGAGTAGTGAATGATTCATTTCTCCATCCATGTAGACACTTCAACAAATATAAATGAAGTGTGAATGATAGTATAGAGAATCCTGTACAACCAGGATATAATTCTTGGTTTGCCTCTTCAACTAAGTTATAGAATTTCTTGGCATCTTCATTTGGACCATCATAAACTCCTTCAGCCTGTGCAACATCTCTAAATTGATCATTCAACAACCCATCAATATCCAGTTTCTCTCATACCTTAAATGCTTTTTGTTTCAATCTTATCTACTTTGCAGCAATAATAGCTTTATACAGGCAGCATGACATCTTATTTCTTTTTAAAGGAAAAATACAAACTGCAGCATGCTATTATTGCATAAATTTATGGAAAACATGCCTTTTACTGTGTATTCTAGTAGATTGCAGATTAGTGAAGCATATGTATTAATCAAGAGTACATAGGATATGCTTGGAACATAAAAACATGAATATACCTAAGCATATAAATTGAGCTGATTAGGATAAACAAAATGAGGAAGTTTCTTTCTTTATAAGAAGACAAAATGAGACTGTTTAGGACTAAAATAATCAGTTTCTTACAGAACATGCCTTCAATTTTAATTGGATAGTTGTACAAAAGTTCATCAACTAAACTGATGTTTCATGTACTCGAGTTCAAAATCTTTTGCAAGCCAATACTAGAAAGGGAAACTTATAAGACATATAATGACGACTAACGAACTAAAATAGTTTGTATTCCTAGCTACATAACAGGCCTGAAGTTTTCATTTGATAGTTGTACCAAAGCCTTTCAACTAAACTGATGTTTGATCCATCCATCCGTTCGCAGGATTACAAGCTCACTCCAAGTTGCAGGTCAGTGAACTCCAATTCTCAAGGTGCAAAAAAGGGGAAGATGACACACATTGATCAAACTACTCCAAATTTATAAAAATATACAAACATGATGAATCAAGTGTCTACTCACATTGATCAAACTACTTCAAATCCCCAGAAAAAGGCTAATAAGGACATAGTCCCTGAACCAGCTCCCTACACTATTATCTAATCGTTTCCTGCTCGACTACGACCAAATCAGGCTAAAAATGATACCCTATTGACCTTGCGACTCCTATTATCACTGCCAAGCAAGTACTGCCGGCTGGAGCCACAACTACACACACAAATCAACAACCAAATCAGGAGAAGGCAAATGAGATATCAGATGAGCAGTGGCAAGTTTGAAAGAAGGAGAACTATAGGCAGAACTAGCACATGCTGGGAAGAAACAGTCAGGTAAGACACTTAACTCTACTATTTCTACTCATAATAACTATATGTTATGCATGATCAAACCAACAACCAAGAAGAAAAAGAAAACAACCTTCACAATTTGATACATCAGTAAAGGAAATATATCAACAAACAAAATAAAAGATGATTTGAATGAAGAACAACCAGACAAAATTGAGGAAAATACAGTTGAGAGGTTCCAGAAGAGAGAAAGAGAGAGAAAAGCCTTAAGGAACAAACAAAATACCTCCACTATCACTAACCAAATATACAATAAAAGAATAGAAAAAGAGCAAAAACTAAAAATTCAACCTAAAAAAATAAATTTAAATTATTTAACTCATATACATACAATTCTTTTTCCCCCTTTTACTTCATCTCTACTCAAGTTGTTTATACTGTATAACAACAATATAAATAAAATGGCACTAAAATACATAGAAAATGACATCAGAAATAACCATCATAACAGAAGTCTGGACATGTGATTCTGCCATTGGTGTGAAAATAAGCTAAGGTTTAGTAAGGGAAGGAAGTAAACATCTGAGATTTTGTGCAGTGGATTGTAGGATTGTTTTGAACGAATCATTTGTTAGGGTGACGAAAGATATGGAGAAAGGGACACAGTAATCATAATTCTGACAAATACATTCATACAACTTCCTATAAAACGATGATGTTCAAACATCTGAAAGAGCATACGAGCTCAAACATGAGTACAATAAGACTATGAGACATATTGAGAGCATAATAGAGAAGTTTAAGTATTTCATAGTTGATACTACAATTCTACAATGTGCTTTGGAATTAGCTTGGAGGGGTTTATATCGAAAGGTAAAACAAGCTATTAACGATAGATACTAACTCACTCAAATACTCCCGAGTAGTAATTCCCTCTATCTAGGCTACTGAATATGCCTAGGGTTCACGATTTTCGGCACTTTCGTCCTGTACTTTAGAATTTCAGCTGTAACTCATGATTTGTTCCATTCCAACAACCCCAAAGTAATCAATTCCTTCTTATTCTCCTCTTCAAAACAAAAAATAAAAATTTAATCAATTGACAAAGAAGACTGTTTTTAGTACTAGATTATTAGTAGAGTAGCTACTTACGCTTATCGAATTCGGTATTAGGGAGAAGAGAATCGAAGGTATCGCTAGCTTTCGCTCTTCAGTTCTTCAGCGAAAAATGAATTAGCTTCAGCTCAGTTCTTCAGAGAAAGATGACTACATTCAACATTTAAGAGAAGAAAAAACCTAGACTTTCAAAGACAATCAGCCTATTAATATGTAATACAACTACGAGATAGACTCCCAAAAATCAAAAAAATTCGTATCAACAACACAAGAATATCAAAACCCTAAAGCTAGAATTTAGACTTTTAAAGATATAATGTCTTACCTGATAAACCCTATTCCAAAAACCCTAAAGCTTTAAGACGTGAGGCAAGTTCATCTGTGAAGCATTTTGTTCAAGTTTCAACAAGAAATCTGATGGAACAACTCTTCAATAATGAATCTGTAAGGAAAATCGTGTTCTTCAGCTCTTCAATCTTCAACAAAGAATCTGTGAGGAAACTCGTGTTCTTCAGTTCTTCTTGAGAGAAAGTGTATTGTTCTTCAGTTCTTCACCTGAAAATCGTGTTCTTCAGCTAAAGTTTGACAGAAATTTTTTAGGGAAATCGTATGTGTTCTTTAATTCTTCTTGAGAGAAAATCACGTTCTTTCAGTTCTTCAGCTTAAGTTTGAGGGAAATGGAAACTAATTATTTTTTCTTTAGCTGAATATAAATTTTAATGTTTTATTTTTTTTTTGCCCAGTAAAAATTGGAGGGAGAACAAGTTTTAATGTTAAAAATGTTGGAGGGAATATAATATTTTAGTGAAAACACTAAGGCCACATTTGTAATGTGTTGTTTTTATAATTATAAAAATAGGACACTTTAAAAGTGTGGCCATATATTTTAAATAGTTGGTGCCTATTATAACATACTATAACAACACTTATAAAGTGTAGCTTATACCATTAAAGAGTACACTTTACAAGTGTTGCTAATATTATTGAAGCTAAAAGTGAAAAACTTGGACTACGCTTTAAAAGCATCCCCAAAAGTATTTTAGGCAACACTGTACAAGCGTTGTCTAGATTTAGTGTGGCCGTAGGCCTAAAATGTTGTGGTGATCCAACATAATTCATACTATAGCTCATAGATTCAGTAGGTGAGACTAGTCTTCCAACCTTAGAATCACTACATGTGATAAACCTTTCATATCATATCATATTCATGCATAAGTGTGTACATGAGGATAACCTACAACCACACAACTAAATCATAATCACTTTACTCTCAAAGTGTTCAGAAAGCATATACATAACTATCATAACCATGCATAATTTTCATACTTTGCCCCTTCAAGGACCATAGATCATATTCAATCAATACATCTAGAATTATTACATTAGACATGGATATAATCATAATTTCAAGTAACCCAATAACCACTTACATAATCTCATAACATTCTTGCATAATCAACAAACCCAAATCAAAAGTTCATAATTGAAGAATATGGGGGTTTCATGGGTTCTTGGGGGATTTCATCACAAATCAACAATAAATCATCAATTCAATCATACTCCATCATAAATCAATCATTAGAAATGTTTTTGAAAAGAACCCATGAGATTGAAGTCAAACCCTAACTTTTGGGGAAATCACTAGTTTTGAAATTGAAGTTGGAGGGAATCCATGGATGGATTCTATCCATGGATGAAGAGGTACCATACCTTAGTGAAGAATTCCAATGAATTTGAGAAGAAAACATAGCATCTTGAACTTTAGCTCCAACTTTCTTCTTCTTCTTCCTTGAATTTCTAGAGAGAGAAATAATTTTGGGAAGATGATCAATGGGGGATTTTCTTTTTGATTCTATGGAGAATGACTTAATTTAGGGAATTTTGAGAGATGAAAGCTTATATAATTCACTAGATAAGTAGTACAATGACTTTGCTTCGAATTAGGAAAATAACGGAAGACCCCTAACACTGTTAACTTAAAACTGTAGGTCTGCCCACTGGAGCTCGCCAAGCGGTCCCTTGGCTCGCCGAAAATTACAGTGGCCACTTCATGGGTAGGCCACTAGGTGATGGGGAGAGTCCTTTGGGCGATGCGCCAAATGGATCGGCGATCCCCAACTTGGCTCGCCTAATTTTCTGGCAACTTGGCCATGGGGACAGTCCACTAGGTGACCCTAAGTGAACCTTAGCGACTCGCCAAGTTACATGGGCGGCCACACTGCCCCTCGTAAACTTGGCTTGGGGAGGAAATGCTTTTTCTTAGTGAACCCTAGGTCCCATAGGCTCTTGTCCTCAACCAAGGCTTATTAACCCCCCACACTAAATCCTAGGTTAGCCTACAAGATCTTTGTGTGTTACAATCTAAGCTATTGATTTAGATGGCTTAGCTCCCTATAGCCTAGTGTATCAGACTTGAGTCTAGTAGAACGAGCCTTAGTTTAGGTGTTGACCCGATTTGATGACCTTCTATTAACTCTCCTTCTTTCTATGGCCCTATATGAAGACAATCCATACCAAGAATAACATCGAAATACAACATATCAAGCTCTACAAGATCAACATTAGTGACTCAATGGGATAATGAGATCGGACAATTTCTATAGACTCTTTTAGCCACAATAGATTCACCAATTTGAGTATAGAAAATAAAAAATGTCTAACAATACATCCAGAGAAAAATCAAATCTCATAGCCACATATGGTGTCCCAAAAGACAAAGTAGCACCCGGATGAAGCAATGCATAAACATCAAGATGAAACACTTTAGACATATCGGTTACCACATCAGGAGGACCTTCATGGTCATGTCAAGTTTGAAATGCATAGAATCGGTTTTGCTTTGGAGAAATTGAACCCCAAACACTAGGTGGAGCTTGCCTACAATCTCTTCCCTTAGTAATAAATGGTGGACAATCCCTCATCTTGTGAGCAATCTTTCCACAACTAAAGCAACTATCCGTACCGACAAAAAATTTATCATCATCCTTCCTTCCACACCTAGCACAAGTAGACAAAGAAGATCTACCACCATTTCCTCCTTGAGGCTTAAGGTTAGACACCCTATCTTTGTTGAACTTCACAACTAGAGAATTAGAGGAACCTTGATCCGAATCTAGAACGACCATGTCCATTGGACCTCAAATGTAAAAAAGTCACCATCACTGATTTTTGCCCTCTTTCCCTCAATAGATCTTTCCTTAAGCTTCTCCTCTTCAATTTATTGGGCATGTGTCATTAAATTGGAAATATCTATTTTCTGAATAAGCATAATGGTACAACATTATTTAACCACCATTTCAGATACACCCAAAACAAACTTACTCATCCTTACCCTATAATCGGTAACCATAGAAGGGGAATATTTGGACAATTGTGCGAATTTCAAAGCAAACTCTTGCACACTAATATTCCCTTGATGAAGGTTAATGAACTCAAGTGCTTTGGCCTCCCTCACCTCAAGGGTAAAAAACCTATCAAGGAAAGCAACCTTAAACTTTTCCCAATCAAGAGGACCTGCATTAACCACCCTCTCTTCCTTCCATTGGTTAAAACAAACTTGAGCAACACCATTTTATTGATAAGCCACCAATTCCATCTTTTCCACCAATGTCACTCCCATAATTATCAAAACCTTATAAACCTTATCAATAAACTCTTGAGTATCTTCCTCAACCTCAGAACCATGAAACTCAAGGGGATTAATTCTAGTGAAGTCTCTCACTTTAGTTGCCACTGTACCCACATTTGATTTCACGGGGACCAAAACCTCTCTATCAGATTGAGCTATCATAGCTTGATCCAACACTTGAAAAATGGCTTGGAACTCTATATTAGTCACTTGTTCGGCCAAAGGGTCGGTTGTAACTTGGGGAACTTCATGTTCCACATTCCCAATCCCATTCCTTCTAACATATGCTCTTCGAATGGCTATATCCATAAAAGCATGGGAATAAGGATTAGGAAAGAGAGGCATATAGAGTTACACTCTTTCACATAACTTTAGAATGATTAAATAAGTGGAATTTCCTAAACATCTTATAGCCTTATATTCATAAATGTGTTGTGCTTCACATTCATGAAAAAGACCGTAGTGGACGTATCTTATGAGACATACTAGGACCTTTCTAAATCTTATGCTCTGAATACCAAGTTTGTCATGACCAAAAGTATACCCTATGTGTAACTTGGCATATTTAAACCCCAAAAGGCCCTACAAAATCCACTTAGCATACATCATTCAAGATAATAAATATTTCAAAAGTAGTATTTTCATATCATAAAAGAGTTTGACAAAGCAGAAGTCTAACATAGTCTCAACAAGACATCTAATACATCAAAAGAAGTGGATGGGACATAACCCATACATCACATACAATCTCTAAAAACTAAAATAAAGAAAACTATAAAAGTGTCTTGGTCCTCAGAACTGAGGACTCCCCAATATTTAAGTTCCAAAAGAGAGATCAACTAGCCACAAGTAGGCACAATTATGCATTAGTACATGGAGTGTACTAAGAATGATAGCAATACATAAATGATATGAAATCAAGCTAAAATAAACTTTACATGACATGTAGTGAGAAAGCTAAGGCATAAGATAAGATTTTTGAAAACACAAGTCATAGACATGGTCAATGCAAGCTTTACATATTTAAAACACATCTGAGATACTTTGAAAGTAACCTTAGTTTATTATTGTGGAATGTTTACCATTAACCGACATAGACCGTATGAGCTAAAATATGGAATCTAGTGTCTATCCCACACCTAAACGATATTTCGTACTTGCCAAGGTAAGGACCATAAACTTCTATCTTACGTGGATCCACTAGCCAAGACATCTTATAGGGGCACGTAGTTAGAGATAAATAGATTGCTACTACAGACCCGACTCTACTAACAAGAGAGCCTCCATCTAAATATCCTCACGGTCTAAGTAAAATCACACAGAATAGTGATTAATCATATTCAACACATTATCCATGAAAAGGCACAATTAAGCAACCAATCTAAGCTAAAGTTATTTGGAATAGATCCTAAAACTTGATTCCCCTTATTTGAGAAAACCTTTAAACCTTTATGAATCCTTATGTGAGAAAACCTTTTACCATCATGATTATATTAACATGTGAGAAAACCTTTCACAATCTCTTTGATATATCCATCTAAAGGCATTGTCAAATCATTTACATCAACTTGATAAAAGCATGCATATCTTTGTAATTTCATATTTCATAGTTCATAAGATTCATCATGTGTTCATAGTCCAAATCATGTATCATGCATGGTTTCATATGAATTCAACTCAAAAACATGTAATAACTTCAACTGATGCAAAAGAAGATAGAAAACAACCAATTGAATCATAATTGAGAAGAACCCATGAAGATTGAACAAAACCCTAACTTTGAATTGAGAATTCAACTTGTAAAATTGGAAGATCTTGGGAACCTTATGGTGGAAAGGAATCCATAGGTAAATACTAACATACCTTAGCAATCAAGGTACAAAATCTTTGATGAATTGGAGATCTTGAAGTGAAACCCTAGCTTCTTCTTCCTTAGCTTTAGAGAGAACTCTGCGGGAAGAACTGTGAGGGAATTAAGGATTTAGGAGAGTGATTTTAGAATGGGTATTTTATGGAATTAAAATACTTATATAGGGCTTAGAATAGAGTTTAAAATGACATAGCTTTGATAATAACACATAGGAAATGATTAAAATAGCTCGTACTTAAAAAGTTGATGAGAGCCTTTTAAGGGAGTACTTCACACACCAGTTAGCCCTTCATAGTCTGTGAAGGGGATCGTGAAACAATGGGGCTTTGAATGACTACCTCCCATACCCTAAATAGACTGTTTACCTCCCATGGGTCGTTTAGGCATCCGTAGAAGGTTGACAGTTAGGCTAAGGTCTGTGAACCTTCCTGTTAATCCACATTGAACTTTCCAAACCAAGATCACCAAATTCTAAGGTGTTACATCACCGGTATCACTTGTAAGGTTATAATATCTAGTAGGGTCCTAAAGATTTTTGAAGAGACATCTGTATCATATTTTTGGAGGGTTAGGGTTCATTATGAGCTTTCTCTATTTTGTACTGGTTTCATGCAATGTATGTGTTATTGGTTTATTGAAATCTTATTTGTTTCACTCATTTTACATGATGACTCATACTCGCCATGTAGTAGCTACAGGTAGGGGTCGACCTCCTCTATAGGGTAGGGCTACAACACCACCCTTTGTTAAAGAGAAAAATTTATAGCCTACAACAAATCATCCAGTAGCGTAGGTTCTTGTATAACCAGTGTGGTCAGGTCTAACCTCTACCGCCACTCACACCAACTATGGCTCCCGAGATTTAGGCAGTTGTCACTCAGTTGTTAAAAATCCTTAGGGGTATGCATCAAGCCAATATTGCAACTATAGTTGCACCAACACCTGCCTTGTAAGGTCAGTCTGTAGCAGAGGAACCTTAGGTCCAGATACCACCTGTGGGTGCCAAGTCCGTGAGTGCACCTACAACTATGCCTCTAGAAGAGCAGATGATGCTCATCATATCTTTTAAACTTACATCTTCGATGATTTTGGGGTTGTGGGTGAAGATTCATTTAAGTTTATCATTACTTGTCGTGAACGTCTATATACTCTGGGTTTGATGGGGTCAAAAGGATCCAATTTCATATATTATCAGCTAGATAGGCTAGCTAGACAATGGTAGTAATCTTTTATCAAGACCAGGACAAATAGGTCTCCTCCGATTTCATAAACTAAGTTTTTTTAGGTGTTTTTGTCTAGGTTTGTCCCTCGTAGCATTAAAGATCCTCTTTAGGATCAAATCTCCAAGTTGGAGCAGGGCTCCATGATCAGATCAGACTATGAGGTAAGGTTTCATGAGCTCTCCCACTATGCTACTATGATCTTACCTATTGAAGAGAAGAGAGTTAGATGCTTTGTTAGAGGGTTAAGACTCTAAATACAGTTTGAGACCTAGGCTATGGTCTTCGTGGGCCCTTCTTTTC
Organism: Solanum pinnatisectum; assembly: GCA_035578085.1. Classification (NCBI taxonomy): domain Eukaryota; kingdom Viridiplantae; phylum Streptophyta; class Magnoliopsida; order Solanales; family Solanaceae; genus Solanum; species Solanum pinnatisectum. The sequence continues at coordinate 18,952,809 of CM069076.1, read as the reverse complement.
TTGATGTAGTTGGCCATGCCCATCGTATTGAGAAACTCCACCGTGAGGCCCCTAGGGTAGAGACAAGCTAACTTGGAAAGATGCTAGTTACAATGAGCCTCACTTTAGGCCCAAAGACTTCTATGATTGGACTTGACAATGGTTTCTTTAGGTTCATTCCTGCTAGCCTATTCAAACATCACTATAGGATTCAAAGGGTGACCAGTAAAGTTAGAGTTAGGTCAGCTTGAGTTAGACTCTATATAGGTCCCAATAGGGTGCATTAGGCTGTAGTGGTCATTCTTTTGTGGGTTGATCATCTCAGGGTTCTTTTTATTGTGGGGGAGCTTGATTATTGGATCATATTCTGCCCCTTGCCTATGCGAATTTCTCCCACTCCACATACAAGCCCACTAGATCTACCAGCTCCACCACCAACACCTCCAGTTAGAGGTTGAGATCAGGGTCAGGACATGATGGTCCCAGGGAGGTAGTTAAGGTGGTAGGTTAGATGGTTTAGGTAGGGGGTAGAAAAGCCCACTTCTTTGCAGTCTAGTGAGGTCTGAGACATTAAACAATGTGATCACATATACCATTCTCTTATACTAGCAGCCTACCTCAACTTCACTTGATATGCACTTTACTTTTTTTTTTTTTTTATGTATTTGTATATTATGCTTCCTTTATGGGTATGAGTTCTGAGCCTTTGGAAGTTCCATTGCATATGTCAACCTTCGCAGGTGAGTCTTGAGTAGTGATTATGTATTTTGATCTTATTTGGTAACTATATAGGGGCGTGACACCCGATCTAACCTTATTTATCTTGATATGCTTAATTTTGATGTGATTTTGGGAATGGACTAGTTATCCCTCTACCATGCAGTCTTAGATTGTTTCTCAAAGACCATTACCTTATCCATAGCTAGTATTCCCCCGGTGGTGTGGCAAGGCTCTTGTAGTAGCACATCGATTGGAGTAATTCTTTTTATGTGGGATCAGAGGCTAGTGGCTAGTGGTTGTTAATCTTATTTGGCCTATGTGCGAGATAGGAGTAGGGAGGTCCCTCCCGTTGAGTCAATTCCAGTTGTCTTTAAGTATGTGTATGTGTTTCCTAAAGACTTACCTAGCCTACCTCTAGAGCGTGATATTTATTTACCTATTGAGTTTGAGCTATGTACTATTTCTATTCCATCATATCCAATGGCCCCTATAGAGCTCAAAGAGCTCAGTGTTTAGCTTCAGGATCTCTTAGGTAAGGGATTCATCAGTTTTAGTGTATCGCCTATGGGTGATCTATTTCTATTTGTGAAGAAGGACAGTTACATGAGGATGTGTATTGATTACATGTTGTTGAATTAGGTGATGGTGAAGAATTGTTACCCCATGCCTTGTATTGATGATCTGCTTGACCAACTTCAGGGTGCTACAGTGTTTTCTAAGATTGATTTAAGATATGGTTACCATCACCTCAATATTAGGGCAGCGGACATCCCTAAGACTGTATCTTTGTTGTGATGTCTTTTTGTGTTGACTAATGACCCTGCCTTTTTTATGGACTTGATAACATAGTTGTTCAAGCCTTATCTTGATTCATTTTTCATAGTGTTCATTTATGATATTATTTTATACTTGTGGAGCAAGAGATATCATGAGAAGTATTTAAGTATTGTTCTCCAAACTTTGAGAGATCAACGCCTTTATGCTAAGTCCTCAAAGTGTGAGTTTTGGCTTGAGTCTATATGGTTCTTGGGGTAGGTAGTTTCCAAGGATGATATCATGGTGGATCCAACAAAGATTGAGGCTATTCACGATTGGGCTAGGCCTACATTAGTTACTGATATTCAGAGCTTCGGGAGACTAGAAAACACTATAGGTGGTTTGTAGAGGGTTTCTCCACTACTACACCCTTGACCAAGTTGACTCATCTTAATGTTCATTTTGAGTGGTTTGAAGAGTGTGAGTTAAGCTTTTGTATGCTCAAGGTGTTGCTTACTACTACTCATATATTGACTCTTCCACTTGAGGACGAGGGCTTCACGGTGTATTGTGATGCATTTGGAGTTGGTTTGGGTTATGCATTGATATAGTGAGTTCGGGTAATTTCTTATGCGTCGAGGTAGCTTAAGTTACATAAGCGCAACTACCCCACTCAGGACTTATAGTTGGAAATAATAATTTTTGCTCCTAAGATGTAGAGGCACTAGTTGTATGTAGTTTTTTGTAAGATCTATAGTGATTAGAGGAATCTTAGTACATCATGAGCAAGAGGGACCTTAATTTGAGGTAGTGTCGTTGGATTGAGCTCCTAAAGGACTATGACCTCTCTATTCCCTATTATTTGGGTAAGGAAAATATGGTAGTGGATGCCTTGAGCTGGAAGGTGGTGAGTATGGATAGTCTAGCCTTCTTGTCTACTATGAAGTGATCTTTAGCTTTGGACATTCAATCCTTAGACAATAGTAAAATTTTATTGGAGATCCCAGATTCTAGGAGTGTCTTAGCCTATGTGAGAGTTTAGTCTTTCTTAATTGATTGGATTCATGGTCGTTAGTTCAAGGATGAGACCTTGGTGGATCTTTGAGATCAGGTGTTAGTGGGTTATGTTGGTCACGACTAGGGCTAACATAGATTCAGATGGGGTTCTCAGAATTGATGGCCATATTTGTGTTTCGAGAGTTGAATATTTGATTTGGTTGGTACTTTGTGAGGCTTATGATTTAATATTTTCTATCCATCCAGGCACTACGAAGATGTACGATGATTTAAGACAACACTATTAGTGGAGTGGCATGATAGGTGATATTCCAGATTATGTGTCCCATTGCCTGTGTTTCCAGTTGATGAAGGCCAAATATTTGAGGCTTCGTGGTGAGTTTTAGAGGCTACCCATTTTAGAGTAGATGTGGGGTCACATAAGTATGGATTTTGTTGGGGGTTTGCCTCGGACTTCTAGAGGTGCTGACAACATTTGGGTCATCATTAATCAATTGACCATGTTAACATACTTCTTTCTTGTTCAGTCTTTACTCCATTTCGAGAGGTTGGATCATATCTATATTTGGGAGGTGGTTCGTCTTCATTGTGTGCCTTTTCTATTATCTCAAATAGGGGTTCTCAATTCACTTCTAGGACCTTTCAAGAGGAGTTCGACACTTGTGTTGACATTAGAACAACTCAGAGCATATATGCATGTGTTTTATAGTTTGGAGGTCATTGGGATTAGTTTTTACCCTTGGCAGAGTTTGCGTACAACAATAACTACCACTTTAGTGTTCAGATGGCTGCATTTGAGGAGTTATATGGTAGGTTTTTTCACTCACCACTTGGTTGGTTTTATTCTACAAAGCCTAATCTACGTAGTACTAAGTTGATTCAGGAGGCCTTAACCAAGTACGGGTGATTCAAGATAGTCTCAGGGCAGCTCCAAGTAGACACCCAAGTTATGCTTATCGTAGGAATTGACCCTTGAGGTTTTCATTTGGTGATTGAGTATTCTTCTGTGTGTCTCCTAGAAGGGTGTGATGAGATTTTAGAGACGAGGCAAGCACAAATCTAGGTACATTGGCCCTTTCAGGATCCTCTAGATAGTTGGTGAGATTTCTTATGAGTTGTCTATACCTTTATTATTGTAAGTTATTCACCCGATTTTCAATGTTTTGACATTGCGCTGGTATGTTCTTGATGAGTCCCATGTGCTCCAATATGATGCAGTAGAGTTGGATGACCATTTGAATTTTGTGGAGGAGCCAATTGCTATTCTAGAAAGAGATGTGCGACGATTATGTTTGAGAGGCATTCTTGTGGTGAAGGTTAGTTGGAGGCATCATCCAGTTGAGGAGGTTACCTAGGAGACTGAGCATGTGATGCGAGAGTAGTTTCTCGGCTTGTTTGAGCCTTCACGTACTTCTTGATTCTTACTTCATAGATAAAGTCCTTTTAGTAGTGGATGTTGTAATGACCCTCTAGGTCATTTATGTGTTAATGCCTTCTATTCATTGTTTAGAGCATTCCTATAGTGACCCTAAGTCATTTATGACTTGTTGGGGGTTAAATTTTGGTCACTTGGTCGTTTATTATGTAAATTCTTATATTTTGGAGCTTTTTAACCTTGAACGGTTGATTTCAGTCAATAGTTCAGGAAGGCAACCTTAGAATCCAATTTTGACAGTTTCATCAGCTCTGGAAGGGTCATTTTAGGCTAGTAGTATGGTCGACATGACTCCTAAGGCTTTAGGTGTGAGTTTGTGTGATTACGTGTTTTAACTCTTGAATTTTGGCCTATGTTTGACCTTGTCAACATTCTGGATAAACATGCTTGGATGAGAATTCTGTTAGCAGAATTAGTTCCAGAATGTCGAGTTTGGTCTAAACTTACATTCCGTTAAGATTCTGAGGCTTCTGGGCTAATTTCGAGCCCACCTGTGGATTTTTGCTTAAAATAAAGTTTGGGTGTGGGACCTACTTTTATTCGAGACGACCTTGGATAGAAGTTTGACTGCTCTGTTGATTCCGAAATTTCAAATTTTATTAGGTTGCATATCTCGTTTATGTGCATGGGGTTGTGAACCAATCTCGCCTCTATGTAGATCCCAAGGACTTAGCTTAAATTTGTTGGTGTCTAATACTGGCGCTGCTCGCTTATGCGACTCTAGGCTCTCTTAAGTGACATTTTCTTTAGCGTCTAGTTCTCTACTTTAGCAATCTAGGCCAGATAGGCAGCAACCGCTCTAACAACCCTGACATCACTTAAGTGGCCCATACTTTAACTGCCAGAGACTCACTTTAGTGAGCTTGGCCAATCCAAGCTGCATCGCTTTCATGAACTTGGTGTCACTTTAGCAAGCTTTGCTTTAGCGACCAGGGGCTCATGGAAGTGAGACCCACCTTTTATTGACTTGTTGCTTTAGTGATTTTAGTGGTTGCTTAAATGGCCCTCTTCTAGTCTTTTAAAGACATAGACGCGATCAATTGCCTTAACACTTTTAAAATTGTCATTTCTCCTTCATGTTAGCTCCGAATTGGGTGTTTTGAAGTTGGTTTTGATCAATGAGATTGGAGGTGTGCTGTAGAGTGATCGAGAAGCATTGGGTACTCTGTGTTTGAGGTAAAATCCCAATATTAGAGGCATCCATAATTGTTTTTGTAACACCCCAGAAATCTATTGACCTAAGCTAGAGCCTAACATGTAGTCGAGTATCCTAATGAAGTTAAAACGTAAGGTTAGAGTCCTAAAATAACTTCCCTAACTTAGTACTAGTGTTCTAGTACCTAAACGTCAAGGAATGACCCCCTAGGAACCCCCAAGGGTCCTTGAGGAGGACCCAAGGGAAGGTCTAAAAATCTGTAAAATACAATATGACCCATGATTGGGCACCCACGAGTCGTGGGTGGAACCATGTTCCGTGGTTAGGAGGCGTGGGTCGAGACTTAGTCTCCCCAAGCTTGTCCTCCAATTCACCCTCTCTGATCCAAGCCATGCCCATGTAGGACTGGTCGTGGTCCCATCCATGATCCGTAGATGGGGTCCGTGGATTACCCACCTACAAAAGCTGGTTTGGGTTCGGCCAAGGGAGGGGTGTTTTCGTAAATTCTACTTTAATTAATTAAGGGTATGGACGGTTATTATTAGTTATTTTAGGTATATTTAAGTACTTTTAACTATTAAATAAACCCTTCTAACTCTCATAACTCACAAACTCAAAACTCAACCAACTTCCTTCTCAAAATATTCTCTCTCTAGACTCCACTGAGGAACTTCAACAAGGCCAAGCGAGGGGTTCAAGATCCATCATTTTCACTCAAATTTTGTGAGAAAGACATCAATAAGTTATGGGAGTCCTGATTTATGGAACACTTTTCTTCATGAAGCCCTTCAACTCTTAATTTTGAAATTGGTAACTTGTTCAAAAACTAGGGTTTTCATTTTAGCCATGGGTTCTTTGTAAAAATGATTTTATTATGTTAATTGTCCTATATTATGGATGATTTGATGTTTAGTGGTGATTTTTATTGTAAAATTCCCCAAGAACCCATGAACAGCCCCATGACCCCAATGTCATGAATTGTGATGGGTGTATTGAAGCAAGATGATTACTATGAATTGTATCTATGTTAATTTAGTTATTGAATCTTGTTTTATTCATGGTTAAAGTAGTAATTCTAAGTGTGATTGTGAGACATGATTCATGACCCACCCTTGATAGGGTAAATTGCTAGGGTTTGTACATATTGATGAAAGTTGTGTATGAACTTATGATTCACTTGAAAGGTGAATATCGTATGACTAATGTGTAAATTGAGGTATTGTTGAAAGGTCATTCTTCCCTTACCCTTACACTTGACTTTGTATAACTTGTCAAGGATGATGATAATGGTGTTGTGTCGAATGAAAGTCTATTCTCATGAAAACACTATTAATGCAATGTGAAAGTTCTGCTCACATGTTAATGACGATTCTAAGGTTGAAAGTACATTCTCGCTTTATAGAATCTATGAGCTATTCTATGAGTTGTATTGAATGAAGGGCAAAATATTCCTTCACACATGTAAATGCAATTCAGAACTAATTATGTATGATTTGGGAAATAATGCTTAGCACCGAGTGGATATGCTCAATGAGGTAGATGCCCTTTCGTCAATACAATAGTTCGCGTCATCTAAATTATTCTCATGAGATGGAAGCCCCTCCGCCAATACAATAGGTTAGGTTTCTAGAAACAATCTCCCTATCCCATAACTATGTGCCCACATAAGTGTTTAGCTACTGGATCCACCTTATACCTATACATTTAGTTCTATCTTAGGCAAGTAGGACACCTTCTTTCGGTGCGGGGTTATACGACACCAGATTCCATGTCCCTCACATGGTCTATGTTGGTTAATAGTATTTTTCCTATATAATAATAATAATATGAATTATGATAAGAACATTAGTTATGTACTATGGTTCCTTAAAAAGTTCTACATAGCATGGATGGGGGTATGAGACTTCATTCATGCATTGCATAAGTGGGCTTTGAGAGTGATTGTGGTATGTTATCTTAGGATATGATGATTATGAGTTAAATGTATGTTTTATATGAATTATGAACATGAACTATACTTATGACTTCTTAATGAGCTTTGCCTAATGTGAGTGGGGTTATGGGACTTCACTTATACATTGCACAAGTAGACTTATAAAGGGGTTGTGGTGTGGGATCCTTATACTACGAAGATAAATGAACTTATATATGCATGATATGAATTGTTGATATGAGTGTCTTACTTATTATAAGATATGAACATGAATGTCTCCTTGTTTATGAATGTTGGCTATGGATAAGGTCATTGTATGTTATGCATGATCATGGTGTCCTAGAAGTGATACTTAGTGTAGATAGGATTATGGGATCCTATCTATGCATTGCACAAGTAGTGCTAAAGGTTACTTATGTAATGGTTCTATTTATGATTATATTCTTTATGATATGATGACACATGAATGTAAGCTTGTATGTTGAATGGTTGGTTGCTATGAATGATTTTCCTTATAATTCAAGTAATGTACATGACTATTTCCTTATTTATGACTATTAATTATGATGACGTCCAAGAATGAAATGCATAACTAAGGTAGCTTCAAGGGAGTAGTTAGTAGGGTTGGTATTATGGGATGCCAACCATACATTGCACAAATGTTTCTTAGGGGTTGCTAAGGTGATGGTTTTACTATGTTATGGTTATAAATGTGATTATGGCTTGTCTTTTACATTGCAAGTGTATGTTGATTTCCAAAATTGACAAATGCATACTTTCAAACTAAAATGTCCTTTGTATCATATTTAAAGGATTTTATGCATGGCTTCTATACTTAGTACGTTTTTGTGCTAACCCCTTCTTTCTACATTTTCTATAAATGTAGGCTTTGGAGATATTGGATTCCATCCTTGTGGCTAGGTTCATAGTAGATCAAGAAGAAGAAGATTGGTGAATCCTCATTGTATTCGAGGGATTGGCTATATGTCCTTTATTGTCTTTCAATTATATTGAGACTTATGTAAGATCTATGTCCCTAAGATTGTATTCAAGAGTTTTATTCCAAGTACATAGAAGGTTTGAGACATAGTGTCATAGATTATCTTTCATTTTATAAAAGTTTGATTCTAAAGAAAAGTTTTAAATTCAACACTGTTTTCCTATGCTATATGATTCATGTTATTCTATGAGGCTTGTATGAGACCCTTTCGGGGTCGAGTGCGCCGTGTTACGTCTAGGGGTACCTCTGGATCGTGACAAACATGGTATCAGAGCATAAGGTTTTTGGGATGGTTTTAGAATTTCTGAAACTACATCTAGTAGAGTCTTGTTCATAAATGTGAAGTGAACCATTTTTTATGAATAGGAGGTTATCAGATGTTAGAAAAACTTCACTTTTTCATTCTCTAAGTCGTGCACTAGAGTTTAGCTTTATTAGACCTTTCTCCTAATTTGTGCTCTATGGTTTTCAGGATATGCCTACTTCAAGGGCCTACATTGAAAGGATTGAGGAAGTCAATGTGGAGTAAGAAGTTCCACTCCAAACTCTTCTCCAAGCTCCAATTGACCCTATAGGGGAGAATATGACTCATGCGGACTTTAGGTCCGCTATCCTATTGTTGGCTCAAGCCTTGACGGTGCAAGTCAAGAAATAGGTTGTAACTCCAGAAAATCCTATAAGGGGGATAGTTACTTATAGATTGAGGGAGTTTTTAGAGTGGTATCCTCCTATGTTTTATGGCTCCAAGGTGGGCGAAGATCCTCAAGGGTTTGTGGAGAAGGTCTCTAAAATGTTGGACCGTATGGGGGTAACTTCGATTGAGAAAGTGGAGTTAGCTTTTTATCAACTCAAAGGGGTTGCACAAATATGGCATGATCAATGGAGAGAGACTAGGCCGGTAGGATTGGGCCCTATAGAGTGGGAAGGGTTCAAGAGTGTCTTTCTAGATAGGTTCTTCCCTTTAGGAATGTGAGAAGCTTTGGTACTTGAGTTCATCAACCTTAAACAAGGTGATATGTGTGTTAAGGAATATGCATGGAGGTTCACTCAATTGTCTAATTATGTTCCAATCCTAGTATCCGATCCCAAATCGGGGATGGGTAAGTTTGTGTCGGGATTGTCCGATTTAATGGCAAACCAATGTCGTATGGCCATGTTTGAGCATAATATGAATATCCCTCATCTTATAGTGTATGCCTTTGAAATTTAGCAAAAGAAACTTGAAGAAGGGTTGAAGGAGAAAAAGAGGGTTAGGATGGATGATGGAAATTCTTCACTTGAGAGGTCCTTTGGACAATATCCTTCTAAGATTCTCCCAAAATTTAGGCGGGAGATAATGTCTAACCCTAAGCCTAAAAGAGGAAGAAATAATGAATCAGTGTTACTTAAGCTTACTTGCAAAATATGTGGAAGAAAGCATCTTTGTAAGTGTCTAGCCGGCACGAAGGATTTTTATGGTTGTGGTGGGAGTGACCACAAAATAAAAGATTGCCCGGTACTTACCACTAGGGGAACAGAAAGGAAGAAAATTAGGTTCGATGCTCTTCAAGTTAGAGGTGAACAAGAGTGTCCTCCTAATGTTGCTCCCTGTATATGTTTCATTCTTATTTCTATTCTGGTAGTACTTGTCTTTTGTGACTTGATGAATTGGACATGATGATCTTTATGTTTCCCTTAGTATGTATGGGTTTGATTATGGTCATGTGAGTATGATTGTGGAACCCCAACCTATCCATTATGAGTTTTTGTGATGGGATGGAAGAGTTGATGAATAGTGGTGTTTAGGTGATGCCTGTAGGTGTTGAGTGAGTACAATCCTTTGAGAGAGGCTAGAAGTGTAATCCTCCATGGTTTGGAATCCCCTTGTGTGATGGATATGAAAACTTGAGTGTTCTAGATTTCCATGATTTGGTTTGACTTAAAATTCTCACCTTAAGAGGTGTAGTGAGTTTGAGGAGTTTAGTCCCGGTTTGGTAGGTATGTGAGACCTTGAGTGATGTTGGTAAGGCTGCGTGTGAGCAAGAGTGCTTAAATGAGAACCTCTCTAATTTTGAAGTACCAATTGGGATCTTGACTGGTAAGTTAAGAAATAGAAGTGTAAGAAGGTGCTTCCATGAAAATGTTGAGGAGTGGTACTTTTGTAGGGGTCTTAGTTGAGGGTGCTTATTTAGGACGCCAAGGGCCAATGGGATGTCCCAATATCCTTATGTTCCCTTCTATTCCTCCTCTAGCTTAAGATGATAAGTTCTCTTTGACTCATTTCTTGATTGTGGAGTTTTGGATGTATATGTGTCCCATGATTCCCTTGTCCTATAGAGTTACTTTTGTTAACCTTGGTAGGATTTGGATGCATGATTGTTAGACCTCTATGGTTTTAGAGCCTGGTAAGGTTATAATGAGCCTTGGTAAAGCTTGAGTTTGTTAGAAAGGAGTAGTATTTGAGGTTTTAGTAAGAAGGGGGCTTACTCCCAATGGGGAGATCATGTGCTTAAATAGCAATATTGATTGAGAGTCCCGATATCCTCATCCTTTTCTTCTATTCCTATTCTAGGTTGAGACCAAGAGTCTCCTTTTGAGCTTTTTTTATGTCTAGGAGTCATGAGTGTTTTAGAAATTTCCATGATCTCCTTATGTTATGCATGTTCTTGGAAGGATTCATGTTTTGGATAAAGTGAGTTTCCATGATTTATATGTTCCTCATGATTTGTGCATTTTAGTATGATGATGGCATATTTGACTTCATGAGTTGAATTGATGAACATGCTTTGTTATGCTTTTGGTGAAATGACATATTGGCTCCATAATGCTGTGTTCAGCTTGCTTAAGGTTGGAAGAGATAATTCTTCCTGTGACTATGTGATTAATGATGTAATGATGTTTAGAAGTGTTTGGGTAGGCTCACTCCCAAGGGGGGAGATGGTGTGCCTATCTAACATTATTATTATGTGCTTATGCATTGCCATGACTTCTTTATCTAATGCATGTTGATGAAAACTTGTGTTTTGAAAGGAAATGAGTTTATGTGCATTGTTTTCCTCATGTTGTAATGCATTGAGTATGAGTGCCTATTGTAGTTCATGAGAAGAAAAATATGACTTTGGTTTGGAGTTGAGAAATTCCTCCTTGAATGGAATGCTTTGTGAGAGTAAATTGCATATGAAGTCCACGAGAGTATGTTGAGCATATTATGACTAGGAGATGGTAGTTCCTCCTTAAACATGGCTAGTTATTGACATCCTTGCATCTTTGGTTGGTAGATGTAGTTCCTACTTTCTTGTATTGCATTGGCCATGTTGTGAAATGGAGTTGAAGTTTCTCTCCTTTTGAATAGTGCATGTTGTGAATAGTGCATTTGCAAGTTTCTCATATTTTTGATGTTACATGCATAAAGAGCTATTAGTCTAGAGTTTCTAACTCAGTTTGGTGTTTAGATCATCATTCATGGATGAATGTTTCTAAGGGGTAGATAATGTAACACCCCTCAAATCTAATGACCTAAGCTAGAGCCTAACATGTAGTCTAGTAGCCTAATAAAGTTAAAACGTAAGGTTAGAGTCCTAAAAGAACTTCCCTAACTTAGTACCAAGTTTCTAGTACCTAAACGTCAAGGAATGACCCCCTAGGACCCCCAAAGGGTCCTTGAGGAGGACCAAAGGAAAGGTCCAAAAAGATATAAAATATAGCATGACCTACGATTGGGCACCCACGAGTCGTGGGTGGAACCACGCTCCGTGGTTAGGAGGCGTGGGTCGAGACTTAGTCTCCCCAAGCTTTTCATCCAATTCATCCTCTCTGATCCAAACCACACCCATGCAAGACAGGCCGTGGTCCCATCCATGATCCGCGGATGGGGTCCGTGGATCACCCACCTGCAAAAGCTAGTTTGGGTTCAGCTAAGGGAGGAGTGTTTTCATAAATTCTATTTTAATTAATTAAGTGTATGGATGGTTATTGTTAGTTATTTTAGGTATATGTAAGTACTTTTAACTATTAAATAAACCCTTTTAACTATCATAACTGACAAACTTAAAACTCAACCAACTTCCCTCTCAAAATATTCCCTCTCTAGACTCCATTGAAGAACTTCAACAAGGTCAAGCTAGGGGTTCAAGATCCATCCTTTTCACTCCAATTTATTGAGGAAGACATCAATTAAGGTATGTCAGTCTTAATTCATGGACCACTTTTCTTCATGAAGCCCTTCAACTCTTGATTTCAAAATTCGTAACTTGTTAAAAAATGAGGGTTTTCATTCTAGCCATGGGTTCTTTCTAAAAATGATTTCATTATGTTAATTTTCCTACATTATGGATGATTTGATGTTTAATGGTGATTTTTATTTGAAAATTCCCCATGAACCTATGAACACCCCATGACCCGAATTTCATGAACTGTGATGGGTGTATTGAAGCAAGATGATTACAATGAATTGTATCTATGTTAATTTAGTTATTGAATCTTGTTTTATTCATGCTTAAAATAGTAATTCTAAGTGTGATTATAATAATTGATTCATGACCTTTGAAAGGGTAAATTGTTAGGGTTTGTACATATTGACGAAAGTTGTGTATGAACTTATGATTCACTTGAAAGGTGAAGATACCATGACTAATGTGTATATTGAGGTATTGTTGAAAGGTCATTCTTCCCTTACCCTTACACTTGACTTTGAATTACTTATCAAGGATGATTATAATGTTGTTGTGTTGATTGAATGTCTATTCTCATGAAAACACTATGAATGTAATGTGAATGTTCTGCTCACATGTTAATGACGATTCTAAGGTTGAAAGTACATTCTCGCTTTATTGAATCTATGTGTTATTCTATGAGTTGTATTGAATGAAGGGCAAAATATTCCTTCACACATGTAAATGCAATTCAAAACTAATTATGTATGATCTGTGAAATAATGCTTAAAACCAAGTGGATATGGTCAATGAGGTAGATCCCCTTTAGTCAATACAATAGGTCGAGTCATCTAAATTATTCGCATGAGATGGAAGCTGCTCCGCCAATACAATAAGTCGGGTTTCTAGAAGCAATCTCCCTATCCCATAACTATGTGCCCACATAGGTCTTTAGCTACTGGATCCACCTTATATCTATATATTTAGTTCTACCTTAGGCAAGTAGGACACCTTCTTTCGGTGTGGGGTTATATGACACCGGATTCCATGTCACTCACATGGTCTATGTCGGTTAATGTAATTTTCCCTATATAATAATAATATGAATTATGATAAGAACATGATTTATGTACTATGGTTCCTTAAGAAGTTCTACTTAGCATGGATGGGGGGTGTGGGACTTCATTCATGCATTGCATAAGTGGGCTTTGAGAGTGATTGTGGTATGTTCTCTTAGGATATGATGATTATGAGTTAAATGTATGCTTTATATGAATTATGAGCATGAACTATACTTATGACTTCTCAATGAGCTTTACCTAGTGTGAGTGGGGGTATGGGACTTCACTTATACATTGCACAAGTAGACTTATAAAGGGGGTGTGGTGTGGGTTCCTTATACTATGAAGATAAATGAACTTATATATACATGATATGAATTGTTGATATGAGTGTCTTACTTATTATAAGATATGAACATGAATGTCTCCTTGTTTATGAATGTTGGCTATGGATAAGGTCATTGTATGTTATGCATGATCATGGTGGCCTATAAGTGATACTTAGTGTAGATAGGATTATGAGATCCTATCTATGTATTGCACAAATATAGCTCAAGGTTACTTATGTGATGGTTCTATTTATGATGATATTCTTTATCATATAACGAGACATGAATGTAGGCATGTATGTTTAATGGTTGGTTGTTATAAATGACTTTCCTTATAATTCAAATAATGTACATGTCTATTTCCTTATTTATGACTATTGATTATGATGAGGTCCAAGGATGAAATGTATGACTAAGGTAGCTTCAAAGGAGTAGTTAGTAGGGTTGGTATTATGGGATACCAACCATACATTGCACAAGTGTTTCTTAGGGGCTGCTAAGGTGAGGGTTTTACTATGTTATGGGTATAAATGTGATTATGGGGTACGCCGTGTTAAGTTTAGGAGGTACCCCTGGGTCGTGACAGTTTTATTCTTAAATATATTGGTTGTTGCATCCGTTGTTTTCTAATATTCTGAGCCCCAGATTGTGTTCGGGGTACTAAATTGGACCCTTTGAAAGTGCTATTTCCATAATTTCTAGTACGGGTCCCACGATTCTCATTTTGACTCCAAAATGGTCCATCCTTGTTTTATGTGTTTTTGGTGTCTAAACAACCATATTAACATTGTGATCCTATTTTTGATAGCGTGGCAGTATTATGAGGATGTACGAAAAGGAAAGGCTCTAGAAAGGTGATTCGGAGCACACACGGTCAGCCTTATGGTAGGCTACAACTTCCCCTTACTATATATTGAGCTTGAATGTGTGAACTCGTACTGATTTGAGTGAATTTGGGCTGTTACCTAGTTTTAAATGCTGGATTACTTAGATACCATGTTTTAAGCTTGATTCAATAATTTTAGGATTTTGGAGCATGCTAGATGGGTTATGTGATCATCCTTATATTCTGGTTTGAATTGTGAGTTTAGAGCATCAAATAGGCATTAAGGACACTAAAACTCTAAATATTAAGCCCTAAATGAGTCGAAAACCCAAACTCATCAACACCCCAACTTAAACTTTTGCTTGTCCTCAAGTATAACACAAGATCAATCAGTTCAACATAGATGTCTACAAATAGTGCTACTCAAGACTTAACATGAATGCACAAGAGGTTGAATCTACCCATGCTGTGTTAAATTGTGCACTATAAGTTTTGAACTGTGACTAGTCATCATCAAATAGAACTCAAGCTCACAATGCTTGCTTTAAATGCAAATTCGAGCTCAACAAGAGTATTCCAATGACCTCACATCATGCTCACACAAAGCTTATCAATTTTTCAGATTTAAGGAATCAAAAAAAACTCTCACACTCTCAAAGAAAAAGACATGCATGATTCTACCCATAGGCTTGCCCGTATTTTCCAATCAACATGATGTTAAGCTTAATTAAGATCACAAAGGTCTTTCAAAGTTTGTAATGGGGCTGAGGGTAAAGGTATAATCATTTTGGCTTACTGACTTCTACCTTCATGAAGAATGGCCTGCATTTCACTTTTCCTCCCTTTCTTTCATTCTTTTTGATTTTCACAATCCACCTTATATTCTTTTGAGCATGATTCATTGGTTACCTCATTTCTTTTATCCATTGCACAAACTTTATTGCAAAATTCATTTTCTTTTTCAATCTTTTTCCTTATTTTTTTTTATATGGAGGGGTTCCATATTTTTCAACACAATCAATAAATGGAAAATTTTCATAAACTTCTTGAGTTTCCTCCTTTTTCACCACACCCCAACTCAAGCTTTTGGCCTAAGTTGACTATTCAAATCGACTAATGCTTCATGAAGGTTTTAGGTGATGGGAAGAAGAGGTCAAATGTGCTCATGTTTAATCCAAAGAAATGTTTTGGCTCTTATGGTGCCAAGGTAGGTTCACACACCGACAAGGTTGTCACAACGAGGTATACTAGCAATTGGTTCACTCTCCAAATTTTTTTCCTAAGATCATCTCTATCATTCGCCTACATTAGTCGATTGAACTGACGAGGCAAGTTCTAGGTATTGCCAAGCACATGTTTCAAGACAATCTCACCACACATGGCATTCAACACAATTATCAATCAAGATTCTACAATTATAGCTTGCGTGCAACGATCATTAGAAGATTCATTTCAACAACCGACCAGTCACAATGAGATGATAACATTTCACACATGACTTATGCAACTCAAATCTACCTCATTGGAATTGCATAAACATATCGTTCAATCAAGAGCACTTTTCATTAGTATTGATCGCAACCTATACTCAAACATGCAAGAGAAAAACCACATTCACAAACATTAAGAGGTAAAATTTTAAATTTGGATAAAAAAGCAATCAACATTCACATTAAAAGCCAAAAAGGCATAGTCACACAAAGTAACCATAACAAGCTATTCAACAAATCAAACTTTCACAAAAACAACCCAAGAAAGGTAGGTATAAAGATACCTCACCCCACCAAACAAAACTAACAATTGTCCTTAATGTAAAAGAAATGAATAGTCTCAAAATGAAACTAAAGAGAGTCAAGATCCCCCTGACTCAGCTCCATCCTTCGCTCCACTAGAGCCCACCATCGATGTGTGATGCATCCAAACTGACACTTCAATTAAGAAGTACAAATGGTCGATGTCAATTTATAGAACTCAATGTGAGTTGAGGTTGATCCCATAGAGAATTGATTTACAGAAATAATTTCACTGTCACATTTATTCAACTGTTGTTATTATTTCCTAAAGAAAGTAGTTGCGAAATGTAAAATAGGTTTAGGTGTAGTTTTCAAGCAACTAAAGTTTGTTATGTTACTTAGATTGACACAAGTAACAATAATTTAACTTCAAGATTTTGATGATAGATGAATAAAACCAGGGTTGCGTTTCCCATGACTTTACATTTTGTCATGACCCGAGAGCACCCCCAAGTCATAACACGGCGTACTTGACCCCGAAGGGGTCTCATACAAGCCATATAGCATCATCATGACATAAGGCATAGAAATAATGCGGAAAATATAAAACTTTTACAATGGAAGTTCAACTTCATATTTCATATACGAAAATCATAGGAAACTAGACTTTTGTATCTTACACCATCTAAACCAAGGAATACAAATTTTGGGACGTAGCCCTTATACATCAATAGAAGTCTCAATATACGAAATACGACATGAAAAAGAAAATAAGAGATCCCATCCTCCAAATTGAGGACTCACCAACTACTTGGATATAGCAATCTAAGCCTTCTTCGAACGAGAGTGTAATCACCTAGCCGCAACCGACACTCATTTAGTAGAAAGGAGAAAAGGGGTTAGCACATAATATGTACTAAGTATGGAAACATGCATAAAATCCTTAAACATGATAAAATGGACATTTGAGTGGAAATAATGCATTTATTGAATTTAGAAACCAACATGTATATCCAATGTACAACACAAGCCGCAATAACATTCATAACCATTATAAGATAATATCGACACCTCAGCAACCCCTAAGAAGCATTTGTGCAATGTACGGTTTGCATCCCATAATACCAACCTTACTAAATACCCCTTTGAAGTTACCTTGGCCATGTACAACAACTTCAAACCTCATTAATATCATTGGTCACAAATAAGGAATTAGTCATGCATAATACTTTGAACATAAGGAAAGTCATTAACATCAACTAACAATTCAATATGCATGCATACATTGAATATCAACATAAAGTAAAGGAACAACCCTACAACACCTTACTAAACCCACTTGTGCAATGTGAGAGTGAAGTCCCATACCCCCACTCCTGCTAAGAAAATTTACCAAGAAGTTATAGCATGTTCCGTGTCTCATTCATTATCTTCATTATTAGGGAAAAGTAGCCTCAACCGACATAGACCATGTGAGCTACATGGAATCCGGTGTCATGTAAACCCTCACCAAGAAAGGTGTTCTACTTGCCTAAGGTAGAACTAAAATGTCTATCTATAAGGTAGATCCACCAGCTAAGGTCCTATGTTGGCACATAGTTCTAGGATAGGGAGATTGCTTCTAGAAACCCGACCTATTACATTGGCAGAGGGGCTTCCATCTCATGAGTTCCCTTGTAGATGACCCTCGACATTGCATTGGCTGGAGGGCCTTTACCTCATTGTCCATATCAATTTGGTGCTAAGCAATATTTCCCAAAGTATACGTCATTAGTCTTTGAATTGTATTTACATGTGTGAAGGAATACTTTATCCTTCGTTCAATACAATTCATAAAATAGCTCATTGATTCATTAAAGGTGAGAATGTACTTTCAACTTTAGAATCATAATTAGTATGTGATGATAACTTTCACACCAAGATCATGTGATCTCTTGAGAATGGAATTTCAATCAACACAATAGGATCAACATGGTTTATGTACAATTCATGTATAATAATGTGTAAAGGTGCATATGAGAACTATACTTTCAATTAACACCATTTGATTACATCATAATCATGTTTATGCATGAAGTATATGTGTGTGTGTAATTGTCCTTGCAACAACCCAACAACAACAATATCATCATACTAGACAATACATATAATCTCAAGTGTCTCAAGTGTAAAGGTAAGGCAAGAACTACCTTTCAATAATACCAACTTTATTCATTAGTCGTAGGAGATTTTACTTTCTAAATGAATCAATAGTTTACACACATCTTTCATTCATATGCACAAACCCTAGCAATTTACCCCTTTTTAAGGTCATGAATCATGTCTCACAATTACACCCAAAGATACTACAATAGGCATGGATAGAACTAGATTCAATAACTAAATTCACATAGGAGCAATTCATAGTAAATCATCTTGCATCAATACGCCCATCACAATATACATGGGTTCAAGGGGATTTTTACAATGAAAATCACCATTAAACATCAATTCATCCATTGTATAATGAAATTAACAAGATGAAATCATTTTTAAGAAGAACCCATGGTTAGAATAGAAACCCTAGTTTTTGAACAATATACCAAGTTTCGAAATTAGAGTTTGAAGGGATTCATAGAGAAAGAAATTCCATGAATGAAGGTTCCCATACCTTAATTAAAGCCTTGCCCACGAATTGGAGTGAACACCTTGGAGCTTGAGCCCTAATCTTCAAATTATTGGGGTTCTTCAATAGAGGAACTCCTAGAGAGAGAATTATTGCAAGGATTTGGGTCTTCTTTTATTTCTTTTAAGAGTGATTAGAAAGGGAGAATTTTACTCTAAAAAGTATTTATATTTAGTAGGAAAAGAGTAGAAAGTATTGGTTTAGGTTTAGGAAAGACTTACTAAAAGACCCTTCATTAAACTCCCAACCTTACCTCTTGCATTCTGCAGTCCGCCCTATTGCACACCTTGGCTCGCCAAGGCACTTAGGTGACATGCCTAATGCACCTTGGTTCCGCCCAAAGTTACAGTGAGCTCCCTAAATGGGCAGCTCACTAGGCGATGGGGAGGGACCATAGGCGAATCACCAATCTATTGGGCGATCCTCCACCCATTCCACCCTTTGTTCCAGCAGCTTGGACTTGAGGGGTGGCTGTCCACTAGGCGAGAAGAGTCCTTTGGCGCAGCGACAAGGCTCATGGGCAAAGCTACTGCCCATCACCAAATGGACTTAAGGCTGCTATTGTTTTCCCCTAATTTTTCTTAGGTAGTTTAGGGTCCTAGACTTCACCCTAGACTTCTTCAATTCCTTAACCATTTAAGCTCTAAGATAGCCTAGTAGTTGCCCTAAGGTTACTCTAACCCACACCATGAGGCTCTAGTTCATCCTAACATTTTTTCGGGGTGTAACATATTTAGTGTTCATCCGTAAATGAATTTCAGCTACTTTAGTCTTTGCAAATTATAGGTGAGTTGACTATATCTAACACTTCTCAGTCTAGTTAGATAATTTCCACTCAATTCCTCTCGGTTTTCGAAGGCTAATTAATTCTACCCTTGCGTATAATGATGTTAAAGTTCTCTTCTCTCGAAGTTGACCTTTAATGCCATTTTATTAGATTAACTCCACTTTTTTCCAACTATCTATTTTCTCTCAAACAATTGATAGATATAGGCTGACTCTAATGCGTGCACTCATTAGAACAAATGAATAACGAAAGTTGAGTTAAATATTGCAAATACGATTTACTGGACCTTTGGTCTGCAACCTTAGAATCTCCATGCCCACTGCTTCATCACCACGAGCATCTTCACGACTCGTACGGAGGACCACGGCTCATCTAGGGATCTGTGGTCTTCAATTGGAATTTATTCATCTGAATCCCAAAGTCCAGCTTCAATGCTTCATCACCACGGGTAGTGTGACGGCCCGTGAATACAACCACGATCCGTACTAGACTCTGTGGTGCTTATTCCTGCCTGCATTTTCTTCTTTTCTTTTTTATTTCACGTCCATATGTTTTACCTATGCAAACATCACTAAACACATGATATCCACATAAATACCTTCGATTCTCGCAATAATCCTTAGTTTTGAGCATCAAATATACTAAGATCTCACGGCACATCAACACCCTCAACTTAGAACCATTACTTGTCCTCAAGTGATAATAAAGACAAACATTTGACGCTTCAAACCCCACAGATACTATACTAACATGAAACATCCTTCTCAACCACACTTTGTATCCAAAACCATTAATCTACATGCAAGGATCAATATATGACATCCCACTACTAATAGTCGACCATGCTTATGCATGTGTACTATCAACCAACAAAATTTAACTATCAAATGCTATCACTGTGTCCTCACACCAAAGAAATTCCTCACACATGATAATATGGACTAAATTCTACGCTTACACTCTTAAAGGACATCTAACACTAAAAATAGAAGACTATAGGCTTGCCCTTGCTTTCTACGCTCTATCTTTCAAACAACTTGAATAGGATCACTATAGGACTTTATCAGATTGTAGCATAGGCTCAGGTTAGGGAATGAATTTTTGGTTTTGTGAGTGACTAGTACCTTGGTTCTCCAAAGTTTCATTCGCACACGACTTTTTCTAAGCAATTCCCTCCTTTTTCATTTAAGTACATCCCAGCAACCATTATTTTCCTTTTCTTTTTGTTCTGCTTTTTTCTTTTCTTTTCTCTTTTTTTTTTTTTTTAATTGTTTATATTGCACCTTTCTCCTGTTCAAGTGGATTCTTTATACTTTGTGCTTTCAGGCTGACTGAGTGAATCTTCTATTTCTACTTTTCCTTTTTGCTCGGTTGTAATCACCCTTAACTTAGGCTTTTGGATTGAGTTGTGGCATCGTATCTTCTGAGATCCAAGGATATGATATTAGCGGGTAAGAACAAAATTAAATTCCACGCTCAAATCGGGTTCAAGTTGTATGCTTTTTATTTTGTTGTTTATTTTTGGCTTTTAGTGGGCTTAGCAAAAATGGCCTACTGATCCTTTCTTATCCAGTTATTATCATATCTTAGCAAGACTACTCAGGCAAGTTCTAGTTTCTGCTCCTAGCGTTAGACTTCAAACAAACCTTACACACACATGACACAATACTACATTTTCCAGTTCCTAAGTTCACCAATTTATGTTTCAGACTAGCAATGGTCAACTCATAAGTACCTAAGATGTCATCTAAAGAGCCTAATAGTAAAATTTCAAATTAAGGCCATCATTTCAAATAGAACTAGCTGCTATACAGCTCAACACACAAAAACTTCACGAAAATTCACACTTTCATTGAAACACAAAAACACCAATCGCAGTTTATCAGACACAAAACAAAGTCAACCTTCATTCATTCTAATTGCTAAATTGGTAGGTTGCTTACCACTCCATTCAAAACAAAAGGAATTTTCCCTCAAAGTCAATAAAGCAAAACAATACAGTGCTTTGAGGAGGGGTCATACCTACGGCGCACTAGGTATCGGTAGTCGAATTAGCGTCAGCACCGTTATCAATGGGCGCTCTGTTAGAAACTGACACTACGTCAGCTGGACCAGTATCAAAAGCAAGTGGTATGGCACTTCCAGAAGCGCCGGCCAACAATGCATCCCTCCTCTGTTGCTCAAGTGCTTCTTCTTCTTTTGCTTTTTTCCTTGATTCCTTGCATGCTTTCTAGTTCCTTTTCTTTCCTCCTTAGAAAGATCCTTTGGTTTCTCCTCATCAGACTCTCCAGCTTTGTGTTTTCTCTTGCTGGATTTGTGTTGGGGCTCCTCGCCCCAAAAATCATCAAGGACTTGAGTGAGAGGAGGCTCATTGAATAAGTTCATCAAAGGCTCCAGGACAATCGGTGGAGGCACAATGACTAGGTTCTCAGCTAGCTTAGCAATTTTAGCTCTCAATTCCACCAACTTTGTCTTCAAATCCACCGCATTCACTGAACTAACATCTTGTAACTAATTTTGCACGTGGACCTCTAGGCTGTCTATCCTATCTTTTAGTATTGCTAATTCTGTAAACATTTCAGCCTTAATCCGCTTCTCTGCAGTCAATACGTCCCACTGAACTACTTGATGTAATCTGGCCATAATCTAATCTACTATGGCCCGAGTCTGCCTATGATCTACAACCAACCTGTTAAAGATAACAGTAGGGATAGTAACAAAAGTACCTATAGTCTGTGACGCTGAAGCTGGTGGTGGTGGCACTTCCGCAGATTGTCGTGATGATTAACCCTATTTTGGACCTCTATCAGCATGTGGAATGTCAACTAGTACATGGGGTACAAGTGCTATTTGTCCTATTGCGGCAGATTTGGCCCCAAAGATATTTTTGGCCACCTCTTTGATTTATGATGCTACGGTGATCCTATTTTCCTCAATCCATTTGTCTACTAGCTTATTTGGAGGAATATTTGCTTGCAGACATAGTTTCCCTATCAGACAAGGAAATGGTAACCTGGCTCTCTCATTCGATGCTCTTTCCCGTATTTCGGTGGTGATGATACAACCTACATTAACTGGGTAACAAGCCATAAGGCATGCAACCAGTGATGCGAAGGGCGGCAACAAGGTGTTATCATTCCTTGTAGGTCTCAATTATGCATGAACAATGGCCCACCAAACCTTAGCTGGGAATGACAGTGACGCCTTTGTAATGTACATTTGTGCATGTGCTACCCATGGTGCATTCTCATCCTCTGAAGCGATCAGCCCATAAATCTATCTCATGACCCTCTCTCTAGAAGTCAGATCCTCAATCTCAGTCTCACTCATCACTAAATGTGGTTTCCCTTCAAACAGGCCAACTGAAGTTGGTGCTGTGTATTCTGGTCCATGCAACATCCTATTGATTTTACACTCGGAGATATCTATAGATACGCCACAAACCACTATTAAGTTAAGTGGCCCCTATATGTTGGCAAAAGACTTTTGCCCCAGTTTAGTAGTTTTAGTATCTGCAGTTAAGTCCATCAATGTGGCTGCATAAGAGTCATAGAATTCTCTAGTGATGTGACTAGAGAAATCTCCAAGTGTGTTGATCATCCAATCAAAATTGTGCCTTTGGAAAATCGTGTGGATGTCTGAAAATTCTTGGATATCGAATTCCACTACTCGAGCTTCAAGATGATTCCCCGATTAGCAAAATTTCCTGACTTGGCCACGATCCCCCTTTTGGAAAACTCCTCAAATCGGGGCACATTCCACATAAAACGATAACAGGCAATGAGCTGTTATTGCACCACCGGGTTAGATTCATATAGGTGGACATATTGAATCCTTACAACAATATAACTGGTTGCTTCATTCTTTCCTAGTCCTCTATGTGTTTATGTGCCCCAGTTGCAGCTTGGGTACCACTTTCAGGTTGAGGTGCAGCTACATCCTCTTGAGACCCGCTAACAGACTCTTCACCACTACCAGATCCCTTACTATTATCGGAACCACTGCCAGATGCCTTACTGCCATGGGGTCCACTACCTTCCTCTTCAGACTGGGAGAAGTGTCCTGAAGAATTGCTCTTGATGTTTGTGATCTAGTAATACGAGGAGACTGTTCTTCAATGGTGGTATTAACTTGAACCTCCGAGCCTCTGCATTCTGTCGCATTCTTACTTTGAGTTGGTGAGTGAGATGGTGAGGGATGTGGGGGTGCAGACTTTCTTTTGGGTGCCATAGTATCTGAGAAAAAGCAAACTGGATTAATAATTGAAAGAAGTAAATTGACACAGTGACGGGTAATTGGACTTCCCTCGTGTAGCTACAATGTGACACCTTGCCTTAAGAATGTCGTCATCCAATCTATCATTGGGAAGGTCCACGTAATCAAAATGAAAAACTGAAATAAAAGTACGAAACTAAACAAAATTTTTATTTTATTTTTTTATACGGGGGTCTACTTGGGTCGTGGTGGGCACCACGGTCCATGGAGACCATCATGAACAAGAATAATGTGTTGGTCAATAGGGTCTTACACAGGTTATGGTTCACGGAGGACTTCACGGTCTGTGAAGTTGACCACAGACCATTTGAGCCGTCGTGAACAGGGCCAGTGAGCTGTTTCTTTGCTAAGTGTGGACCACGAGTGACTTCACGGCCTGTGATGCCCTTCACAGTTCGTGAAGTCCATCGTGGACTTACATTTAGCACATTCCCAGTATACTTTTCATGCAAATGTGGACAATGGGAAGTTTTATCCATTTTTAGCAGACAAACATATCTTTACGAGACCTTTTTGCATATGGGTCCAATTAATGTACTAACACTAATCAATTGGCATCCAAACAAGAACAATATGTGCCTATTATGAACATACCCATATGCAAACGATTTCAAATTCTGACTTTCAACAATATGATTGGAAAATTTCACATGGGCATACTTGTTTTTACGTAATATGGAATCAACTTCACACTAATTTCATTATTCAACACTAATTATTCACAAATTGATCATACCCATAAACTTCAACAACCAATTCCACACAATTTCAACAAACTAACATAATTTAATATCAACAATGCTAGTTCATCACATAAAAATGCTAAAATTCTACCAAATCAACGTAGTTATAACTTGTTTATAGATAAGATCAAACTTATATCAAGTAGGGAGAAGAACTTACTTCGAATTAGCTCATAATTTTTTCTCAAAAGATAGAAGATGAACTTAACTTCAAATTCTTGACAATACAGAATTAGGGTTTTGATCGTATGGTGAATTTAGAAGTTATGGAAGTTGAAAACCCTTGATATATTTTAGAATCGTTATGGATGAATGTGAAGAGAAAGAAAACCGACTCTTGGGGCTTTAGATAACTTATAAAATATTTGAAGGTTTTAATTTTGCGCGGGTTGGGTTGGATTTTTTATACACTGTTGGACCCAAGATGACGGACTGTGAAGAGGCTCGTGAAGAACAATACGGTCCATTGGAGGGTTCATGAAAAACACTTTGTAAGAAAAACATACTTGTGGTTCACGAGAGGCTAAACAGTCTGTACAAAGCCTGACGGACCTTAAACCCTTCCGTGAACCATTTTCTCACAATTTCCAGTAGCTTCCTTAGCTTGCTGTTGAGTATGAATGTCTGTGAAGTTGCCCGTGAAGAGCACCATGGCCCGTGGGACCACTCGTGAAGGGTCTCCTATACCCAGATCCTCATTTATGTGTTCAATTCACTCCTACACATACCAAAAAACAATGACTCTATAAAAACAATGAAAAATGCTAAAATGTAAACTACCTAGTACAATTACAATCTTGGGTTGCCTCCCAAGAAGCGCACAATTTAACTTCGCAGCGCGATGTAGGTTACTTGATTACTTAAACTTCATCAAGTGTAACACCCCGAAAACTAGTAGGCTAAACTAGAGCTTGACATTTGGGTTAGACCTTTGCATGTACCTTGCCGTACCTTAAAATAAATGTTTTCGTGTTAGAACGTTAAGGTTAAAACCCTAAGGACCAACCATGGGTCCTTGAGGAGGACCTTAAGGAGGCTGCCTGGGCAATTCCTCATGAGGGCAACTTATGCCCCATAGGTCCTCCCACGCCTCGTGGGTGAGGGGCTGTAGGTCAAGGCCCTAGGAACCAAGTACAAGAACCCCAAGCATGGTTCACCAGCATGGGCCATGGGTCTAACCACGGTCCGTCAATGGCGGGTTGTGGGTGAGGCCTGAAACTGCCTTTTGGCAGTAAAGTGTAGGGGCGTTTTGGGGTTTTCTAGTTTTAATTAATATTAAGTGACACCATTTTATACTAAACTAGAACACCTATATAAGGATTTTATGTCACTAAATTAAGTCATCCAAGCCATTGTTTCTAAATCCTAAAACAAAAACCAACTCTTCCCAAAAATTCTCTCTCTAGAACTTAAAGATAAAAAAAAAAAAAAAAAAGGAAGTTGGGTCTAGGTTTCAAGGAGCAAGATTTTTCTACTCAATTTCATAGGGATTCATAGCCAATGTATGGTAGTCCTTCATCCATGGATAGTCTTCATCCATGGAGTCCATCCAAACTTAATTTTAAATACAGTAAATCCCCAAAAGCTAGGGTTTGACTCCAGTTCATGAATTCCTTTAAAAAATAATTATAATGATTTAATTACTTTATATTATGATTGTATGATGATTTATTATGATTTTTTTGTTGAAATATCCAAGAATCCATGAAATCCCCATATTCCCACTTTATGACCTTGTGATGTAGGTGAATTAATGAAAGAAGGATATTATGAGATTATGCTTGTAGTAATTGAGTTATTTGAATTATGTTATTATCCATGTCTAATGTAGTAATTCTAGATGTTTTGATTTGATATGAGCTTTGACTTTTGAAAAGGCAAGATATGATATTATGCATGATTTATGAAGGTTATGTATGTTCTTTAAGAACACTTTGAGAGTGAAAGGTTTTCTCACAAAATGATGATTCTAAGGTTGAAAGGCTATTCTCACCTGATTGAATCTAATGTTACATGAAGATATAGACGGTGAAAGGTTATTCTCACACATGATCTAATGAGCTATCTTAATGAAACAAGTTATGACTTAATAAGTACTCCATGGGATAAATTCTTAGCACCGAGTGGATATTGTTATGAGATGGAAGCTCCCCCGTTAGAAAGGGCGGGTTTCTAGAAGCAATCTCTTGAGATGAAAGCTCCCCCGTTAGAAATGGTGGGTTTCTAGTAACAATCTCTTTATCCCATACTATGTGGCCTCATGGGTCTTTAGCTAGTGGATCCACCTAAAATCTAACAATCCATGGTCTTACCTTAGGCAAGTAGGACAAACCTTTTCATTGTGGGTAACACCGGATTCCATGTTAAACTCACATGGTCTATGTCGGTTAACGCTTATCCCCACTATGGCAACCATATGAACAAGAACATGAACTACGAACTATGGTTACTCAAGGAGCTTTACTTAACATGGGTAGGATTATGAGATCTTATTCATGTGTTGCACATGTAGACTTTGAAGCTACCTATGATATGATGATCTATGTAATGAACATGCTTATGACTTATGTTTTCCATTAACTTCAAAATGATGCTTTAACTTAGTAAATTGCATGCATTCAACTAAAATGTCCTTTTTAGCATGTTTTCAAGGTTTTATGCATAACTATCATACTTAGTGCATTGTTGTACTAACCCATATTTTCCTATACTTTTCCCAAGTGTAGGGTCCGATTCTTAAGGTGGTCATCATTTTGTTAAAGCTTGGATTCGACGATTCTCCTAGCTTGTGGCTAGTCCTCATGATTCAAGGATGGATGTTATCTTTTTAGTTACTTTTTTGTATTTCCTTTTTCGATTATGTTGTATGGGCTATGACCCTATTTGATTCAAGTATTGTAATAGATGGCTATGTTGAGACAAGTCTAGACTTCCTCTTTCCTGTATCAAAATTTTGGACTTGAAATATATTTCTTCTCTTTATTGTTCTATGCTTATGTTATGACATGCTAAGTGGCTTACATGGTGCCTTTCGAGGTCCTATGTGCCTTGTTTCATCTAGGGGGTACCTCTTCGTCGTGATAAACTTGGTAATCAGAGCACAAGGTTAGAATGATTCTAGGATGATGTATCATAAGCCACATCTAGTAGAGTCTTTTTCATGAGTGTGAAGAGCGCCACATTTATGAATGAGAGGCAATAAGATGAATAAGAAACTACACTTCTTTCACATGCCATAGAGTTTAGCTCTATAAAGTCCCTCTCCTAATCCTTCTCTAGTGTCTTCAGGATATGAATACATGAAGAGCTAACGCTAGAAGAATGGAGGGCGACAATGTGAATGAAGAAGCTCCTCAAGCTAATCAAGCTCCGATTAATCCTTCGGCTATGTCATATGTGGAGGTTAGGTCAGCTTTCCAAATGTTGGCCCAAACTTTGACGACTCAAGCTCAAGCTATGACGGCTCAAACCAACAGTGATGTTGTGACTCATATGAATCCTAATGTGAATTCGGTCGCTTCAAGGGTTGGGGATTTTGCCAGAATGACCCCCCCTTGAGTTTTAAGGCTCCATGGTGGAAGAGGATCCTCAAAGGTTCATCGACGAGGTTTATAAAGTACTTGATATTATAGGAGTATCTTTGAAAGAGAAGGCAGAGCTAGCCACCTATCAACTAACAGATTGGGCTCAAGTTTGGTATGTTCAGTGGAATGGTGAAGAGGCCCATAGGAGCGGGCTCGATAGAATGGGATCGTTTAAATAGGCATTTCTTGATAGATTATTTCCCCTAGAGTTGAGGGAACTAAAGATGCAACAGTTCATTAACCTTCATCAAGGAGGTATGAGTGTGAATTAGTATGCTCTTAAGTTCACCCAACTATCCAAGTATGCTCCAACCATAGCGGTGGATTCAAGGGCCAAGATGAAAAAATTGTGATGGGAATTTCTAACTTGTTAGTCAAAGAATGTCGTACAAAAATGCTTATCCTGAGTATGGATATTTCACATCTCATGCTGCATTCCCAACAAATGGAAGAAGAAAGACTCAAGGAAAATAATAGAGATGTGAAAAGAGCTAGAACCGGTGATTGGAATTTCTCCAATGCTAAGTCCGATGGACAAGGTCGACAAAGGTTCAAACAAAGGTTCTCCAATCAAGGTTCCTCAAATGCTTCCCCAAGGGTCAACAAGGATAGGGTGTCTAACCCAAAACCTCAAGGAGGCAATGGTGGTGAATCTTCTATGGCAAGGCCTGTTTGTGCTAAGATCGGTAAGAAACATAATGGTAAGTGCCTAGCTGGCTCGGATGTTTGTTTTGGTTGTGGTAAGAGTGGTCATCAATTGAGGAATTGCCCAACACTTTTGGGTAAGAGAGAAGATAACAAGCAAGATCCTCCTCCTAATGGTTCAAACTCTAATACTCCAAAGAAAAATTGCTTTTATGCTCTTCAATCCGGAGGTGACCAAGAGAGTTCCCTGGATGTACTGACCGGTATGTTAAAAGTCCTTCTTATTAATGTATATGCCTTGTTAGATCTCGGTGCTACTTTTTCACACCTTATGTGGCCATGAAATTTGATATGCTCCATGCAGTTTTATTAGATCCTTTTTCGGTTTCAACCTCGGTTGGTGATTTTGTGGTGGCTAAGAGGGTTTATAGAAGATGTCCCATTTCCTTGTACCATAGAGTTAATCTTGTTGACTTGGTAGAGTTAGCCATGCTAGACTTTGATATGATTTCGGGTATAGATTGGTTGCATGCATGTTATGCCTCTATTGATTGTAGAACTCAGATGGTTAGATTCCAATTTCCGAATGAACCTATCTTAGAGTGGAATGGGGGAAATTCTATGCCTGTAGGTCAATTTGTGTCCTACCTTAAATCTAGAAAGATGATTTTGAAATGGTGCTTTTACCATATTGTGAGAGTGAGGGATATAATTTCAAAACCCCTTCTCTAGAGTCGGTTTCGGTAATTAATGAATTTTCAAAAGTGTTCCCGATGATTTGCCCGATATTCCTCCCAAGCGGGAAATAGATTTTGGTATTGACCTTCTTCCGGATAATGCAACCTATCTCCATTCCTCCTTATAGAATGGCTCTAGCCAAGTTAAAGAAATTGAAAGAACAATTGAAGGATATATTAGACAAGGGTTTTATTCAACCCATTATCTCTTCTTGGGGTGCTACGGTGTTGTTAAGAAGAAGGATTGATCAAGGATCCCCTTCAAAGAATTGATGACTTGTTTGACCAACTTCAAGGGGCTAGTTATTTCTCTAAGATGGATCTTCGTTCGGGTTATCACCAATTGAGGATGAGAGGGTTGATATTCCAAAGATGGCTTTCTGAAAAATATATGGTCACTATGAGTTTCTGGTAATATCCTTTTGTTTGACTAACGCTCCGGCGGCATTCATGGACTTAGTAAATAGAGTGTTCCGCCAATATCTTGACATGTTTGTGATCGTGTTTATCAATGATATTTTGATCTATTCAAGGAGTGAGGATGAACATGTTGACTATTTAGTTTATCCATCAATTTTTTTCAAAGTTAAGCAAGTGTGAGTTTCGGCTAAGGTCCATAACATTTTTTGGTAATATTGTGTCAAGTAAGGGTGTTGAGGTAGATTCTAAGAAGACGGATGCTGTCAAGAGTTGGCATAGACCTCTATCTCCCTCACACATTAGAAGATTTTGGGTTTGACCAGTTATTATAGGAGGTTTGTTGAGGGTTTTTCCTCCATTGCTTCTCCGTTGACGACTTTGACTTATAAGAAAGTTAAGTTTGTGTGGTCGGAAGCTTGTGAGAAAAGTTTCCAAGAATTGAAAGATAGACTTACTTCTGCTCTGATGTTGACTTTATCGGTAGGTATATATGGTTTTCTGGTGTATTGTGATGCCCCTAGAGTTGAGTTGGGATGTGTGCTTTGGCAAAATGGTAAGGTGATTGCCTATGCTTCAAGGAAACTTAAAGTCCATGAGAAGAATTATCCTACCCATTACCTTGAGTTAGCGGCGGTTGTATTTTCCTTAAAGATATTGAGGCATTATCTGGGGTTCATTTTGATGTGTTTATAGCTCACAAGGGTTTTCAATATGTGTTTAGTGAAAAGGACTTGAATCTTCGTCAACGAAGGTAGTTATAATTATTAAAGGATTATGAAATGAGTGTCCTTTATCACCCCGACAAAGCTAATGTGGTAGCGGATGCTCTTAGTAGATTGTCCATGGGTAGTGTGGCTCATGTAGAGGATGAAAAGAAAGAATTGGTTCGTGATGTACATAGGTTGGCCCGGTTAGGAGCTCAACTAATGGATTCCACCAAAAGTGGTGTTATGGTTGATAATGGTTCAGAATCGTCATTTGTGATGGATGTAAAGTCTAAACAAGGCCTTGATACTACGTTAGTTGAGTTAAAAGAGTCGGTACTAAAGAAGTCCGTTGGGCTTTCTCCCAAGGGGGAGATGGGGTGCTTAAGTACCAAGGTCGGTTATGTGTTCTAGATGTTGATGGTTTGAGGGAACAAATTTTAGAAGAAGCCCATAGTTCTCAGTATTCTATTCATCTGGGAGTCACCAAGATGTATCGTGATCTACGGGAAGTATATTGGTGGAACTGAATAAAGAAGGATATTGCGGGATTTGTAGCCAAATGTCCTAATTATCAACAAGTTAAGGTTGGGCATCAAAGGCCGGGAGGCTTATCCCAAGATATAGAAATTCCCACTTTGAAGTGGGAAGAGGTGAATATGGATTTTACTATGGGTTTGCCTCGCACCTGAAGGCAACATGATTCTATTTGGGTCATTATAGATCAGATGACACAATCAGGCCACTTTATTCTCGTCAAGGTTTCTTTTTCAGTAGAAGACTATGCTAAGTTGTATATAAGAGAGATAGTGAAGTTGCATGGGTTTCCTCTATCTATTATTTTGGATCGGGGTACTCAATTTACTTCTCACTTTTGGAAGTCATTCCAATAAGGCCTTGGCACTAAGGTTAAGCTTAGCACGACTTTTCATCCCTATATCGATGGGCGAGCGGAGCGTACCATCCAAACATTAGAAGATTTGTGAAGAGAATGTGTTATAGAATTTTAAGGTAATTTGGATGACCACTTGCCATTAGTAGAGTTCTCCTACAATAATAGCTATCACTCAAGTATTAGTACGACTCCTTTTGAAGAGTTGCATGTTAGGAGATGTAGGTCTTCGATTGTTTGGTTTGAGATGGGTGAAATTGCTTTCATATTGTCACAACCCAGGAGTACACCCTAGATGTGATACGGAGTACAAGAATCCGAAAAGCCTCATACAAGCCTCATAGCATATCATAACATAAGACAATAGAAATTGGTGTGGAAATTTTAAAAACTTTATCCATACAATCGAAGACTTTTATAAAAGCATACAGAAGTCTTTCTACACTTTGTCTCAAACCATCTATAACCATTAAGACTAAAAATTTGGGATGCAACCCATACAAAAGCTCTAAACATAAAATGAAATGTAAAGGACATGGTGGTCAAGCCCTCGAATACCATGAGGACTCACCATAACGTCTCTTCTTGATCTACTATGAACCTAGCCATGAGGATGGAAGTTAACTTCGCCAAACCCTACACTTTGTGAAAAATGTAGAAAATATGGGTTAGTACAAAAATGCACCAAGTATGATAGCAATGCAATAAAACCTTTAAAACATTCTAAAAAGGACATTTTGGTTGAAAACCATGCTATATGCCAAGCTTGAGAAACATCAGGAACATTACTCTAAAAACATAAGACATAAGAATATTCAACATATACATCATCATAGCATAATAAAATATACCATAAGCACCCTCAAAGCCTACTTGTGCAATGCATAAACGAAGACCCACAGCCCCATCTATAATAAATAAAGCTTCTTGAGTAGTCATAGTTCATATTATCATAGTCAATACTTACATCATCATATCAAACAGAACCATCTCATCAGTAACCCTATGTTATACTTGTACAATGCAATGATGAAGTCCCATACCCCCATCTATACTAAGTACCACTTTTAGGCAACCATAATCACACTTACCATTCTTTGTTCTCATCTTTAGTAAATACTCATAGAGAAGGAACATTTATATTTAATAAGTCATATCAAGGAAAGCAACTAATAGAAACAATCCAAATTAAGCATTCGTCATTACACTTAGCCCTCATGTCAACATACTTAGCAGCATCACCATAAGCATATTGATTTCGTAAGATATTATTACATTTAAGGAACACACAAGAACCACTCTCAAAGCCTACTTGTGCAATGCATGGATGAAGTCCCATACCCCCACCCACACTTCATAGAGTTTCTTCAGTAACCACGGTACATAACTCAGATTCTTTTTCATATTGGGAATAAGCCTTAACTGACATAGACCACGTGAGCAAATCAAGTAATCCGGTGTCATGTCCCACACCTAAAAGAGTCGGTCTACTATCCTAAGGTAGAACCGGTAACATTTTAGCTTAGGTGGATCCACTACCTAATATCCTATGTGGGCACATAGGTATGGGATTGGGAGTTTGTTACTAGAAACCTGGCCTAACATAGGGAGAGCTTCAACCTTACAATATCCACTCGGTGCTACCATTAAATTCCCATGAAGTAGTTCAATATCTTTTAACATTACTACACATGAAAGGGTGCCATTAGCCTACCAGTTTAAGGTACATTATTAGACACATGAAAGGGATGACATTAGCCTACCGATTCAAGGTACATCATTACACACATGAAAGGGATGCCATTGGCCTACTGATTCAAGGTATATCATTGAAATAGCTCATTGAATCCTCATGGAAGGGATACCATTGGTCTACCGATTGAAGGTACATCATTATAATAGTTCATTGATTCATCATGAAAGGGATACCATTTGTCTACCGATTCAAGACAAAGCCTTAGAATACTTCATTAGTCATTTATGAAAGGGATGCCATTGGCCTACCGATTAAAGGTTCATTTAGATCACTTTTAATTACACATGAAGAGGATGCCCTTAACCTACCAATTAAAGGTATATCAATCAAGAATACTTTTATTCTTACATAGAAGGGATGCCAGTGGCCTACCGATTCATTTAGGAGAGGAAAGCCTTTCACATCATCACAATTTCATTAGTCATACTCACTTTATTCTCAAGTATTCATAAAGCATGTACATAAA
The DNA here is from genome assembly GCA_035578085.1 of Solanum pinnatisectum. Lineage (NCBI taxonomy): Eukaryota > Viridiplantae > Streptophyta > Magnoliopsida > Solanales > Solanaceae > Solanum > Solanum pinnatisectum. The sequence goes on along the minus strand of CM069076.1, from coordinate 18,919,060 downwards.
CATCAAGGTCATGATTCATCAACACATCGAGGATTTTTACATTAGACATGGATAACAACATGATTCAAACAGTTCAATTACCACAGGCACATTCTCATGATATTCATCATTCTATACTTCACCCACATCACAAGTTCATAAATTGGGGACATGGGGATTTCATGGTTTCTTGGGGGAAATCCAACATAACAACCATATAAATTTCTCAATTAATACATAATTCAAGTAATCAATCAATCACATTCATAATCTGATAGCAGTCTACTCACATTAATAAATACCCGCACTTTAAGATCCAATTTGGAAGAATTGGGGAAATTCATGGATTCTTGAGAAATTCATCTTAAAAATTGTAAGTAATAATCAATTTGATCATATTATAAATCAATTAGACCATTAGATACGTTTTTGAAGTGAATCCATGACTTAGAGTAAAACCCTAGCTTTTCGGGTAAAGTTACAAGTTTGTAATTGAGTTTGGAGGGACTCCATGGATGAAAACTATCCAATGATCAAAGACTACCATACCTTAGGTGAAGAAATCCAACAAATTCGGGTTAAAAAAGCCTCCTTCTTCAAGCCCTAATTTGATCTTCTTCTTCTTCTTCCTTGGAGTTCTACAGAGAAGATTTTGGGGGTAATAGTGGTTATGAGTTGGGATCTTGGGATTTTTAAGGTGGTTAATGACTTTAAAAACTTCAATAGGTCTAATAAAATGTTATAACATGACTTCACACTTAACTAAGTTAATTAGGAATTACCAAAACTACCCCTTACATTGGTCGAGTCTTGGACAGTGTTGCAGGCATAACCTACACTTGGGACCTACTATCCGTGAAGGAAACCTACTGGCCGTCCTGCAAGTCCGTAGGTCATGTCCTGCAGCTCCAATTTGGGGTTTTGACCCATGAGATACCCCCACGAGGTGTGGATGGACCTACGCTCCCTAGGTCCCATCTGTAGCTCACTTAATTTGGCAGTTTTGGGGAATATTTTGGACCCCTTTGGTTGGTCCTCCTCAAGGACCCCTTTGGTTGGTCCTTCTTAAGGACCCCTTTGGTTGGTCCTTGGGGAGTCTTACCTTTATGTTTAAACCCTAAACACATCATCCTAAGTATGGGAAGCCATTTTATAACATTAACCCAAACATCAAACTCTAAAACTCTCACGTAAGGCTCTAGTTTCACGTACTAGTTTTCCGAGTGTTACATTATCTCCTCCTTGGGAACATTCATCCTCGAATGAGATTTAGACACCTTACGGAATTAAAGACTCAAGACTAGCATCCCATCATGCATGAAACATCAAATAATGCACAATTCAAACGAAGAAATATCAACTCCATCTCAATGCACTCAATACAACATAAGGAAGTAGGAACTACATCATACAACCCATTATGCATGAAAACTTCAACATTCTTCATATCATTGGAGGAATTACCTTCTCCAACTCAAAGCATGTTCATCATAACATCATGAAGCAAATTATGAAATTACACACAAAATCATATTAAATCATGTTTAACAATTCATCTCATGAAGCATATAGGCAACTCATACTAAATGCATAACAACATGAGAAACTTCAATCATAAAAACTCATTTTTCTTACTAAGCATGAATGTCATCTAGAACATGCATAACATAAGGAAGTCATGGAATCACACAAATCACACATGACTCCACAATCATGAAACAAATCAAGGGGAACTTATCCTCTCAAGATAGAGGAGGAGTAGAAGGAAAGATAAGGATATTGGGACATCTCATTGGCTCTTGGCCTTCCATGTAGAACCCTCACCTACAACCCTCACTTAAAGACCACTCCTTTACACCTTTATGAAAGTAATTTCCTCACTCTTCTATTTCTTAACTTGTTGGTCTATGACCTATATCGGAACTTCTAAATTAAAGAGGTTCTCATTTAAGAACTCTAGCTCACAAGCAACCTTACCAACAAAACTCAAGATATCATATGAGCCTACCAAACCGGGACTAAACTTGTCAAACTCACTACACCTCTCAAGGTGAGAATTTTAAGCCAATCCAAATCATGAACATCTAGATCACTCAACGACCTTGCTATCTAAGCATATTATCTCCCCCTTGGGAGTAAACCTATACGGACTTTTCTAAACACCATTTCTTTCAACTCTAAGGTTGGCCCAAGTTATAACTAATGTTTTATATGCATCACACAAGGTCATTCTAAACCATGAAGAATTGCACTTATACCCTATTTTAAAGGAGTCTACTCACTCAACATCTTTAGGCATCACTTAAACACTCTATTCATCAAATCCTCTAACACACCGTAAAATTCATCATGACTAAGTCAAGTTCTACCAACAAACACTCATAACCATAATGCAACCCATTTATACTAAAGGATATCATCTAAACATAGTATATCAAGTCTCATCTAGTAACATGGCCATAATTGGCATCATTACCAACCTTTTCTCCCTCTATCCTTGAAGCATGAGCCCTTCATCGGATAAGGAGTAGGAAAGAGACCTTATAGAGTTAAACTCTATAGCACGACTTATAGAATGAATAAGTGAGATTTCCTAACATCTAGTAGCCTCCTATTCATAAATGTGGCGCGCTTCACACTATGAACAAGACTCTACTAGATGTGGTTTAAGACATCGTACAACCATCCCAAATTCTTTTGCTCTGATACCATGTTTGTCACGACCCATGATTACCCCTTAGATGTTACACGGCGTATATGACTCCAAAAAGCGTCATACAAGGCTCATTGTATATCATAACATAAGCTAATAGAAAATGGTGTGGAAATTTTAAAAAGGCCTTATCCATCGGTGGCCCCCAAAAGTTTGCACCATATTTCACTTAAACACCTTAACTGGAGGATATTCATTTTAGATACTTTATGTAGGGTTGTGCTATGTTATTTTGACATCTTTTGCTTACATGGCGCAATGAGTGTGATTCACTCAATGACTATCGCGTGAAATGGAAGTTAGTTAATTTTAAATTATTTTTTCTTCTTCTTCCCCATTTTTAAGCCACCATTTTGCCCATGTTAGATTTCATCCATTGTGAATGAAGATTTCAACAAAATAACAGAGTGAATTTTTTTAATTAAGCTAAAAAAATTCTTTGAACCAAAAAAGATCCTCCATTCTCTATCAAACGACCGAAAGAAAATGGAAGGGAGAAAGTTAACGTAAGTCTTTTTGGAAAGAAAAAAGTTTACAATGGTGTGAAATTTTGGTATATTTATTTAGACAAGAGGGGGGTGGGCGTATTTCCCAGAGCAGAAATCAGGAGAGATTAAGGAGGGGGGAGATTTGGTGTGCGTGGGTAGTTAAAAAAGACAACCAGCGGTGGGGGTGGGGGCGGTTTCTTCAAAAGGAATAGGGAGAACTCAGAAGACAACGTTGTGGGGGGGGGGGGGTTATTGATTTAAATTTTATTTAATTTTATAATTATTTGGGTCATGTGTCATTAATTTATTGGTCAATTTTTATTTTAACTTAAAATTAATTATTCAAAAATTAATTTGACGCAAATGAAAAATGTCACGTTTAATTTGTCACTTTACACATCATCCACGAATGTAACACACACACATTATATATTTTTGTTGATATTAAGCAAAGTGTCAAAATGACACACCGGCACTTTACATGAGGTGTCTAAAATGAATATCACTTAGTTAAGGTGTCTAAGTGAAACATCGTGCCAACTTTAGGGAGCCACCGATGGGTTAAGCCTTTTAAAAACATTATCCATACAATAGAAGTCTTTTATAAAAGCAAGCGGAAGTCTTTCTACACTTTGTATCAAACCATCTATAACCATTAAGACTAAAACTTTGGGACGCAGCCCTTACAAAAGCTCTAAACATAAAATAAAATGTTAAGGACATGGTGGTCAAGCCCTCGAATACTATGAGGACTTGCCATAACTTCTTTTCTTGATCTACTATGAACCTAGCCACGAGGATGGAAGTCAACATCGCCAAACCCTACATGTTGTGAAAAATGTAGATAATAAGGGTTAGTACAAAAATGCATCAAGTATGATATCCATGCAAGAAAACATTTAAAACATGCTAAAAAGGACATTTTAGTTGAAAACCATGCTATATGCCAAGTTTGAGAAACATCATCAACATAGTGTAAAAACATAAGGCATAATCATATTCAACATATAGATCATTATAGCAGAATAAAACATACCATAAGCACCCTCAAAGTCTACTTGTGCAATGCATAGACGAAGTCCCATACCCCCATCTATACTAAGTAAAGCTTCTTGAGTAGTCATAGTTCATACTATCATAGTCAATACTTACATCATCATATCAAACAAAACCATCTCATAAGTAACCCTAAGTTATACATGTGCAATGCATAGATGAAGTCCTATACCCCCATTTATACTAAGTACCAGTTTTAGGCCACCATAATCATAATTACCATTCTTTATTCTCAGTTTTAGTAAATACTCATAGACTAGGAACATTCACATTTAATAAGTCATATCAAGGAAAGCAACCCATAGCAACAATCCACATTAATCATTCATCATTACACTTAGCCTTCATATCAACATACTTACCAGCATCATCATAAGCATATTCATTTCGTGAGATATTATAACATTTGCGGAAAACACCATAACCATTCTCAAAGCCTACTTGTGCAATGCATGAATGAAGTCCCATACCCCCACCCACACTTCATAGAGCTTCTTGAGTAACCATGGTACATAACTCACATTCTTGTTCATATTGGGAATAAGCCTTAACCGACATAGACAATGCTAGCAAATCATGGAATCTGGAGTCATGTCCCACACCAAAAAGAGTTGGTCTACTTACCTAAGGTAGAACCGGTAACATTTTAGCTTAGGTGGATCCACTAGCTAATATCCTATGTGGGCACATAGTAATAGGATTGGGAGGTTATTACTAGAAACCTGGCCTAACATGGGGAGAGATTCCACCTTACAATATCCACTTGGTGTTAAGCATTAAATTCCTATGGAGTAGGTCATTCTCTTTTAACATTATTACACATGAAGGGGTACCATTATCCTACCAGTTCAAGGTTCATTATTACACACATAAAAGGGATGCCATTATCCTACCGATTAAAGGTATATCATTACACACATAAAAGGGATGTCATTGGCCTACCGATTCAAGGTACATCATTAAAATAGCTTATTGAATCCTCATGAAAGGGATACCATTGGTCCAGCGATTCAAGGTTCATCATTATAATAGTTCATTGACTCATGATTAAAGGGATAACATTGGTCTACAGATTTAAGACAAAGCCTTAGAATACTTCAGTAATCATTTATAAAAGAGATGCCATTGGCCTACCAATTCAAGCTTCATTAAGATAACTTTTAATTACACATGAAGAGGATGCCCTTAGCCTACCAATTCAAGGTATATCAATCAAGATTACTTTTATTCATACATGAAAGGAATGCCATTGGACTACTGATTCATTTAGGTGAGGAAAGCCTTTCACTTCATCACAATTTCAACATAGTGATACTCACTTTATTCTCAAGTATTCATAAAGCATGTACATAAATATCATGATCATGATTCATCAACACATCTAGGATTTCTACATTAGACATGGATAACAACATGATTCAAATAGTTCAATTACCACAAGCAAATTCTCATGATATTTATCTTTCTATACTTCACCAACATCACAAGTTCATAAATTTGGGACATGGGGATTTCATGGTTTCTTGGGGGAAATTTAACATAAAAACCATAGAAATTCCTCAATTAATACATAATTTAAGTAAACAATCCATAACATTCATAATCCGATATCATTCTACTCACATTAATCAATACCCACACTTTAATATCCAATTTGGAACAATTAGGAAAATTCATGGATTCTTGAGGAATTCATCTTAAAAAGAGTAAGTAATCATCAATTTGATCATACTATATATTAATTAAACCATTAGAAAGGTTTTTGAACTGAATCCATAATTTGGAGTAAAACCCTAGCTTTTTGGGTAAAGTTACAAGTTTGAAATTGAGTTTGGAGTGGCTCCATGGATGATAACTATCCATGGATCAAAGACTACCATACCTTATGTGAAGAAATCGAACAAATTCAAGTAAAAAAGCCTCCTTATTCAAGCCCTGACTTGATCTTCTTCTTCTTCTTCTTCTTTGGAGTTCTAGAGAGAAGATTTTGGGGGTACAATTGGTTATGACTTGGGGTCTCAGAATTTTTGAGGTCGCTAATGACTTAAAAACACTTAAATAGGTCTAATAAAACAATATAAAATGACTTGACACTTAACTAAATTAATTAGGAATTACCTAAACTACCCTTTACCTTGGCCGAGTATTTGCCAATGTTGCAGGAATAACCTATGTCAGGGACCTACGGTCCGTGAAGGGACCTACTGGCCGTTCTGCAGGTCCGTAGGTCATGGTCTGCAGCTTCCATTTGGGGTCTTGACCCACGAGATACCCCAACGAGGTGTGGATGGACCTACGCCCCGTAGGTCCCATCCGTAGCTTTGTTAATTTGGCAGTTTTGGGGTCCTCCTCAAGGACCCCTTTGGTTGGTCCTTAGGGAGTCGTACCTTGACATTTAATACCTAAACACCTCATCCTAAGTACGGGAAGCTATTTTACCACATTAACCCACGCATCAAACTCTAAAACTCTCATGTAAGGCTCTAGTTTCACCTACTAGTTTTCTGGGTGTTACATTATCTCCCCTTTGGGAACATTCGAAATTAAAGACTCAAGACTAGCTGATCATCATGCATGAAACATCAAATAATGAACAATTCAAAAGAGGAAACATCAACTCCATCTCAACGCACTGAATGCAACACAGGGAATTAGGAACTACATCTAACAACCCATTATGCATGAAAACTTCAACATTCTTCATATCATTCGAGGAATTACCTTCTCCAACTCAAAGCATGCTCATAATAACATCATGAAGCAAATTATGCAATTACTCTCAAAAGCATATTAAAGCATGTTTAACAATTCATCTCATGAAGCATATAGGCAACTCATACTAAATGCATAACATGAGGAACTTTAATCATAAAAACTCATTTTTCTTACTAAACATGAATTTCATCAAGAACATGCATAACATGAGGAGATCATAGAAGCACACAAATCACACATGACTCCACAACCATTAAACGAGTCAAGGGGAACTTATCCTCTCAATCTAGAGGAGGAATAGAAGGAAAGATAAGGATATCGGGACATCTCATTGGCCTTTGGCCTTCCATGTGGTCCCCTCACCTACAACCCACACTTAAAGACCACTCATTTACACCTTCATGAAAGAAATTCCCTCACTATTCTATTTCATAACTTGCCGGTCTATGACCTCTACTGGAACTTCTGAATTAGAGAGGTTCTCATTTAAGTACACTAGCTCACAAGCAACCTTACCAACATCACCCAAGATCTCATATGAGCTTACCAAACTGGGACTAAACCTGTCAAACTCACTACACCTCTCAAGGTGACAATTTTAAGCCAATCCAAATCATGAACATCTAGAACACTTAACAACCTTGCTATCTAAGCACATTATCTCCCCCTTGGGAGTAAATCTATACAGAATTTTCTATGAACCATTTCTTTCAACTCTAAGGTTGTCCCAAGTTATCACTAATCCTTTACATCCATCACACAAGGTGATTCTAAACGATGGAGAATTACACTTCTACCTTCTTTTAAAGGAGTCTACTCACTCAACATCTCTAGGTATCACTTAAACACTCTATTCATCAAATCCTCTAAGACACCCTAAAATTCATCATGACTAAGTCGGGTTCTACCAAAAAACAAACATAACCATAATACATACCCAGTTATACTAAAGGATATCATCTAAACCTATCATATCAAGTCTCATAGTTACATGGTAATAATTGGCATCACTACCAACCTTTTCTCCCTCGATCCTTGTAGCATGAGCCCTTCATTGGAGAAGGAGTAGGAGAGAGACCTTATAGAGTTAAACTCTATAGCACGACTTAGAGAATAAAGAAGTGAGATTTCCTAACATCCAATAGCCTCCTATTCATAAATTTGGCGCACATCACACTATGAACAAGACACTACTAGACGTGGTTTGAGACATCCTAGAACCATCCCAAAATCTTTTATTCTGATACCAAGTTTGTCACGACCCAGGAGTACTCTCTATATGTGATACGACGTACAACACTCTGGAAAGCCTCATACAAGCCTCGTAGAATATCGTAATATAAGATAACAGAAAATGGTGCCGAAATGTTAAAAACATTATCCATACAATTGAAGTCTTATATAAAAGCAAGCGGAAGTCTTTCTACACTTTGCCTCAAACAATCTATAACAATTAGGAATTAAACTTTGGGATGGAGCCCATACAAAATCTCTAAACATAATATGAAATGTAAAGGACATGGTGGTCAAGTTTTCGAATACTATGATGATTCACCATAACTTCTCTTCTTGATCTACAATGAACCTAGCCACGAGGATGGAAGTCAACATCACCATACCCTACAGTTTGTGAAAAATTTAGAAAATATGGGTCAGTACAAAACTGCACTAAGTATGATAACCATGCAATAAAACCTTTAAAACATGCTAAAAAGAACATTTTAGTTGAAAACCATGCAATATGCCAAATTTGAGAAACATGAACATTAGTGTAAAAACATAAGAGATAAGCATATTCAACATATAGATCATCATAGCATAATAAAACATACCATAAGCACCCTCAAAGTCTACTTGTGCAATGAATAGATTAAGTCCCATACCCCCCCCCCCCCATCTATACTAAGTAAAGCTTCTTGAGTAGTCATAGTTCATACTATCATAGCCAATACTTACATCATCATATCAAACAGAACCATCTCATAAGTAACCCTAAGTTATTCCTATGCAATGCATAGATGAATTCCCATACCTCCATCTATACTAAGTACCACTTTTAGGCCACCATAATCATACTTACCATTCTTTGTTCTCATCTTTAAGTAATACTCATAGACAAAGAACATTCACATTTAATGAGTCATATCAAGGAAAGCAACTCATAGCAACAATCCACATTAAGCATTCGTCAATACACTTAGCCTTTATGTCAACATACTTAGTAGCATCATCATAAGCATATTCATTTCGTAAGATATTATAATATTTGAGGAACAAACCACAACAACTCTAAAAGACTACTTGTGCAATGCATGGATGATGTCCCATAGCCCCACCTACACTTCATAGAGCTTCTTGAGTAACCATGGTACATAACTCAGATTTTTGTTCATATTGGGAATAAGCCTTAACCGACATAGACCATTTGAGCAAATCATGGAATCCATGTCACATCCCATATTGAAAAGAGTTGGTCTACTTGACTAAGGTAGAACCGGTAACATTTTAGCATAGGTGGATCCATTAGATAATATCCTATATCGGTACATAGTTATGGGATAGTGAGGTTGTTACTAGAAACCTAGCCTAACATGGGGAGATCTTCTACCTCACAATATCCACTCGGTGCTAAGCATTAAATTCCCATGGAGTAGTTCATTCTCTTTTAACATTATTACACATGAAGGGGTGCCATTAGCGTACAGGTTCAAAGTACATTATTACACACATGAAAGGGATGTCATTAGCCTACCGATTCAAGGTACATCATTGCACATTTGAAAGGGATGCCATTGGCCTACCGATTCAAGGTACATCATTAGAATAACTCATTTAATACTAATGAAAGGGATACCATTGGTCTACCTATTCAAGGTTCATCGTTAGAATAGTTCATTGACTCATCATGAAAGGGATACCATTGGTCTACCGATTCAATACAAAGCCTTAGAATACTTCATTAGTCTTTTATGAAAGGGATGCCATTAGCCTACCGATTCAAGGTTCATTAAGTTCACTTTTAATTAGACATGAAGAGGATTCCCTTAGCCTACCAATTCAAGGTATATCATCAAGATTACTTTTATTCACACATTAAAGGGATGCTATTGGCCTACCGATTCATTTAGGTGAGAAAAGCCTTTCACATCATCACAATTTCATCGTAGTCATACTCACTTGATTCTCAAGTATTCATAAAGCATGTACATAAACATCATGATAACGATTCATCAACAAATCTAGAATTTCTACATTAGACATGGATAACAACATGATTCAAATAGCTCAATTACCACAAGTACATTCTCATGATATTCATCTTTCTATACTTCACCCACATCACAAGTTCATAAGGTAGGTACATGGGGATTCCATGGTTTCTTGTGGGAAATTCAACATAACAACCATATAAATTCCTCAATTAATACATAATTCAAGTAATCAATCTATAAAATTCATAATACGATAGCATTCTACTCATATCAATCAATACCAACATTTTAAGATCTAATTTGGAAGAATTGGGGAAATTCATGCATTCCTGAGGAATTCATCTTAAAAACAGTAAGTAATCATCAATTTGATCATAATTTAAATTAATTAAACCATTAGAAACGTTTTTGAAGTGAATCCATGACTTGGAGTAAAACCCTAGCTTTTTGGGTAAAGTTACAAGTTTGAAATTGAGTTTGGAGGGACTTTATATAGGAAAACAATCCATGGAAAAAAGGCTACCATACCTTAGGTGAAGAAATCAAACAAATTCGAGTAAAAAAACCTCCTTATTCAAGCCATAACTTGATCTTCTTATTCTCCTTCTTTTTCTTCTTCTTCTTCCTCGGGGGTAAAATTGCTTATGAAATGGGGTTTGGGAACTTTTGAGGTGGTTAATGACTTCAAAACACTTAAATAGGTCTATAAAATGACTTCACCCTTAACTAAATTAATTAGGAACTACCTAAACTACCCCTTACCTTGGCCGAGATTTGGACAGTGTTATAGGCATGACCTGCGCCTGGTACCTACGGTCCGTGAAGGAAACCTACTGGCCATCCTATAAGTCCGTAGGTCATAGCCTGCAGCTCCTATTTGGTGTCTTTACCAATGAGACACCCCCACGAGGTGTGGATGGACCTATTCCTCATAGGTCCCATCCGTAGCTCACTTAATTTGGAAGTTTTGGGGTCCTCCTCAAGGACCCCTTTAGTTGGTCCTTGGGGAGTCATACCTTGACGTTTAACCCATAAACACCTCATCATAAGTACACGAAGCCAGTTTACCACATTTACACACACATCAAACTCTAAAAATATCACGTAAGGCTCTAGTTTAACCTACTATTTTTTTAGATTTTACAGATAGGTCCCGAGCTACTTTATGAAACAATTGAGAAAGTTCAGCTTGTTGGAGAGAGGTTAAGAATGGCTCAAAGTAGATAAAAGTCATATGCTGATGTGAGAAGAAGGGATCTAGAATTTGAAGTTAATGATTGGGTTTATCTAAAAATCTCACCTATGAAGGGTGTGATTAGGTTTGGAAAGAAAGGGAAACATAGTCCCAGGTATGTAGGCCCATACAAATTTTTTAAACATATTGGAAAGGTTGCCTATGAGTTGGACTTGCCAAATGAGTTGGCCTAGGTTCATCCGGTATTTCATGTTTCTATGCTTAAGAAGAGTATTGGAGATTCGGTGTCCATTATTCCACTATAAGAGTTGGGAATTGAGTAAAAAGGAAATAACATTAGTGAAAGTCTTATGGAGAAATCACTTAGTTGAGGGTGCCACTTGGGAGGTCGAGGCCGATATAAAGTCCCGATACCCTCATCTCTTTCCTTCTACTCTTATTCAAGTTTGAGGTAAGTAGTTCCTATTGAGTTTCCTTGGTTTGGGAGTCATCTGTGCTATATGAGTTTTCCATGATTTCCTTATGTTATGCATGTTCTTGATGAAATTCATGTTTAGTAAGAGAATGAGTTTTTATGATTGATTTCCCTCATGTTGTTGTGCATTGAGTATGAATTGCCAATTGACTTCATGAGATTAATTTATGAACATGATGTAATGCCCCGGAAACTAGTAGACCAAACTAGAGCCTCAAGCTAGGGTTTTAGAGTTTGGTGATGAGGGCTAGAGTTGTAGAAGAGACTTCCTGTGCATAGTATAGAAGACCACCTAGGGTTTGGTTAAAGGTAGCAAGGAAAAAGCTAAGTCAAGGGGGCAAAGCCTAAGCCAAAGGCCAAGGCTGCACAACCTTGGCCAAGCACTTCCCCAGGGTTCACGACCACCTTCACGACCAGTGGTCCTAACTACGATCCATGAAGGGGCTTGTGAAGACCTCTTAGAATGGTGGGAGGCAAGGCCCTTAGGCCTAGTTACTGCCTAGGGTCTACGACCATCACCACGACTCATGGTCTTGACCACGGATCATGGGAGGTCTCGTGGTCTTCCCTTAGGCTATTAAGGGGACAAGAAATTAAGCCATAGCTAGTTCCCTACGACTACGGGCAGGACCACGGCTCATGGTCTTGACCACAGCTCGTGAAGTCCTCTCATGGTGCCTGGGAGCAGGCTGCCTAAGTGGGGCTAAAATAGTAAATTCCTTTTTATTTGAAATTAAATGAGGGTCATTTGGCTTGGAATTTCTACACCTATATATACTATTTTATGTAATTAACCACCCCAACTAAGTCATTTAGAATCAAACCCCAAATCACTCTCCTCTCAAATATTTCTCTGTCTAGAAAACCCAAAACTTGAAGAAGAAGATAGAGTTTGAAGCTTGGACCAAGAACAAACCTCTATAGATTTAGAGCTTGTGCTAGGGCTTTGATTAAGGTATGTTTAGCTTTTCATCTATGTATTCTTCCACCCATAGAGTCCCCAAGAATCTCCTCAAATTTGTGAAGAAGAAGCCCAACCTAAGCTAGGGTTTCTTCCAATGTGTGGGTTTAGTTGGGTATGACTCCAATTGGTTGGATAATACTTATTTATGGTTATTTTAGTGTTGATTTATGCTATTATGATGAATTTATGTGAATTTCATAGTTAACCCTAGATATCAATGTATGTGGGTTTATGCCTTATGAAGAGATATTGATGATTCTTGATAGATCTTCTAGAATTATTATCATGTATATAAATTGTTCAAGAATAGGAATATGAAATCATGAATTGAACTATATTTATGAATTTATGATAGATCATGGCTAGTAGTGATGGAATTTGGGACTTTATAATGAATTATTTTCACAACCCGAGCCTATACCCCAGAAGCGAGATGACGTACAAGACTCCGAAAAGTCTCATACAAGCCTCATAGCATTCATAACATTCGATATAAGGAAAATGGTACCCAATTAAAAATTTCTTTAAAATTATATAATTAAAATACTCATTTAAAACATTCAAAAATAGTGGAAGTCTATTGTCTCTCATGGCCATCTAAACAACATCTTGAAAACTAAAGTAGGGACACGACCCTTTACAATCAAAAGACTAAAAAATGTCTATGTCATAAAAGAAATGGAAACTACAATACTTGTCCTTGATCTATGAGGACATACCACTTTGCCTTGGAAGAATCTCAAATCCAAGCTTCTACTAGAGAGAGTCAAACTGAGTACCAACCCCTACACTTCATAAAGGTAAATAATATGGGTTAGCACAATGAAGTACTAAGTATGATAGCCATGCAAAAACATGCTTAACACGGACATTTTATTTGAAAGTCATGATATATGCCATTTTGAGAAAACTTCATGAACATAAGCATAAGAGGCATAATACAAGATATAATCAACATATAAGACATTTCATTACCTTAAGCTTCCACCTTAAGTAACCCCAAACCATACCTTGTGCAATGTATGAATAGCATCACATACCACCATCCACACTAGATACAACTTAAGACCACCAAAAGTGAACTTACCATTCATTCTTTCCAACGTTACTCAATACTCATACATAAGAGACATAAAAAATACGTAAGTCACATCAACACATTAGGACCAACATCTAGGACAACCCTAATTCATACTTGTGCAATGTATGAGTAGCATCCCATACTACTACTCACACTAAGTACTCATTTAAAGTCATCATAGACAAGGGACACTCATACTTAATAAGTCATCACAAGGAAGTAACTCATAATACAATCCAAGTATAGCATGCATCATTCCATTATATTCATAAGTCAACATTCCCCATTAGCTTCATTAAGAACACCTTCATTCATAAGACATTAAACCAAAATTCTCCATTAGCATCAGCATAAGAGCATATTCATTTCATTTAATGTTATAACATAAAGGAACATACCATAACCCCTCTCAAAGCCTACTTGTGCAATGAATGGATGGCATTCCATACTACCACCCACACTAAGTAGTGCATTCTTGAGAAGCCGTAGCTTATTAACATTCTTTATAAGGGTAAGCCTTAACCAACATAGACCATGTGAGAAATTCATGAAATCCCGGTGTCACTCTCACCGGATAAGGGATTCCTACTTGCCTAAGGTAGGACCATTACTTTTTAGCTTAGGTGGATCCACTAGCTATAAACCTATGTTGGCACATAGTTATGGGATAAGGAGATTCCTACTAGATACCCCGCCTAAACTCATGTATAGGCATCCATCTCAATAAATTGTTACTAGATATCCCGCCTCAACTCATGTATGAGTATCAATCTCAATCAATCTCCACTCGGTGTTTAGCATTATTCCCCACGGAGTATTTGACATTCATTACTTTCATTCATTATTATGGGATAAGAGATTACTACTAGATACCCTGCCTCAACTCACGTACGAGTATCCATCTCAAACCCATCATTCATTCATTGGATAGCTCATCGATTCAAAGATGAGAATAGCCTTTCAACTAAGAATCCCATATCGTGAGAAATTCCTTTCACAACACGTCATTATCATTCATTAGAGTACAATTGAGAATAGCTTTTCAATTAACCCATCATCATTAACATAATCATAAAAACTTCATTCATTAGTCATTCATGAGTGTGTGTGTATGTGAGAATAACCTTTCACATATAGCCTCATCATTCATAGGTTTTAATTGAGAAATAACGTTCAATCATAACACAATTACATTTTAAACATGATCACAACACTTTCATTGAGATCACACACATATACTTCACATCATAGTCATACATAATCCTTTATGAACTTAAGACTATGAACCAACATGAATCCATAAATATAAGAAACTACAATAGACAAGGAAATTGACATGATTCAATCACTAATTCAATATAAACATAAACAATTCAACATACTTTCTTGATCAACCAATTCCCAATCTCAATTCACCACTTAAGAATTTGGGGGAAAACGTGGGTTCTAGGAAGAAATAATCTTAATTCATCTTTAAAACCACAATTCATTCATAATTCAATGCAATAAAACATATGAAAATCCTTTGGAATCGAACCCATGCCAAGATTGAAAACTAGGGTTTTTGGGGAAACATTAGGGATTTGAAATCAACTTTGAAATTGGCTCCTTGAAAGAAACTAAGTCAAGGATGAAGACTAACATACCTTTTATGGAATAACTCCATGAAAATTGCTTGAAAAACTTGAAGTCATGACCTTGGAAGCTTGAATCCTTCACCTTCAATGGAGGTTTCTAGAGAGAACTTTTGAAGGATAGAGGTTTCTAACTTTGGGGTCAATTGAAATAATGAGTTGAAAATATGTTTTAATACTTTAAAAACCCTTAAAATATATTAATTAACCTAAAATAACCGTCCATCAACTAAACTAAACTTAAAAACAATTTACCTAACCACCTTGGCTTAATCCGAACTAAGACAGCTTTTACAGGTGGTGACTCACAACCACCACCCACAGACCATGGGTGGGACCACGATCCATCCTGGCTGTTCGTGGTCTGGGTCAAAGAGTGGTCACTTGGGGCCCTGACCTACCGAGGCCATCCACGGGGCGTGGACCCATCCGTAGGTCACCATCATTTTGGCAACTTGGTTTTTCTTTGGGGTCTTGGAGGTTAGGATTTAGGGTCCCCCTCAATGACCCTTGGTTGGTATTTGGGGGTTGTACCTTGAATTTAACCCCTAAACTTCTCAACCATAGCCCGGGACATCATTTTACAACTCATAACCTCACACCAAACTCACACACCCTCTAGTTAGACTCTAGTTTCACCTATTCATTTTATGGGTCTTTATAATTATGCTTAGAATTGCCTATGTCTAAGGTTTATGACTAATGTGTCTTGAAATCTAGATATGTATGTAGAACATGAAAGGTCTTCTCACATAGAATGATTCTAGGTTGAAAAGCTAATAACCTAAAATGAATCAAATTATGTTAGAATAAAATAGCTTGAAGTTGAGACTTGTGATCCCTTCATGTATAGTTTGACTTAAGGTAGGATGATTTAGGAGTTCACATTGTAGCTTGGGATGGAGGATTCATACTCTCCTAAGGTTAGCTTGAATTAGCATTTGTAGGATGCTTTTCATGGTAGATTGAATTAGTATAGGCATGGTATCCTAGTACTGATGATCTATACACTCCTAAGGGTAGCTTAAACTAGCATTGTTAGAATGTCTTCATGGTAGCATGACTTGGTTAGGCCAAGACCAATTCATGGTAACTTAGGATAGAGGACTTATACTCTCCTAGGGAAAGCTTAGGATTGAGACACCATACTCTCATAAGTGATAGCTTAGGATTGAGGCTTATACTCTCTTTTTAAGGGTATCTTAGGATTGAGGATTCATACACTCCTAAGGGTAGCTTAGGGTTGAGGATTTATATTCCTCTAAGGGTAGCATATATTGTGTTAAATGTTTGCATGGTAGCTAGGTTGGAATACTTGTACTCTTCCTTGTATAGCTTGGTGTTGCATGATAATATGTTCTTCTATGGTAGTTAGGTCTAGCCTAGTAGGATGTTATTCTTTTATAGGTTAGAATGATAAATAGTAAGCATTGAGTAAGATAGCCTAAAGAAGTACTTAGTGTGAATGGTAGTATGGGACGCTATTCATACATGGCACAAGTATGACTTGAACTTACTTATGACGTGTTCTCTTATGTGATGTATGCTTACCTTAGATTGTTGCTATAGTTGCCCTCCATGATATGAGTGACTTAAGATGGTGGTTCCTTGTATATATGAATTATGCCAAGAATAACACCTATGATTAGTAAGCATGAATAGAGTGACTTCAAAGATATGTTTAGTGCAGATGGTATTGTGGGATGTCATTTATGCATTTCATAGGTGTGCCTTGAGGTTGCTTACGAGTATAGTGCTCTTATGACATGAAAACCTATGTCTAGACTATGAATGTGGACTATGCCCAAGAATGACCAAGAAGGGTTACTTAGCTTGGATGGTATTATGGGATGCTATTCTTGCCTTGAAGAAGTATGCTTTGAGGTGGCTTGTGAAATAGTTCTCTTGTAATATGAAAGATTAAAGGTTGAAGTATGTAAATATGAAAGTCTAAGTAAGGACGATGCCATGAACATGATGTATCTCCTATGCTCATTTGTTATGTCTTATGTTGACTTATGATTATATGATGCTTATGTTGGAGATTATGATATGATTGTGTTATTATCTGTTATGCTTATGTCTTATGTTGACTAAACATTTTGAGATTCTCTTATGATGTTGTTCTAGCTATCATACTTGGTACATTTTGTACTAATGCATACTTTGCCTACATTCTAATTAGATGTAGGGTATCAGAGATTGAGTTCCTTTGAAGGCTAGGTTTCTAAGGATGAAGAAGAGTTGAAGATTTTGGTGAGTCCACATAGCTTCGAGGACATACCCATTATTCCTTTATGTCATTTCTTTATGTTTTAGACATTTGTATGGGCTGCGTCCCAAGACTTTTATTCAAGAGCTTAATAGATGGTTTGAGACAAAGGTGTAGTAAAGACTTCTGCTTGGTTTTTTATGAAACATTTTTGATTGTATGGTTTTAAAGAAGTTTTAAATTTTCCATAATTTCTATATCTTATGCTATGATTATGCTAAGGGCTTGTATGAGACCCCTTCAGGGTCAAGTACGCCATGTTACACCTAGGGTATACCCTTGGGTCGTGACAAACTTTGTAATCAGAGCATAAGGTTTCGAATGGTTCTCGGATTGTCTCAAACCACGTCTAGTAAAGTCTTGTTCATAAATGTGAAGCACGCCACATTTATAAATAGGAGTCTATTGGATGTTTAGGAAATCTCACTTCTTCATTCTCTTAGTTGTTCCATAGAGTTTGGCTTTATTAGGCCGTTCTTCTAATCCATGCCCTATGGTTTTTCAGGGTATGTCTAATACAAGCGCTAATGCTAGGTGAGATGAGAAAGACAATGGAGAACAAGATGTTCCTCCCCATGTTCCACACTAAGCTCCTCCTCAAGCTCTAAATGACCCTCCAGTTGAGAATGTCACACTTGTGGAGATTAGGGCTTCTATGTAATTATTGGCTCAAGCCTTAACGGTACAAGCCAATAGAGAGGTGGTGGCTCCGGCAAACCCAATAAGGGGGATGGCTACTTCTAGAGTGAGAAAGTTTTTGAGGATAAATCCTATGGAGTTTATTGGCTCCAAGGTAGAAGAGGATCCAAATGGGTTTATAGAAGAGGTTTATAAGACAATTGCTATCATGGGGTAACTTCGATAGAGAAAGCAGAGCTAGCCACTTATCAATTAAAATATGTTGCCCAAATATGGTATGAGCAATGGAAAGATACTAGGCCGGTATAAGTGGGTCCTATAGAGTGGGAAGCATTTAAGTGGGCTTTCCTTGATAGGTTCTTTTCTCGAGAATTGAGGGATGCTAAGTTGGAAGAGTTCATCAATCTTAAGCAAGATAACATGAGTGTTAAGGAGTATTCTTTGAAATTTACTCTTTTGTCTAAGTATGTTGCTTATTTGGTAGAAAATCCAAGGGATATGATGTATAGGTTTATGACAGGGGTGTATGATATAGTAGAAGAAGAATGTCGTACGACAATGCTTGTTGATGATATGGATATCTCGTGTCTCATTATATTTTCCCAACAAATGGAAGAGTCAAAACTCAAGAAGGAGAAATCTAGGGAGAAAAAGAGGTCTAGGAAGGATGGTTATAAATCCTTTCATGATGGGTCCGTTGGGCATGGCTCTCTAGAAATCGACAAAAGTTTTCCGGACAAGCTTTTCTAATGCTCCTAAGCATAAGGATGAGAGGGTGTCTACCCCTAGGACACAAGGGATAAGTAATGAGTCCCTATGGCCCTCTTGTGCTAGGTGTGGTAAGAGACATGAGGGTTGGTGTTTGGCCAGTAGAGAAGGTTGCTTAAGTTGTGGTGAGAGTGGCCACATGAAGAAAGATTGCCCAAAGGCAAAAGGCTACTAGAAGAGAGGGTAAGCAAGTTGCCACTAGTAGTAAGGATGTGGAATCGCAAAAGAAGAATATGTTTTATGCTCTCAAATCTAGAGAAGATCAAGAGTGATCTCCTCATGCCCCTTCTGGTATCTGTTTTATGCTTTAGTAAATTTTTGGATAATTTGTCTTTTATGACTTGTTATGTTGGACTTTGAAATTGTCCGTAGTATGAATGATGTTTAGAAGAGCTTGTGTAGGCTTACTCCCAAGGGGAAGATAGTGTGCCTATCTAGTAAGGTTATTGTGTGGTTATGTGTTGCCATGATTTCCTTATATGCATGTTCATGATAATGCTTAGGTCTTGTTAGAAATGACTTATATGCATTGTTTTGCTTCATGTTGTAGTACACTTAAGTCAATTTTCATTTAGGTTCCATGAGTGTATGTTGAGCATGTTTTATCTAAGAGATGTTAGTTCCTCCTTGAAATGAATACATATATAATTTCATGCATTTTAGGTTGTTAGATGTATTTCCTACTCCTTTGTGTTGCATTAAGTATGTTTAGCTTGGAGTTGAAGTTTTCATCCTTGGTTGTGTGCATTTAGATGTAGTGCATGTATGATAGGCTTCTAGTTTAGAGTTGTTTCCTTTGAGAAGTGTTTATAATCATCATTCGAGGATGAATGTTCCTAAGGGGGAGATATTGTAATACCCCGAAAACTAGTAGGCCAAACTAGAGCTTCAAGCTAGGGTTCTAGAGTTTGGTGATGAGGGTTAGAGTTGTAGATGAGACTTACCATACATAGAATGACGGGTTTAGTGGTTGAACGTTAAGGTATGTGTTAGACCCGTAGTACAGAAGACGACCTAGGGTTTGGTTAAGGGTAGCAAGGGCAAAGGCCAAGGCAAGGGGGCAAAGCCTAAGCCAAAGGCCAACACTGCCCAACCTTGGCCAAGCACTGCCCCAGGGTTCACGACCACCTTCACGACCAGTGGTCCTGACCACGGTCCATAAAGGGGCTTGTGAAGATCCCTTAGAATGGTGGGAGGGAAGGCCCTTAGGCCTAGCTACTACTTAGGGTCCACGACCATCACCACGACTCGTGGTCTTGACCACAGATTGTGGGAGGTCTCATGGTCTTCCCTTATGCTTTTAGGGGGACAAGAAATTAATCCCTAGCCACTACCCTAGGACGATAGGCAAGATGGCTCGTGGTCTTGACCACGGCCCATGAAGTACTCTCATGGTGCCTGAGAGTGGGTTTCCTAAGTGGGGCTAAAATAGTAAATTCCTTTTTAGTTGATATTAAATAGGGGTAATTTGTCTTGGACTTTATAAACCTATACATACTATTTTAAGTCATTAACAACCCCAACAGAGTCATTTAGAATCAAAACCACAAATCACTCTCCTCTCAAATATTTCTCTCTATAGAAAACCCAAAACTTGAAGAAGAAGATAGAGTTTGAAGCTTGGACCAAGAACAAACCTCCATTGATTGAGAGCTTGTGCTAGGGCTTTGTTTAAGGTATGTTTAGCTTTTCATATATGGGTTCTTCCACCACTAGAATCCACTAGAATCTCCGCAAAATTGTGAAGAAGAACCCCAACATAAGCTAGGGTTTCTTCCAATGTGCGGGTTCAGTTGGGTATGACTCTAATTGGTTGGATAATACTTATTTATGGTTAATTTAGTGTTGATTCATGATATTATGATGAATTTATGTGAATTCCATGATTAACCCTAGAAATCAAAGTATGTGGGTTTATGCCTTGTGAACAGAAATTGATGATTCTTGATAGATCTTCTAGAATTGTTATCATGTATAGAAATTGTTCAAGACTAGGAATATGAAATCATTAATTGAACTAGATTGATGAATGCAAAATAGATCATGACTAATAGTGATGGAATTTTGGACTTTATGATGAATTATGCTTAGAATTGCCTATTACTAAGGTTTATGACTAATGTGTCTTGAAATCTAGATATGTATGTAGAATGTGAAAGGTCTTCTCACATATAATGATTCTAGGTTGAAAAGCTAATCACCTAAAATTAATTAAAGCATGTCAGAATAGAATAGCTTGAAGTTGAGACTTGTTATCGCTTTATGTATAGTTTGACTTACCTAACATGAGTTAGGAGTTCTCATGGTAGCTTGGGATGGAGGATTCATACTCTCCTAAGGTTAGCTTGAATTAGCATTTGTAGGATGCTTTTCATGGTAGATTGAATTAGTATAGGCATGGTAGCCTAGGATTGAGAATCTATACTTTCCTAAGGGTAGGTTGAACTAGCATTGTTAGAATGTCTTCATGGTAGAATGACTCGGTTAGGCCAAGACCACTTCATGGTAGCTTATGATAGAGGACTTATACTCTCCTAGGGATAGCTTAGGATAGAGACACCATACTATCCTAAGGGATAGCTTAGAGTTGATGGCTTATACTCTCTTCTTAAGGGTAGCTTAGGATTGAGGATTCATACTCTCCTAAGGGTAGCTTAGGGTTGAGGATTCATACTCCCCTACGGGTAGTCTATATTGTATTGACTGTTTACATGGTAGCTAGGTTGGAATACTTGTACTGTTCCTTATATAGCTTGGTTTTGCTTGACAGTATGTTGTTCCATAGTAGTTAGGTCTAGCCTATTAGGATGTTGTTCTTTGATAGTTTAAAATGATAAATAGTAAACATTGAGTAAGATAGCCTAAAGAAGTAGTTAGTGTGAATGGTAGTATGGGATGTTATTCCTACATGGTACAAGTATGACTTGAAGTTACTATGAAGTGTTCTCTTATGTTATATATGCTTAGCTTGGATTTTTGGTATAGTTTCCCTCCATGATATGATTGACTTAAGATGGTAGTTCCTTGTCTATATGAAATAGGTCAAGAATGACACCAATGATTAGTAAGCATGAATAAAGTGATTTCAAATATATGCTTAGTGTGGATTGTATTATGGGATGCCATTCATGCATTGCACAAGTGTGCCTTGAGGTTTTTTAGGAGTAAAGTTCTCTTATGACATGAAAACCTAGGTCTTGACTAAAAATGTGGACTATGCCAAAGAATGACCAAGAAGAGGTACTTAGCTTGGATGGTATTATGGGATGCTATTCTTGCCTTGCAGAACTATGCTCTGAGGTGGTTTGTGAAGTAGTTCTCTTGTAATATTAAAGAATAAAGGTTGAAGTATGTAAATATGATAGTCTATGTAAGGACTATGCCATGAACGTGATGTATCTCCAATGCTCATTTATTATGTCTTATGTTGACTTATGATTATATGATGCTTATGTTGGAGATTATGATATGATTATGTTATTATCTCTTAATCTTATGTCTTATGTTGACTAAACATTTGGAGATGCTCTTATGATGTTGTGCTAGCTATCATACTTGGTACATTTTGTACTAACACATACTTTGCCTACATTCTAATCAAATGTAGGGTTTCGGAGATTGAGTTACTTTGAAGGATAAATTTCTAAGGAGCAAGAAGAGTTGAAGATTTTGTTGAGTCCTCATATCTTTGAGGACAAACCCATTATTCCTTTATGTCATTTCTTTATGTTTTAGACATTTGTATGGGCTGCATTCCAAGACTTTTATTCAATAGTTTAATAGATGGTTTCAGATAAAGGTGTAGTAAAGACTTCTGCTTGTTTTTTATGAAAAGTTTTCGATTGTATGGTTTTAAAGAAGTTTCAAATTTTCCATACTTTTCTAGATCTTACGTTGTGATTATGCTAAGGTCTTGTATGAGATCCCTTCGGGGTCAAGTACGCCATGTAAAACCTAGGGTATACCCTTGGGTCATGACACATGCTTTAGTAGTCTTTGAGTAAAATTGGATATTGGCTCCATGATATTGTGTTGAGCATACTTTGTTGGAGAAGGTAGTTCCTCATATGATTAGGAGAAATGTTGAATTTTCATGTATAATGGGTTATTAGATGTTGTTCCTACTTCCTTATGTTGCATTGATTATGTTTGAGATGGAGTTGAAGTTTCATCCTTTGAATTGTGTATTATTTTCATGTTTCATGCATGATGGGCTGCTAGACTTGAGTATTTACTTCCGTAAGGTGTCTAGATCGTCATTCGAGGACGAATGTCCCAATGGAGAGATATTGTAACACCCCGGAAACTAGTAGGCTAAATTAGATCTTGATGTTAGGGTTAGAGCCTTGAACATACCTTTCCGTACCTTAAAATAAATATTTTCATGTTAGAACATTATGGTTCAAACTCCAAGGACCAACCATGGTTTCTTGCGGAGGACCCTAAGGAGGCTGCTTCAGCAGTGACCCATGAGGGCAACTCACGACCCGTAGGCCCTCCCACGCCTTGTGGGTGAGGGGCCGTAGGTCAATGCCCAAGAACCAAGTCCCATAACCCCAACCACGATTCACCAGCATGGGCCGTGGGTCCAACCATGGTCCATTAGTGGTGGGTCGTGGGTAAGGCCCGAAACTGCCTTTTGGCTGTTAAGTGTAGGGGCGTTTTAGGGTTTTTTGATTTTAATTAATATTTAGTGAAGTCATTTTATACTAAATTAGGAAACCTATATAAGGATTTTATGTCACTAAATTAATTCATCCAAGCCATTATTTCTAAATCCGAAAACAAAACAAACTCTTTTGAAAAATTCTAGCTCTAAAACTTCAAGGAAGAAGAAGAAGGAAGTTAGGGCTAGGGTTCATGGAACAAGTTTTTCTACTAAATTTCGTGGGTATTCATAGCCAAGGTATGGTAGTCTTTCATCCATGGATAGTATTCATCCATGGAGTCCCTCCAAACTCAATTTCAAATCTAGTAATTCCCCAAAAGCTAGGGTTTGACTCCAAGTCATGGATTCCTTTAAAAAAAGATTCGAATGATTTAATTACTTTATGTTATTATTAGATTACTGATTTATTATGGTTTTTATGTTGAAATCCCAAAGAATCCATGAAATCCCCATATTCCCAATTTATGACCTTGTGATGTGGGTGAATTAATGAAAGAAGGATATTATGAGATTATGCTTGTAGTAATTGAGTTATTTGAATTAATGTTATTAACGATGTCTCATGTAGTAATTCTAGATGTGTTGATTTTATATGAGCTTTGACCTTTGAAAATGAAAGATATGATATTATGCATGATTTATGAAGGTTATGTATGTGCTTAAAGAGCACTTTGAGAGTGAAGTGCCCATGATTATGATAATGTTGTTGTGTTGATTAAAAGGCTATTCTCATAAACAAATAATGAAAATGATGTGAAAGGTTTTCTCACAATATGATGATTCGAAGGTTGAAAGGTTATTCTTACCTAATTGAATCTAATGTTACATGAAGACATGAATGGTGAAAGGTTATTCTCATGCATGATCTAATGAGCTATGTTAATGAAATAAGTTATGACTTAATAAGTACTCTGTGGGATAAATGCTTAGCACCAAGTTGATATTGTTATGAGATGGAAGCTCCCCTGTCAGAAAGGGCGGGTTTCTAGAAGCAATCTCTTGAGTTAGAAGCTCCCTTGTCAGAAAGGGCGGGTTTCTAGTAACAATCTCCTTATACCATAAACTATGTGCCCTCATATGTCTTTAGCTAGTGGATCCACCTAAAAGCTATCAAACCATGGTCTTACCTTAGGCAAGTAGGACAAACCTTTTGGTTTATGTTGGTTAAGGTTTATCCCTACTATGGAAACAATATGAAGAGGAACATAAATTACGAACTATGGTTACTCCAGGAGCTTTACTTAGCATGGGTAGGTTTATGGGATCTAATTCATGCATTGTACAAGTACACTTTGAAGGTACCTATGATATGATTAGCTATGTAATGAACATGTTTATGACTTATGTTTTTCCATTATCTTCAAAATGATGCTTTAACTTAGGAAATTGCATGCATTCAACTAAAATTCCTTTTTAGCATGTTTTCAAGGTTTTTATGAATGAATATCATACTTAGTGCATTTTTGTACCAACCGATATTTTCCTATACTTTTCCCAAGTGTAGGGTACGGTTCTTAAGGCGGTCATCATTTGGTTAAAGCTTGGATTCAACTATTCTTCTACCTTGTGGTGAGTCCTCGTGATTCGAGGACGGATGTTATGTTTGTAGTTCATTTCTTGTATTTCCTTTTCAGAATATGTTGTATGGGATGTGACCCTATTTGATTCAAGTATTGTAATAGATGGCTATGTTGAGACAAGTCTAGACATCTTTTTTCCTTTATCAAAATTTTGGACTTGAAATGTGTTTCTTCTCTTTATTGTTCTATGCTTATATTATGATATGCTAAGTGGCTTACATGGTGCCTTTTGCAGTTCTATGTGCCTTGTTACATCTAGGGGGTAACCCTGGGTCGTGAAAAACTTGGTAATCAGAGCACAATGTTTAGAATGATTCTAGTATGATGTCTCACAAGCCACGTCTAGTAGAGTTTTGTTCAGGACTGTGAAGCATGCCACATTTATGAATGATAGGCTACAAGATGATTAGGAAATTACACTTCTTTCAGTACTCTTAAGTCGTGCCGTAGACTTTAGCTCTATAAAGTCCTTCTCCTAATCCTTTTCTTATGTCTTGAGGATATAAATACACAAAAAACTAATGTTAGAAGAATGGAGGGCGACAATGTGAATGAACAAGCTCCTCAAGCTAATCAAGCTCCTATTAATCCTTCGGCTATGTCAGATGTGGAGGTTAGGTCGGCTTTCCAAATGTTGGCCCAAGCTTTGATGTCTCAAGCTCAAGCTGTGGAGGCTCAGGCCAACAAAGATGTTATGACTCTGTGAATCCTAATGTGAATTTTGTTGCTTCAAGGGTTAGGGATTTTTCTACAATGAACCCCCTCGAGTTTTATAGCTCTAAGGCGGAAGAGGATCCCCAAAGGTTTATCAATAGGTTTATAAAATACTTGATATTATGGGAGTATCTTCGGAAGAGAAGGTGGAGCTAGCTGCCTACCAACTAAAATATGGGGCTAAAGTTTGGTATTATCAGTGGAAGGGTGAGAGACCCGTAGGAGCGGGCCCGATAGAATGGGAATCGATTAAATCGGCATTTCTTAATAGATTCTTTCCCCTAGAGTTGAGGGAACTAAAGATGCAAGATTTCATTAACCTTCGTCAAGGAGGTATGAGTGTGAAGGAGTATGCTCTTAAGTTCACCCAACTATCCAAGTATGCTCCAACCATAGTGGCAGATTCAAGGGCCAAGATGAATAAATTTGTGATGGGATTTTCTGACTTGGTAGTCAAAGAATGTCGTACGGCAATACTTATCCCGAGTATGGATATTTCACATCTCATGGTGCATTCCAAACAAATGGAAGAAGAGCATCTTAAGGAAACGAATAGAGAGGTGAAAAGAGCAAGAACTAGTTATGGGAATTTCTCCAATGCTAAGTCCGGTGGACAAGGTCGACCAAGGTTCAAGAAAAGGTTCTCCAACCAAGGTTCCTCAAATGGCCCCCCAAGCATAAAAAAGGATAGGGTGTCTAACCCAAAACCTCAAGGAGACAATGATTTTGGATCTTCTATGGCTAGGCCTACTTATGCTAAGATCGGTAAGAAATAGGATGGTTAGTGCCTAGCCAGCTCGGATGTTTGTTTTAGTTTTTGTAAGAGTGGTCATCAATTGAGGAATTGCCCAACACTTTTGAGTAAGAGAAAAGAGTACAAGCAAGCTCATCCTAGTGGTTCAAACTCTAATGCTCCAAAGCAAAACTGCTTTTATGCTCTTCAATCTCAAGGTGACCAAGAGAGCTCCCCGGATGTGGTGACCGATATGTTAAATGTCTTTCTTATTGACATATATTCCTTGTTAGATCCCGATGCTACTTTGTGCTTTGTCACATCTTATGTGGTCATGTTGTTTGATATGATCCTCGAAGTGTTATTAGAACCTTTTTCAGTTTCTACTACGGTTGGTGATTCTGTGGTGTCTAAGAGGGTTTATAGAAGATGTCCCATAGAGTTACTCTTGTTGACTTGGTAGAGTTAGACATGTTATACGTTGATATGATTTTGGGTTTGGATTAGTTGCATGTATGTTATGCCTCTATTGATTGTAGAACTCAGATTGTTAGATTCCAATTTCAGAATGAGCCTATCTTAGAGTGGAAGGGGGGAAATTCTATGCCTAGAGGTCAATTTATGTCCTACTTTAATGTAAGAACGATGATCCCGAAAGGGTGCTTTTACCATATTGTGAGGGTGAGGGATGTAGATTCTGAAACCCCTTCTCTAGAGTTGGTTCTGGTATTTAATGAGTTTTTGAAAGTGTTCCCCAATGATTTTCTCAGTATTCCTCTCGAGCAGGAAATAGATTTTTTATTGACCTTCTTCCGGATACGCAACCTATCTCCATTCCTCCTTATAGAATGGCTCTGGCCGAGTTCAAGGAGTTGAAAGAACAGTTGAAGGATCTATTAGACAAGAGTTTTATTCAACCTAGTATCTCTCCTTGGGGTGCTACAGTGTTGTTTGTTAAAACGAAGGATGGGTCTCTTAGAATGTGCATCGATTATCGCCAATTGAACAAGGTGACCATTAAGAACAAGTATCCTCTTCCAAGAATCGATGACTTCTTTGACAAACTTCAAGGGGCTAGTTATTTCTCTAAGATTGATCTTCATTTGGGTTATCACCAATTGAGGGTGAGAGGGGTTGATATTCCGAAGACGGCTTTCCGAACAAGCTATGGTCTCTATGATTTTCTAGTAATGTCCTTTTGTTTGACTAACACTCTGGTAGCGTTCATGGACTTAATGAATAGAGTCTTCCACTAATATCTTGACATGTTTGTGATCGCATTTATTGATGATATTTTGATCTATTCAAGGAGTGAGGATGAGCATGTTGACCATTTGGACTTGAAATGCATTTCTTCTCTTTATTGTTCTATGCTAAGTGGCTTACATTGTGACTTTCGGGGTTCTATGTCCCTTGTTACATATAGGGGGCACCCCTGGGTTGTGACATCAAGTTTTCATTCCTCCACTATTTTCACTTCCTCTGGAACTCCCAAGTACACCTTGATTTGCTAACCATTGGCCTTGAACCTCTCACCCTTGCAGAAATGGGAACCTCCAGCACTGATAATGGCTCTAGGTGTACTAAATCGTGAGAATATATTTTTCTTCAGGAACCAGCGAGGCTTTTACCATCATTTTCAGGCTGAGCAACTACCTCAACCCATTTGGACATATAGTCCACTGCCACCAGTATATACTTTTGCCTATAGGATCTCAAAAATGGGCCCATGAAGTCAATTCCCCACATATTAAATAACTCTACCTCCAGAATAGGTGTCATTGGTACCTCGTGGCAACAAGAGATAACTCCTTGACACTGGCATACATCACAACTCTTTACCACATCAATTGAATCCTGATGAATTGGAGGCCAGTAGTACAAACTCTAGAGTACTTTGTGAGCTGTCCGAGTACCTCCATAATGACCACAAACTGGAGAGGAGTGACAGGCTTCTAAGATATGCAACATCTCAGCCTTTGGGATACATCACCTGATGATATTATCAGCACACACCTTGTACAGATATGGTTCATCCCAATAGTATTTTCCAACATTGTGTAGGAATTTCTTCCTTTGTTGGAATATTAGTCCTTTAGGCATCAAATCGCTGACAAGAAAGTTGGCAAAGTCAGCAAACCAATGAATGAGATCAAGAGTGGCGACTATTACCTGCTCATCTGTGAATGAGTCATCTATGTCTAACTCAAGCTCCTTATTTTCTGCTTCCATTCTAGACAAGTGATCAGCCATCTGATTTTCACAACATCTCCTATCTTTGACTTCAAAGTCAAATTCATGAAGCAACAACACCCATCTGATTAATCTTAGTTTTACATCTTTCTTTGCCATGAGGTATCTCAGCGCAGCATGATCTTTGTGGACTATAGCCCTAGTACCCATTAAGTATGCTATGAATTTCTCAAAAGCATATACCACAGCCAGTAGTTCCTGTTCACTAACAGTGTAGTTGCGCTACCCTCTATTCAGTGATTTGCTGGCATATTAGATTGGTGGAAAATCTTGTTGAGCTTTTGCCCTAACACCACTCCCAAGGTAGTACCACTGGCATCACACATAACCTCAAATGGTTCCCCTAATCTAGGCCAATGATAACAGGCGCAGACACCGGCTTCTCTTTCAGGCACTCAAAGGATTTCAGCCATGCATCATCAAAGGTGAATTTCAGCTCTTTCTCTAATAACTTGCAAAAAGGATGTGCAATCTTTGAGAAATCCTTGATGAAACACCTGTAGAATCCTGCATGGCCCAAAAAACTCAAAATATCTTTCACATAGATAGGTGGGGGCAACTTTTCAGTTACCTCAATCTTCACTTTATCAACCACTAATACATTTTGCGATACCTTGTGACCAAGGACTATACCTTCCTTGACCATGAAATAGCACTTCTCCCAGTTCAGCACTAGATTGTCCTCCGGGCATCTTTGTAAAGCCCTACTAAGATTCAACAAACAATCATCAGAAGTGTCACCTACCAAATAAAAATCATCCATGAATACCTCCAGGGTGTCCTCTACCATATCTGATAAAATAGACATCATACACCTCTCAGAAGTTTTTGAAGCATTACACAATCCAAATGGCATGCTTTCGTCCGCAAAAGTATAAGGACATGTGAAGGTGGTCCTTTCATGATGTTCAGGAGCAATTGATATTTGGTTGTACCCAGAGTATCCATCTATGAAATAGTACCACCCTTGTCCAGAAAATCTGTCAAGCATCTGTAATCCATGCAATCTCGCCATCCAGTAACTGGTCTCTGTGGGATCAACTCATTCTTTGTATTTGCCACTACCGTCATACCACATTTTTTGGGCATACACTATTCTAGGCTAACCCAATGACTATCAGAAATAGGGTACACCACTCCAGCATCGAAGCACTTAATGATCTCCTTTTTTACCACCTCTTTCATTGGTTAATTTAACCTCTTCTGGTGCTCTATGCTCAGGCTGCAGTCCTCTACATGTTGAATATTATGAGTGCAGATACCCGGAGGTATCCTAATGATATCAGTAATGATCCACCCAATTGCCCTTGTGTATCTTATCAACAATTTGATCATCGCTTGCACCTATTCTTCATTCAAATCTGCATCCAAAATCACTTGTCAAGTATTGTTAGTACCCAAAAATACATACCTCAGCTGATTGGGTAGATTTTTAAGCTCCAAGAAAGGTGGCTCCTTAATGGATGGCTTTACTGGAGGGTTTGGCCTATTTTTCAGATCCAGATCTAATTTTTTTGGAGCATAAGAATGTTCTCCCATGCCCTATAGAGCATTTACAGTCTCTACGTAATCAGTTTGGTAGTTTACTTCAAAGTTCATTAGCACAGCTACCAATGTTTCTACAATCAATCTTTCCTGAATAACAGCTCCCAGCTCTCCTTCAGCAAGAACCTCTATAGCAGTCACCACATTCATGTCTTGTGGTTGTTTCATAGACCTTCAAATCTTAAACTTTACCTCCTCATTATTGAACCTAAATTTTAGCTCTCCACTCTCAAAATCAACCAAGGATAGACCTGTAGCCAGAAATGGCCTCCCCAAAATTATGGGAACCTTAAAGTCCACCTCACTGTCCAAAATCACGAAGACTACTGGAAATATGAAACTATCCACTTTTACGAGCATATCACATAAGATACCCACAGGTCGCTTTACTGACCTATCAACCATCATCAACCTCAACGCTGTGGGTTTTGGAACTCCTAAGCCCAGTTGCTTGTAGATGGCCACTGACATCAAATTTATACTGGCCCCTAAGTCACATAGAGCCTTTGCAAGCTCAAATGATCCTATGGTGCAAGGTATAGTGAATGCACATGGATCTCCTTTTTCTACACAGAAGACCTGCTAGCAATAACGCTGCAATGAAGAATATTTTCAGTTAAGTCAAAACTTACAACTCTTTTCTTGGTGACTAAGTCCTTCATGAACTTAGCATATCCTGACATCTGCTCCAAAGCCTCCACCAATAGGATGTTCGCTGATAACTTTCTTAACATGGTTATAAACATAGAAAATTTCCCATCTTCAACTTTGTTCTTGAGTCTCTAAGGGAAAGGAGGAGGTGGTCTTGGTATCTGTCATAATGGCAACGTTACCTAAACATCTTTTTCTTCCATTCCTGCTGGCTTTCCTACTAGCTTTCCTTTTGGTTGAGCCTTTGCTTCATCATCGACCTATTCAGATTCAACCTCTTCTTCTTCATCTCTTCTTATTTTTTGTTCCTGCTCAGTACCTGCAAATATTGGTTTATTGAGAATCTTACCACTTCTGGTGGTGATAGCCATGCAGTGCCCATCCTTCTTGGGAATCTGAATAGCATCACTGGTAGTGACCCATTCTTCCTCTGGTTCAGTGATGTTGATAATTTCCCCAACCGTTGCTCTATTTGTTTGATAGATGTGGTGGAGAATCTACCAGTTGACTTATACCGGAGAAATAACCATTCATCTCCTTCACACCTGCATCAGTTGACTCAACCTTTTGCAGCACCTTAGCCAACATATCTTCCCATTTGGACCCGCTGTAACTACCACTTGCACGATCTCTATTACCATAGGGCACATACACACCACTGTAATCATTCCTGCAACCATCTCAGTTGCACCAGTTGCCCTATTCTTTATTTGCTGGCATGTCATACTGCCTTTCTCTGGAATAGTTTCGACTTGTATTTCCAAAATTATATCCTTGGTTTCTTGAGTTATAATTTTGGAAACCACCTTGGTTTCCCAAGTATTTGGCCTCCTAATCCAAGTCAATATCCTGATCTTCATACCTGTTTGAGGTTCCTACAGCATTTACCATCTCAAAACATGCCATGATATGCTTCGTGAGTAGATCCATCTAGGTTATTATGTGAGCCATATCCTGAACCCTTTCTTCCTCTCTTCTCCTTTATTTAGCTGATAGTTCAAAAGTGGATCCCAGATCTTTCACTTTAGTATCCCTAGTGTGCCATGCTCTATTATTCTTTGAAACTTCATCCATTTGTTGCATGATTTCAGTGAATGGGGTCCTCATGAATGATCCACCACAAACTTCATTAACAAAATGCTTAGTAACATAATTTAGCGATCTATAAAAAACCTGTTTCCTCAGTGTGACCATGGTTTAGGCACTTTTTTAGCTTTTGGCTGAATATCCACCAAGTATCATGCATTGCTTCTCCTGGTAGTTGCTTGTGTTCACTTATTTCATTTTTCATATGCAACTTTTCTGATTTAGGGTAGAATCGTTCCAGGAAAACCTCCTTCAGTTCATTCCAAGTCCTGACTAAAACATCCGGCATCTCATTCAGCTAATTAGTTGCCTCTCCAGTGAGAGAATGGAAATAACCTCAACCTCATAGTTGTCTGACAAACCCCACGGATTTAGTGTGATTTGTATATCGCCACAAAGTTCATTAGATGCTAATTCGCATCATCACCACCTGCACCTCTAAACATACCTTTCAATTTCAGCAATTGAATCACTGTGTTGGTAATAGTAAATTTTACAGATGGAGGTAGTATAGGTAATACTATTGCTCCAGTGGTTCCAGCTCCGACTAAATCTAAGTCATTCTCTTTGAATGCCATGTGGGCTGGTTGTTGTGCTCGACCCCTTGGAGTTAGTGGTTGGCGGTGGAGAGGAGCTATTTTTTTCACTCCTGGATATTCATCCACCACCCTAGGCGGGTTGTTCATAGTAGCACCTCTTGCACTGGTCTCAACTTCTAGTCCTAATCTTTGCCTTTGTGCCTCAAGTTCCTATGCGTTCACCATCTTACGGATACATTTTTAAAGTTTCGGCACGTAAGGAATCAATGGAGCTCCTTTAATTCTAGTATTTGGCATAAACTGTCGAACTCACATTTAAGAGACACAGACATAAAATTAGGAAATATAACTATAGTTTGAATAATTCCTAGTAAAACACTTTTGAATTGAAATTCCCCGGCAGCGGCGCCAAAATTTGATAAGTCCAAACTTCCAGTTCAATTAAGAAGTATAAACGGTCAAAGTCAATTTATAGACACGTTGAGTTTGATCCCACAGAGATTTTCTTCACAGAAATAATTTCACTGTCGCATTTGTCCAAATGTTGTTATTATTTCCTAAAGGGAGTAACTACGGAAAATAAATTGGGTTTAGTTGTAAATTTCAAGGAACCAATATTGATAAAAAAAATCCAAATTAACAGTTAACAGAATGTTGATTCCAAAGTTGTATTGATAAATCAATGAAACCTGGGTTGTGTTTCCCATGACATTATATCTAGTGTTCATCCACAAATGAGTTTCATGAACTTTAGTCTTTGCAAATTATAGGCGAAATGACTATATCTAACGCTTCTCAGTCTAGTTAGATATTTTCCACTTAATTCCTCTCAGTCTTCGAGTGCTAACAAATTCTACCCTCGCATACAATGATGTTAAAGTTCTCTTCTCTCAAACT
Source organism: Solanum pinnatisectum (assembly GCA_035578085.1). Classification (NCBI taxonomy): domain Eukaryota; kingdom Viridiplantae; phylum Streptophyta; class Magnoliopsida; order Solanales; family Solanaceae; genus Solanum; species Solanum pinnatisectum. The sequence goes on along the minus strand of CM069076.1, from coordinate 18,885,202 downwards.
TGACTATTAACGCCATTTTATCAGATTAACGCCACTTTTTCCCAACTATCACTTTTTACTCAAACAATTGATAGATGCAGGATGACTCTAATGCGTGCACTCATTAGAACAAATGAAGAATGAAATCTGAGTTAAATATTGCAAATACGATTTACCTTCTACTCATTTTATGAATTCATATTCAGGTTACTGCCATAGTTCCCACAACCCTTGTTGTGGTGTTTAGCCACTCATAATTTCTATTGAACAAACAGAGATTTGTAATGAAAACATTAAGAGAAGTTACGTATGAAAATCTTTAAATTCAATGAACGCTTGATATTCAAAATATCGAAATCCAACTTTGAAGCTTCGTTCAATGTTAATCAATGAAAACTAAAGTTAAGAATCTTTTAAACTAAGTCGCTCATTCCAGATGTGTGGAGCTAAAAACAAAATACGACCTAATTAATTCAAATAGTTTGTCTAAAAAGAGTCATACTCAAAGTTGGACTGAAATGTCAGACAGCTTCACGGACTGCCCGACGGTCTGTCATGAGCTTCACGGTCCGTGAAGCCTGCCGTGGTTTGTTCTTAGGACAAATAAAATGTGAGTCTTCAAAGCCTGTTCACTAGAAATTCTTTACGACCTTCAATTAAGAAGTATAATCGATTGAAGTCAATTTATAGAACTCAATGTGAGTTGAGGTCGATTTTATAGAGAACTTCTTCACATAAATAATTTCACTATTGCATTTATCCAAATGTTGTTATCAGTTTCTAAAGGAATTAATTACGGAAAATAAATTGGGTTTATTTGTAAAGTTGGATACAAGTAACCAATATTGATAAACAAAATCCAAATTGACAGTTAACAGAATGTTGATTCCAAAGTTGTATTGATAAATTAATGAAACCAGGATTGTGTTTCCCATGACATTATATCTAGTGTTCGTCCGTAAAAGAGTTTCAGGTACTTTAGTCTTTGCAAATTATAGGTGAGTTGACTATATCTAACACATCACAGTCTAGTTAGATAATTTCCACTCAATTCCTCTCGGTGTTCGAGTGCTAACAAATTCTATCCTCACGTACAAGATGGTAAAGTTCTCTTCTCTCGAACTTGACCTTTAATGCCATTTATTAGATTAACTCCACTTTTTCCAAACTATCTCTTTTCTCCCGAACAATTGATAGATACAAACTAACTCTAATGTGTGCACTCATTAGAACAAATGAATAACAAAACCTGAGTTAAATATTGCAAATAAGATTTACCTTCTACTTGATTTACGACTTCATATTTAGATTACCGTCATAGTTCCCACAATCCTAGTTGTGGTGTTTAGCCACTCATGATTTCTATTGAATAAAAAGAGATTTGTAATGAAAATATTAAGAGAAGTTACTTACAAAAATCTTCAAATTCAATGAACGTTTGATATTCAGAATACCGTAATCCAACTTCGAAGCTTTGTTCGATGTCAATCAATGAAAACTAAAGTTAAGAATATTTCAAACTGAGTCGCTTGTTCCAGATGTGTTGATATAAAATCAAAATCCAGCCTAATTAATTCAAATTGTCTGTCTAAAAAGTGTCCTACTCGATGTAGGACTGAAATGTCAGGCAGCTTCATGACGACCTGACGGTCCATCATGAGCTTCACGGTCCGTGAAACCTATAGTGGTCTGTACTTGGGCTGAACAAAATGTGAGTCTTCGAAGCCTGTTCACTGGAAATTCTTTACGGTCTTCATCACGACTCGTTGTGAAGACCACGACTTGTCTGGGTTCCATGGTCTTTACTTGGTATTATCAACTCATAGCTTTTCAAAGCTTATTTAGTGGATCCACTTCACGGGCTACTTGACGATTTGTGAAAGGGACCACGGCCCGTCAAAGGCGTCATGGTCTTTATTGACCTTTGGTCTGCAACCTCAGAATCTCCATGTCCACTACTTCATCACCACGAGCATCTTTATGGCTCGTTAGGAGGACCACGGCCCGTCTAGGGCTCCATGGTCTTTCTTGGAATTTAGTCATCAGAATCCAATTGTCGAGCTTCACTGCTTCATCACCACTGGCAGTGTGAAGACCCATCAATACACCCATGACCCACACTAGTCTCCGTGGTGCTTGTTCCATCCTGCATTTTCGTCTTTTATTTTCTTTTTCACGTCCACATGTTTTACCTGTGCAAACATCACCTTATTTACATAAATACACTCCATTCTCATTATAATCCTTTGTTTTGAGCAGCAAATGTTCTAAGATCTCACGGCATATCATCACCTACCATAGAGAAATCATCGATGAACACTTCCAAAGTGTACTCTACCATGTTCGAGAAGGTGGACATCATACACCTCTAGAAAGTTGTTGGTGCATTACACAATCCAAATGACATGCATTTAATTGGGAAGGCACCATAAGGACATGTAAATGTGGGTATCTCTTGATATTCTGATACAATTGATATCTGGTTATACCCAGAGTATCCATCAAATAAGCAATACCAACTTTTACCAGCCAATATATCAAGCATTTAATCCATGAGTGGGATTGGGAAGTGGTCCTTCAAGGTCCACTTGTTCAGCTTCCTCTAATCCATGCACACTCGCCAACTTGTGATTGGTCTTTGTGGAATCAACTCATTCTTTGAATTTTCGACCACTGTCATACAACCCTTCTTAGGCACATACTGCATTGGGCTAACACAATGGCAATCGAAAATGGGGTACATTAACCCTACTTCCAAAAAGTTTATAATTTTCTTTTTGACCACCTCTTGTATTGGTGGTGACACGACCCAGGGGTACACCTTAGATGTAACATGGCGTATAGGACTTCGAGAGGCCCCATACAATCCACGTAACATTCATAACATAAGATATAGAACAAAAGAATTAAAAACAATATTTCAAGTCCAAAACATTTTATAAAAGTAAAGTGGAAGTCTAAAAACTTTGTCTCAATAGACATATAATACAATAGATTAAATCTGGGCCTAGCCCGTACATCATGTCCAAAATAGAAAATAAGGAAGAAGATTAAAAACAATGAAAGTTCGACCTCAAAGCATGAGACTCACCAAATATCGAGAACCTCTATATCAACCACTAGCCACGAAACTGAGAACCCTGACTGTCGGACCCTACATTTGGGGAAATGTAGGCAAGAGTATGCGTTAGTACAAAACAATATACTAAGTATGATAGCCATGCATAAAACATTTAATCATGCTAAAAAGGGATATTTTCATAGGTATGTAATGATCAAACTAAAACATTTATTTTGGGAGTTAGAAACCATAAGGCATAAAACCATGATCAATGCAATTGAACATCATCTTTGAACACATGTGAGATACTTCTTGAAGTAACCTTAGTTCATTATTATTGTGGGAATGAGCCTTAACCGACATAAAGACCATGTGAGCTATAACTTGATCTCCAGTGTCTCCCACACCGAAAAGGGTTGTCCTACTTGAAACTGTAGAACCATGAACTTCTAGCTTAAGTGGATCCACTAGCCAATGTCTATCTACACAATCATCTTATGGGGAATATAGGTAAGGGATAAGGAGATTTCTTCAAGAAACCTTACCTCAACTCGGGAGAGCTTCAATCTCAAAATTCTCTCGCTGCTAAGCATAAATTCCCACAGAGTAGTTATTAAGCATTGACTTATCTTATCTTTAAAATACATGGGTAGTCGCTCCTTGTATTATCATATGATAACTCCTTAGACCATGCATGAGAAAATCTTTCACCATCCATGATCTTTTCATACTAGCTCACAAAGGAACATGGGAAATCGCCTCTTGCCTCTTCATTAGATTAGTCTCCTAGCATTGATTTATCTTAGGTGAGAAAGACTTTCTACCCTAAGAACCCTTATTATATGAGAATACCTTTCACAATCATTCTTTCATGTGTATATGAGCAAATCCTTTCAACAACACAACATCAACATCATCATTGATACTTTACTCTCAAAGCATCCTTAAAATATTTGCATATCTTTCATAAGAACATGCATAATTTCATAATTCACCTTTCAAGGTTCAAAACCCAATTTCAATCATCAACATCTAGAAATCATGGGTTAGATATGGGTTCATAGAAATTCATCATAAAATCATATAATTCTATTAATTCATGCATGATTTCATAAAAATCTTCTTTCATAATCCAAACCCACATTATATCATCATAATTGAAAAATATGGGATTTCATTAGGTTCATGCAGAATCATCATAAAAGCCATAGTGTTTCATAAATTCATGCATAACAAATCATAATTCAATCATTGAAATCAACATTGAAGAGAACCCATGGCAATTGAAGAAAGCACTAACTCAATTGGGGATTTCTAACTTTCAAAATCGGAGAATTTGGAAACTCCATGGATGGAAGGAATCTATGGATGAAAACTATCATACCTTGATGCCAAAATCTTGAAAACAATAAAGGATTTGGAGACTTGAACTTGAAACCCTATCTTTCTTCTTCAATTTCTAGAGAGAGAAATATTTGAGATGAGGAGCTTGATCTTCTTTTGGAAATTTAACATAATCAATTTAGTTTGGGTGATTTGGGGGTTTAGAATCATTATACTGGGCTTTGGGTAGAACGAAAAATGACTTTTCTAACGGGTCTTTAAGAAATTTAGACTGGCATTGCTTCACTATTTCCGGAATAACTATTCACTCTGAGATGAAAATTGGGCAAACTCGATGGCGTTGGAAAGAGGACTCAGAGACCTTTAATTTGATAGGTCATGAGCCACCTAATTCATTTTGTGCTAAAAGATATGATTGTTTGAGGTTTACCCTAAGCTCTAAGTCTAATGAAAACCCTTCGCGGAGGACCTCATGGTCCGTCATAGGCCATTGTTATGCTCGTGGCCCTTGATCAGTAGCTAGAGGAGGACCCCTACTTACTTGACCCCTTTCATGACCACTTTGACTACCCGTCAACCTTACCACGGGCCGTCTAGGCGTCCGTCAAAGTAAAGCTTACATGGGGAAGTTTTGGAAACCTATCACGAGCCCCTTAATGGACCGTGGTCCCCTTTACGGCCCATCTAGGACTCCATAGAGGGTTCCATAGTCCATTTTTTGGGCTTGTGAGTTTCCCACTTGACCCTTTTCTAAACTTTCATGAATCTGAGATGTTACAGGTGGGTTTAACCTCCTCTGGTGCTCTATACTCAGACTACAATCCTCCTCAAGTTGGATTTTATGAGTACAAATACCCAAGGGTATTCCAATGTTATCAAGAATAGTCCTACCAATCGCCCTTTTGTACCTTGTCAAGACTTCGATTACAACTTGCACATGTTCATCATTCAGAACTGCAGCCAAAATAACTGGCAATGTGTTATTAGTACCCAAAAAGACATACCTTAGGTGATTGGGTAGCTGTTTCAGCTCATGTACATGTGGTTCCTTAATAGACAACTTTGTTGGAGGATTTGGCCTATTTTTCAGGTCTAAATGTAATTTCTTTGGAGCATAAGAATGTGACTTCATGCCTTGTAAAGCATTTAGAGTCTCCACATAATCATCCTGGAAGTTTTCTTCAAAATTCATTATCACAAATGCCAATGTTTCCATAGCGAACCTTTCCTCAATAGTAGCTTTTAGATCCCATTCATCAATGACATCTATTGGAGACACCACATTCATGTCATGTGGTTACTTCATATACCTGCATATTTTAAATTTTACCTCTTTATTTGTGAGTCTAAATTTTAGCTCCCCACTCTCAACATAAACTAAACCTCGCTCTGTGGCCAAAAATAGCCTCCCCAATATTATGGGAACCTCAAAATCTACCTCGCAATCTAAGATCACGAAGTCGGCCAGAAAAATAAAGTTGTCCTCTTTTTTGAGCACATCGCATAAAATACCCACAGGTCATTTCACTGACCTATCTTCCATCATCAACCTCATCGCTATAGGTTTTGGAACACCCAAACTCAATTGCTTATATATAGCTAGAGGCATCAGATTGATGCTCGCATCTAGATTAGATAAGGCTTTTGCAAACTTGAATGCACCGATGGTGCATATTATAGTGAAAGCACTTGGGTCCTTCTTTTTCTGCACAAGGGACCTTATAGCGATGACACTACATTGATGGACATTGTTGGTCGGTTCAAAACTTAGAACTCTCTTATTTTTCACTAAGTCCTTCATGAACTTCGCATATCCTTACATCTGCTCCAGAGCTTCTACCAACAGGATGCTCACTGATAACTGCCTCAGCATGGTTATAAACTTTGCAAACTTCCCACCTTCAGTTTTCTTCTTGAGTCTTTACGGATATGGAGAAGGCGGTCATGGTATCTGTTGTAAAGGCAAAGTTACATCTGTTTCTGTTTCCTTTACCTTAGCTGGCTACTCTGTTGGTTGAGCCATCCCTGTATCATTTGCATATTCAGCTTTAACATATGCTTCCTCATTTCTCCCTATGCTCTGTTCCTTCTCAATACTTGTAGGTTTAGATTCATTCAGGATATTACCGATTCTGGTAGTAATTGTCATGCAATGCCCATCCTTTTTTGAGTTCTGAATAGTGTCACTTGGTAGTGAACTTTTCTTCCTTTGATTTAGCGATGTTGATAGTTGTCCCAACTGTTGCTCTAAATGCTTGATAGAAGTGGTGTGGGTATTTACCAGCTGACTTATACTGGAAAAATCACTCTTTATTTCTTTTACACCTACATCAGTTTATTCAACTTTATTGCAGAACCTTAGCTAACATATCCTCTATTTTGGACACACTGGAATTACCCCCTACTCGATCTTTATTAACTGAGGTACATATACACCACAGTGGTTATTTCTTCATCCATCTCTATTCTGCCAGTTGCCTTGTTCTCTGTTTCCTGATCTTTCATATTCCCCTCTCTTGGGTAGCTCCGACCTTGATTTCCAGAATTATATCCTTGGTTCCCAAGTTATAATTCTGGAAACACCCCTTATTATTCAAGTGTTTTTCCTCCTCATCTAATTCAATGTCCTAATCTTCATACCTCTGTGATGCACCAACAACATTAACCTCCTGTGAACCGGACATAATGTGTTTTGTGAGTACATCCATTTGAGTCCTCATGTGGGCCATGTCTAGGTCCCTTTCTTCTTCTTTCTTCTTTTATGCAGCTGAAAGCTCGAATGTGAACCCAAGATCTACGACCTCAGCATCTGTGGTGTGCCATGCTCTATTGTTCTTCGAGACTTCATCCATTATTTGCATAGTTTTTGGGAACTACTTTCTCATTAATGAACCTCCACATACTGCATCAACCACATACTTAGTGACATAATTTAGTGATCTATAAAATTTATGTTTTAAATGTCTTTCAGTAAGACCATGGTTCGGGCACTTCTTTAGCTTTTGGCTGGATCTCGACCATGTATCATGAATTGCTTCACCTGGTTGTTGCTTGTGTGCACTTATCTCATCTTTCATCTGTTGTTCTTTTGATTCAGGATAGAGGCGAAGGCTTCCCCTAATTCAGTCCAAGTTCTGATTGAATCATCTGGCAGTTCATTGAACCAGTTCATCGCCTCTCGTTTGCAGTCAACAGAAATAACCTCAGTCTAATAGCAGTCTGACTAACCCCAGGGATTTCCTGTGATTTGCATATTTCTACGAAGTTCATTAAATGTTGGTTGTCATCATCACCAGATGCACCTCTTAGCATTCCCTTTAAGTTCAGCATCTGAATCATTGTACTGGTAACTATGAATTTCACAGCCAAAGGTAATGCAGGTAGCACTATTGCTCCGGTGGCTCCAGCTCCATCCAAATCTAAGTCATCTTCTCGAACACCATATGAGTTGGTTGATGTGCTCGAACCCTTAGAGCTAGTGGCTATCGGTGGGGAGGAGCTATCTCTTCCACTCCTTCATGTTCCTCCACCTCCCTAGGTAGGGCATTAACAACATTTCGCTGAGCACCTCTAGTAGCTCTCTCTCAGCCTCAAGTCCTAGTCTTTGCCTCTAAGCCTCAAGTTCCTGTGCATTCACTATCTTGTGGATAGTCTTTCTAAGTTCCGGGTAGTAAGGAATCAATGGAGCTCCCTTACTTCTGGTATTTGGCATGCACTATTGAAATTACCTGTCATAGAAATAGATAAAGAAGAAGAGGTAAAATTATGAAATATAACTACAATTAGAATAATTTCTGAATTGAAATTCCTCGGCAGTTGTACCAAAATTTGATACGTCCAAACTTACACTTTAATTAAGAAGTTAAAACCGTCGATGTCAATTTATAGAACTTAACGTGATTTGAGGTTGATCTCACAGAGAATTTACTTACAGAAATAGTTTCACTACCGCATTTATTCAACTGTTGTTATTATTTCCTAAAAAGTAATTGTGAAATGTAAAATGGGTTTAGGTGTAGATTTCAAGTAAGTTAAGTTTGTTATGTTTCTCAGATTAACACAAGTAACATGATTTTAACTTTAAGCTTTTGATGATAGATGAATGAAACATGAGTTGTGTTTCCCATGACTTTACATTAAGTGTTGATTCGTGAACAATTTTTGATTGATTGTTTCTTTACAGATTACCAGCGAGTTAAATGTATCTAACACCTCTCAGTATTGTTAGATAACTTTCACTCGAATCCTCTCGGTTTTAGAGTATTTTCTGTTTTTATCCTTGCATGTTTTGGTGTCAAAAATCTCTTCTCTCGAAATCTAATTTTCACTCCAAACCAACAAATTAATTCTACTTTTACCTAACTACCGCTTTTCTCTTGAACAAGTGATAGATACAGGAAAGTTGTAATGTGTGAACTCATTAGAAAGAATGAATATCAAACGTATGAATTATATTTTGCAAATAATAATCGCACTCTACTAGTTCTGTGAATCTACACTTAGTTACACAATGGTGATTAACATTTTAAATATACCTCATCCAATTCTAGGTGCAAACGATTGTTGAACAGTATAAAACCCAACAATTGAGTTGGGGTCGAATCCCACAGGGAGTGGTACATGTTCAAAATTCAATTAAGAAGTACAAATGTGATCTAACTAGCTATATGAATAGATATTATTGGAAAAAGACTTATCAAATAAAAGGGGTGACATGAATGTCACATAGGGGTTTTTGGTTTGCAATTATCAACTACAATCAGTCAAATAGCAATGAACTAACACTACACCATTTTAGGCCTACGGCCACCCCACTAAAGTGTAGCCTAAACTAGCAAAAAGTGTTACCTTTGATAAAAGGCTACACTTTTGGACATTAAGCAACACTTTTTAGGGGGTGGCCTAAAGAAGTCTAACCTTTGAAATTAGGCAACACTTTTTAAATGTCGCCATCACAGCTACACTTATAAAGTATAGCCAAATAGGTATAAGGGCATGCTTTGTAGTGATGCATTAGAGACACCTTGTTTTAACTATACTACACTTAAAAGTGTTGCCTTTGATTTGTTATTGGTCACACTTATAAAGTGTAACATTTCTTATGTACAATATAACATTGGACGTCCTACAACAACACTTTTGAAGTGTGACAATGTTGTGTAGAATTTTGTAGCCACAACTTTTTATTTTTAAGAATAATAATTTTTATTTGCATATATTCAATAATCACATAATTAAATATACAAGTGACCTAATGCACAAAATTAACTAATAATTAAATTTAAGCTATATATTTCAAATAAACTTCGAGAAACATGTCTTGTACAACCAATACTTAGAAAGTGATTGCTTAAAGATCTCTACTATCAATAAATTCCACAAAACCAATTGCATTCAAACATATATGACAATAGTACAAAAAATCTTCATCGTCACTACAATAAATCGAGTTTACTTCTGGCCACATTTCAAATTCAATTACCGGCATTTTCCTGCACATTCAAAATAAAATTATAAGTTAGTGAAATAAACCATGTATTTAAAATAGTTAAATTCCCAGTAAGCCAAACCAATTCATAACAATAAAGATGTGGAATTGCATAATTGGAGAGTATTCACAGTAAGCCAACCAATTCAAAAGTGGACTACTACTTTTAGGCCTGAAGAGGAAACACCTATAGTCCTTATTTGGATTTCTCTACCGGAGCTACCTTGGCATTGCTATCACTAGGACTTCTTGTCAGCCCTATTGAGTTCTATTGGCAAAGTTTTGTACTTGGACACTGCTTCTATCCAACAAACAAGAGGAAGTGCTGCTAGGGTCAAAGTTCAAATTGATCTTACCAAAGAGAGACCTCCTCATGTGTGGATGGGGTTGAATGAAGAAAATCTCAACATAGGGAGGTGGCAAACTATTGAATATGAGCATATTCTGGATTACTACATGTATTCTAAACACCAAGGACACTTGTTACATGTCTGTACTATTAAGCAAAGATATGTGGAATTTGAAAAAAAAAGAAAAGAGTTGGAGGCTAATAGGAAGAACAAAAACAAAGGGAAACAAGGCAAACAAGATTCCAGAAACTTGCAAATGCAATACACAAATAGAGAGAATGGAAACACAGTTCACAATACTAGCAACACAAAAAACAAGGAAATAATGACAAGCCATTTGATGAAGAAAGGAAAACTCAGAAGAGGAAAGCTTACAGGCTAGTTCAACATAGCATGGACAGACCAAAATCTCCTAAGGAAACATTGCAGCAGCAGCAGACTCATCGCACAGGTATGACTACTAATTCTACACTCCCTACTTCTAATAATTTCATTGATCTTTCTATGCAGGATCAACCAAACAATCAAGAAGGAGCAGAAAATCAGAATTCAAAAAATAAGGATACAATGGAGAAATAAATTAATAATAAGTCAACCACTGACTTACCTTCCACAACCAACCAATTCTCAATAATTCCGACAAGGAAAAAAAAAGAAAAAATTCTGAAAATCAAAGCAAAAGGATCACAGGTATTGACTCTACTTCTCCCCTACCCTAGAACCCCCTTGTTAATTTTTTGGATGAGGCTATTAAAGTTATTGGAGGGTTGGAAGGAGGGTGTGAGGAGAACACAACTAATTTGCAGGATGCGGTATCCAAAGGAGGGAATATGTCTCATGCTGGGCATGAGAACACTCAGATTGACCATAGTCTAGACCATAGAGACCCTTCTACCCCTCAGCATCACATTCTGAATAAACAACAAGCTCCAGACAGGTCTCAGGTTAATGCTACAAGGCAGGGTCAAGTGCAGAAAATTTAGGACAACAATGATAATATTTCAGGGAGGCAAGATCTTATTATTCCTACCAGTGAAACAATGAAGAAGGATCATCCAGGCCCTACAGGTTATAACAGGCAGCAGAATAGGAAAGATAATGATCAAACTCCTTCCAACAACAAATCAAAAGGTAAACCAAGCAAGAAAAAGAGAGAAGAAATTAAACGAAGACAACGAAATGAGGCTGAGATACAAGGTACCAAAGTACATGAAAGACAAATTCCTAGAAACAAGATCCAGCAGCAACAGGATGACAATGCAAACCACATCAGAACATAGCTTAACTAGCACAAGTGTGACAATAAACTCACTCACAAAAATAAAGCAAAGTCTCTAACCTTCCAAGAAATATAAAAGGGACAGCTTTAACTAAGAGAATCAATTTAAGTAATGAAAACTAAAACCATCTCTCACAACAACAATCACAGTTCAAAGCAGTAAAACAACAGGGAAAAAAGTACATAACTACAACCCAAAATCACTAGAGTGCTCCTTCAACACAATACAACACTCATACAACTAAAAATATAAAAAAATTTAGGTATAGAAGCTGAAATGAGAAATGAGTGACAAAAACAAATTACAAACTGAACTTTCAAATATTCAAGAAAGTAAAATAAGTTCAGAATATCTTTATCTAGAACACTAGATCAACTAGAAGAAAGATAATATGCAGACTATTAACAGAGAATGTGAAATACAAAATACCTTTTGAAGAACCGAATCATAAGCTGACCCTGAAGAATGTGGAAGATTTGTGCCTCTTACAGCTTGTGCGCTACTTGCATCAACAGGTGAAGCAAGGTTAGATCCAACACAGCCTGGTATATCTTGAAAATTAAATCCAGGGCTGTTTTGCAACAATTGAGCGAATAAATGTCGCATTTCTTCTCTCAATTCTTCCTTTAGAGAAGTGATTTCATTGGCATGCTTTTGTTTTAGATTGTTAATTTCCTCATCTTTCTTCAAAGAACTTGTTGTCACTGATCTACCATAGCACCTAAGTCGACCAGGTTGCTCCTTTCCAAACACTACCCTAAATGCATAATTAGCTGTTTCCCCAGAATTTTGGCGATTCTGAAGTTCAGCCTGTTGAATAAAATTGGCATCCATAGTGAACTTCAAGTACTATTTCATTTCCAGTCCTATGATATCGATCAAGAACTGAAAAAATTTAACAACTTTTCCTAGCAAACAATTCAGCGACTTCGACAAAGAATTGATATCTCCTCGCATTGCACAAGAAGAAGAAGAAGAAGAAGAAGAAGAAGAAGAAGAAGAAGAAGAAGAAGAAGACAGACGTGATAAAATTCAATTGAGTCAAACTCCTCATAATATATAAAGTTTATGTTTGGATCGAATTCACTACTAATCCTCTTTAAAAAAACTCTCTATTGCAACTTGGTATCAGCCTGGATTAGATGATTATACACTACATTCCTTCGAGTCCAACGAATATTACAACATTTTGCACATGGACACTGAATTTCCTCTCCTTGAGGATCTCCACAAGAGTAAGAAAAATCTAGAAATGATTCAACACCATCAATATACTCTTTGCTATACCTTGCTAAATTCATCCAATCCTTAGATGGGATATTTGAATTCCTAGAAGAAGATATCAATATTTAATCTTTCAGTAGCAATCATTAAATCATTAAATACTTCACAAATAAGTTTTAAAAGTCATCGTAAGTTATCTGAATCATGTGTTATGAGATGCTAAAAGTTTCTTACCTAGTCATGGCACTTGTGCCATGCAAAATCAAACCTTGAATCCTCCACAAATGTTTTTGAATGTTGATGATACAACAAATAAAAAATAAGTAAAATTAATAGGATAGACACAATTAAGAAAGAAAGTAAATAAATAGAATTCAAATGATTAAAAGTTTAAGTTTAGTGAGTGAATTTAGAGCTTTAGAGCTTTTAGAGTTTTTTAAAACTAAGTCCAAAATTTTAAAATCTCATTCTTGTGCACACCCAATCAGAGAAGCATCAAACATCTAATACCATGTTTAAACATTCAAGCAAACATTCCTATGATCCTATAATAGATAGTTAATCAACAGATTATGAAAGTAACCTTATATTAGTAATACAATAATTTTTAAAATTTGTTGTCTTAGTAATACAACATTTTCCAAATTTCACACTCTATTAGTGACACAATGGCTTTTTAAATTTTCTCTATGTCATTGATACAACAACAGATACGAAGCGAATTGTTGTATCAGTGATACAGAACGAACTTTGGAAAATTGTATCACTACTACATAGATAATTTTAGAACTGTTGTATCAGTGATATGTGGAGAAAGGTATTTTTTATCCTTCCCTTGTATGGTGAATGTTCTGTGAGTTTTTCAGCTTCTCCACATTTTGATTTAACTAGTTTTGTAACGCCCTTGGCGGGTAGGCATATGAGAAATGGAGAATATATGGTAGGTTTTGATTGCTGATTTGGAAAAAAAGAAGGAAGAAATGTTAAAAGGCTGGTCTGTTTTTGCTGGCCATTGAAGTGCAGAAACACAGTGGCAAGCATATGTCTGGTGATGATAGAACAAGTTGTGCTATTCCATGTTCCTTACTAGTTGGATGTACCTTTTATTATAGCTGCTCAGTGTAGTCTTTTTGTTGTTCATTGAGGGGAAGAAGGCTTCATCTTTAAATCTTCTGGTTTTGTGGTGTTTTAGGTTAAGTTTTAACTTTGATTTATGAAGGATTTCTTAGCGTGTTTTTGTTTTATGTACATCCTATATGTTCTATTGTACCCTTCTAGTTCTCTTACACATTCAATAACACTTATATTTTTGAAGCTTAAAAAATGAGGATATATCTTCTTATGTTTTAACCTGTGCGGCCGAGTAAGCACATCAAAACACCAAAATAAAAAAGTATTTTGAATCTAATTCAACACCAGAGTGATACTTCAATCTAATTCAACACCAAAAACTATATCATGAGAAACTCAAGTTCATATAAGTAGACCATCAGTCAAAGTATTTTATTAAATTTAGCAAGTATTTCATCATGTGTTTCTTGAGCATTGATTTTTCATTACACCATGTAGTACCCGTAGTATTCAGAAAGAACATGGTTAGCACCACCAGTAAAGCCAATAGGCTTCTGGAGCAATGATTCCTTATCAATCCTAGTTTATCAAGGACAAAGTCCACTAAATACCACATCAATGGGAACCAAATATCGCCACATCCATAGAACAAGAAGTCAACAAAGGTGACTTGAAAAAATAAACAAAGAGACATGATTTTCAGATATTGCATGGTTATCCATTTGAAAACAGCTTTTTACACAAACTTGATCAAATATCATGGGCTTCAAATGTAGTTACTGGTGAATTTTACACGTTTAGATAAGAAAGAAACTTGGATTTTTTCTTGAGTCATGTAAAACAGTCTAGACCAAAGCATTTAGACCTGCACTTTTTTTAGTCATATAAAATTGTATAGACCAAGGCATTCCAGCCATCTACATGATCCTTCTTCTCAGTGTTTATAGAATATCAATTTACAACAATGCATTGCTCAATTATTATCTGGATAACTAATGATATGGTGACCGTCTGTATGCCATTAACTTGATAAAGGAAATGGATATCATATCCAACATCTATCGTGAGAGAGCAGAAACTTTCATATAATTTAGATTCGAGAATCCATGTTCAACCTTCAAACCATGAAACAGATATCCAAATAAGTACTAGGTTATATCAAGTAATTCCTGTACTTTTTTTGGTGTACACCTTAGATACTGGAACAAAGCATCTAAGTATGAGAGAACTTCACTTCTTTAAATCGTTTACATGAAGTGAAGAATCAAACTTCTAAACTATCATGTAATGTATTGGTTAGCTTCTTGTTTGAACTCAAGGCATATTCATTGTAAGAGTTCAAAATCAATTACATGAACTCAAACTTCTAGATGATTTTAGCCCTAATCGGCTTAGAACCTACTAAAAAAGAAATTCTCAAGTGAAAAATCAGCCCACTTATACTTATTTAGTGATTACGAGCTACGCTCCCAAAAATCAACTGATGAAGCTAAAATATGAGCCACACTCCCAAAAATTGTATAAAAAACACAAGAATATCAAAACCCTAGAGCTAAAATTTAGACCTCCAAAGATAGAATTTGTTACCTGATAAACCCTACTCCAACAAAATCCTATTTTCAGCGAGAACTATGATGTAACTCGTGTCCTTCAGTGAGAAGTTCTTCTGTTGTTGAGCTCTTCAGCTAGAAATCTAGCTCAAATCGTGTTCTTAGCTTCAAATCATCTTGCCAACAACCCAAAGTAATCAATTCCTTCTTATTCTCCTTTTCTAAACACAAAACTAAAAATAATCAATAACAAGAAGTCTCTTTTTAGTACTTACGGAACAGTGAATCAAACTCACGCTTGTCGAAATTGTTATCGGAGAAGAGAATCGAACTCACGCTTGACAAAATCATTATCATTATAAGTTCTTCAACTTCAGTTCTTCAGCTCAATTCTTCAACTCTTCAGCTCAGTTCTTCCGAGAAAGAGAGAACTCACACATGTTTTTCTCACAAATGTTTTATGTAATTTATTAAAATTAATGTTTTATGAATTATTTTTTTTAGCTAATAAAAATGGGAGGGAGAGTTTAAAATGTTTGAGGGAATGTAATATTTTAGTGAAAATTTAAACGCCACACTTCTAATGTGTTGTTTTTACAATTATAAAAATAGGACACTTTAAAAGTATGGCCATATATGTTAATAGTTGTTGTCAATTATATCATATTGTAACAACACTTATAAAGTGTAGCTTATACCATTAAAGAGTACACTTTTTAAATGTTGCCAATATAAAGTGTAGCTAAAAGTTAAAAACTTGGGCTACTCTTTGAAAGTGTCCCCAAAAATATTTTAGGCAAAACTTTACAAGCATTGTCTATAATTAGTGTGGCCGTAGGCCTAAAATGGTGTAGTGTAACAAGAGGGAGAGAGATTCTCGGGATGTGATCGATTATAGGTGAATTTCGATATATGGGTAATTCAAAATACTAGTAAACAACTAAATATCAGTGGGTAGGCTAGACTATAGCTAAAATAGCTTTCTCGCGAACAACTATTCTGCTTCAAGTGATTTCTCTCGAACATCAACAAGCATAGCAATTAAGAACAGCCCAAAACCTCAATGCATCTCTTCTCTCGAGCAAGACGGGTAGGACTGGGTTTAGGATTCACTCTCTTGAGCTGAACCCATATCAACCCAATACATACAAATCATTAATCAGTAATTTTAGTTCTAAAACCTCTCTCCCAACCAAGCAAAGAACAATAAATAGAAAAGCATTTACAACTACAATTCAGAAATTAAACCACAATTAATGATTAAACCCACTTCAAAATAGCATTTAGACTAGTAATTAACAATACCCACACACTAATTCAACCCATAATCACATGATCACACCCCATGAATTGGGGTTTTAGCCGAACATCGTAAAAAGATAAAAATCATTACCTAATTGATTAGCCATCAACCGCGTAAGAAGAATTCAAGCTTTACAATGTTCCAATTCGAAGAAAATTTGAAACCCACTTGCAAAATCTCAAAGATAAGTCTCAAAATCTTCAAGTGTCTTAAGAAAACTGTTCTAGACTAAAAATTTGATTTAAAAGATATCTAAAATTCTATTCCAAAGATACTAAACTAAATGTTCAAAATCTTATTTATATTTTCCGAAAAATAAGCCACAAAGGGCAACTCAATGAAGCAAGTCGGGCTCACCGAACCACTCGACGAGCTGCCCTTTGATCTGTTCCATTGCCTGTTCGCCTTGACATTCCGCATCCTCAAGGTTTGTAACTTTGGGCGATCTATCTTGGCTTTGCAGAACTACTTGATGATCCACCAACTGCTCCTTTTCATCGCTGATTGGTTCTTTCCTTCAGGGCTTGGCAAACTGGAGCAAACGGCGATATGATAGACACTTGGTGAGTTGCCAAATGCTCTTTGCGATCACCAGGCTTGCCTTTCTTCATTCCTTCCGCTTGTTTTGTTCCTATTTAAAGGTTAGTGTCCTTTCTTTGCTCCTCAATCCATATACTTGAAATCAAGGCATTGACATTAGTGTATATAAATTAGGCATTTGAGGACACTAAATCTATCAAAACAACGCCTTAAATGAGTCCAAATCTCGGACTCATCACATGGTTCCTACAACCCTAGTTATGGTATTTAGCAACTCATTCTTTCAATCGAATAAGGGAAAATATATGTTGAATAAATTAAAAGAGATCACTTACAAAGATTGTGAATTCAAATAAAGCTTGATATTCAAACACAAAATCAAAATCTTCAAGTCTTGATCCAAAATTGATCGATAAAAACCTAATTAGAGAATATGGAAAGTAGTCTATCGTTCAAGTTATCACGAGATAATTCAAAAAATTAAACCTAATTAATTCAAATAGTCTGTCCAAATATAGTCCTACTCAAAGAAGGACTGAAGTGTTGGAATGTCACACGGATGGCACAACGGCCTGTCATGAGCTTTACGGCCTGTGAGGCATGCCATGGTCTCACACTTAAGCAGTGTGAGACTCATTTTTATAATTTCTTCCATGGGAAATCATACGACATGTTTATTCTACCACGGCCCGTCAAGGGTACCGTGGTCTTCGACCCAAACATAACTCTTTAAGCTCTTCACACGGGAGTCTTCTCACGGCCTGCACAATGGATCATCAAGAGGACCATAAACTGTCTGGGTGTCCATGGTCCTTACTTAGCCATACCCAAACTTAGCTCCTTAAAGCCTTCAAACTGGTCCTCTTTCACGAGCTTCAGGACGGACCGTGAAAGAGACCATGGCCCATCAAGGTCTCCGTGGTTCTTACTTGCCCAATTTTAGCTTGCTCTTCCATCACTACTTCAACTCCACGAGCCTCTAGACGGATCGTCATCATGACCACGACCCGTCTAGGTTCTGTGGTGCTTGTTTCAGAATCAGTTTCTTCTTTTTTTCTTTTTATCTTCTGCGT